>WBMY01001050.1:713337-787957 GCA_013397315.1 Donacobius atricapilla | reverse complement strand
AGGCACACAGGGCCTGCAGCTGCTCCAGGAGTGCACCCATGGCTGGGGCAGCCTGCCCTCTGCCCATGGAAGGGACACGGGGCCTGCAGCTGTTTGTAAATCCCACCAGCCCGCTGCAGGAGCCATGCAGAGTCACTGCAGCCTGCGGCACACATGCTCCATCTTGCTGAGCTGAGCCCACAGAGCGCCCGCGGTTCTTGCAGTCACGATCTGTCCCTGTCTTCTGTTTCTCTCTCTGGCTCTCTTTTTCCCCTCTCTGCTTTCTTGTCTATCCCCCTTTGGCAGGAACGCTTACCTTTCTCTATCTATAAACAGTTCTCAGATATAATACTGCCATGTTAGCACTTAATTTTCATCCAAGAAATCTATCAAAATCATCTTCCCCAACTCCACTTTTTGCAGTAGGACAGGAAAATGACACCAATGTATGTGAAGCTCAGGAAGCAAATCCAAGAGAGAGGCACAGCTACAGAAAGTGTTTTAGGATTGTCCTTCTTGGTTCCTCCCTGACAGATTACCACAAGACTGACACTGTTTGTTTTCTGAGGCCAGAACAGCTCCTGACAATTAAATACACACAATATCCTCCGTCCTCAGCTGAACAGGAGCTTAGAGCAGCACCAGGACACCAAGAACGAGATCATGCAAACCATCTGCCCCTCTTCCTTTCTGGGGAAAGGGTTCCTTCGTATCATTTGTCAGCCTCATTCTTCCCTTTTCTTCTTTCCCTTCCCCATTAATGCAAGTTACAAGAAGAAAGTTGTAACCATGATAATGCTGCACCTCAGGAAAATGGGAAATGGCACAGGATTACTTTTATTATACCTTGAAGTGTCCACGGCTTAGGGACTGCAATGCTGATAAATAGCACTTCTAGCAATTCTACTAGAGCTCATATGACATATTCTACTTAGCTCATTATGACATAATTGCACTCTTCCAGGTGCACTACTTAGCCTGCATCCATTCCAGAGAATTGATAAAAATTAAAATAGAGAAATAATTTAAAAGTTCACCAGCTCATATAAAGATTCTTACTTTAAAAAATAGCACTAATCTCTACTTTCATTTGGGTATTCCTCAGAAAAAGAATCACCAACAGGCTGAGAACCCATTTACCTGCATAAATGTACAGAAAGTAACAAACTGAAATTACTACCAAATAGTTTCTGAAAAAATACATTTTACAGGGACATCCAACCTACTATTAATTCCTGACGATTTACTAAGAAGCTCCAACAATTCCACATTCTTGATCATATTTCTCAAATACACAGTCCACAATCAAAACCTTGAAATCAAAATCAAATTAATTTGGAGGTTTTCCTTTTCATTCATCATCACATTTTTTCCTTTCTAGGAGAATTTCTTTAAAGAGTTTAAAACCTGAATATTGCTTTTAATCCCATAATGTCATATAACTGATTTTTTAAAATATTTCTTAACAGTGGAAACCAAGGAGGCTCCTTAAGAAGAAAGAACAAAAGAAACAAGCGGCAAATAAAAATGATCAGCCCCATGACTGTCTGGAAGTGTATTAATTTATCTTTCCTATTTTTGAAACCAGATGACAATCACCTGCTGTTAGGCCAGCTAGGAAGTGTGAGATTTTAAAAAGCATAATTCATTAATTCTTCTTAGAAATTAGCATCACAGAACTCTTCCAATTTTCCTCTGTGCCCCACAATTCAATCGTGCCCCTGTTTCTGGGGCACAGTCTGAACAGTCTGGTTCAGTTTTTGTCTGTGGGTTTTACTAGAAACTAATTGAGCTTGATAGGGATCAGAAGGGCAGATCAGTCCCAGCTACAAGTAGGACCAGCCCCCACATTTATCTGGGTTTGGTTTTGGGTTGTGCTTTTACTTCTTGAGGCTCCTTCCTCCTTTGGCGCTGGCCAGCAGATCCCTCCAGCACCCAGAGATGAGGCTTTCCCTGCCACCTCCTGAGCCAGGCTCACAACTGGCTCCCAGGCTACTTTTATACCAGCAAACTCATTTTTTTCCTGACTTCAGGAATGCCTTCTCCTATGAAGTAAAACGGAGAGATCTATTTCTACTAAATCTGTAACTGATTTTTCCCTTCTGGCTCCACACTCCAGGGCTGGCCTTTGCCAGTGCTCCCATGCAGCATGGGGTCTCTCCATAGAATTTTGCTGAGCTTTCCCAGGTCACACAGCTCTTGACTCCCTTTCCCACAATTGCTTCCTTGCCATCCATTTCTTTTATCCTGTGCACATGAAACAAGGTGTCATTTAAATAGATCGCATTGGCCATCAACATGATTTCTTATTATTCGTCCAGCAGGATGAAATTGTCATACCCCATGCTGGTATCTAAATATTTCCTTCAGATAATGACTGAATAGTCCTTGAAATTTTACCCATTATGCTTCCAACCACCATTTGCCACCTGCAGTCATCATCTTTGTCCATCTGCATTCCTCATGGCTGTTCATCTTTGTCAAATTTACAAGCAAACAGTCTTGGAAAGAACAATGCACCAAGCACAATTGTAGAGAAACCAAATGGGGGGAGGGGTTGGGGGTGTTTCTAACAAAAGCCAGGTGTAGAAGTTATTAATTAACTGCAGAGATATGGTACAAATTACTCAAAGTACAATTTAAGTAATTGGCACAGCTCATTTTCTTGATGCAGCAGAGAATTATGTGCTCCTGCCTTTTCACTAAAGCACTACAGAACATAAAATTATTTAGGAAAGCATGTTCATTAAATTCTACCACATCGTGAGAAGCAAGCCTTAACCAAAGTATTTAGAATAAAATATTCATATTTCAGATGATACAGGCAGTAAATTTTGACAGCATCCAATCTCAGGGACTGCAGTATCTATACTCAAGGCCCCAGAGTAGTTGTGTTAATTGTTTCTTTTTTAAAGCAGTGATTAAAAAGAAAAGCTTTCATTTGATCAGATGAATCTTAATGAAGGTGATTTAGCCTATAAAGTTAATCATCACTTTGGTGTCACTTTCACAGGATTTGGAGACTTTCCATTTTGAGGCAGGAATGCGAACTTCACAGAAAAGGGCACATCCGTGCTTCTCCACTATCGGTTCTTCAGATAAAGAAGAAGATGCAGTGTCTGATTCACAGGCACACTGCTTTTCCCAATTGCTTTATGATAAATATAATCTTCTTCTTCTTGGACTTATTTGTAGATAAGCCTCTATTCCACACACCTATCTGTATGCTCTCCAGGCTCCCCAGTGTGTATTTCTGTGCTTTCTAGAGCATCTTAAGGGAAGGAAGGAAGGTCTATTAAACCCTCATCTGCTGGGCCAGGCTTTCCCCTGCGCTCTCAGAGCCTGCTCCAATGCCCACAGTAAATCAGCATGAGTGTTTCCAGTAAATGCAATATGCATTCAGTCACATCCCTGATTACTCAGCTCTGTCCCCCGTTATTCAGCCTGCAGAGGATACAAGCGTTATGAAGGCCTCACACACAACTGCAACAAGGACAAATTATTTTCCCCATTTTAAATTATCTTCCTGAAGTAAATGCAGCCTGGGGCTGTCGGAGCCAAAAGGACTGTCCAGAGATTTCCATGCAATTTCACTTTCTTTTCTAGCAACCAAAATCACCAGAGAGATCATGAGTGCAGAAACTCTGATTAGAGTAGCTACGTATTTTAAAATTGTTTTCTGCATCATGTCCAAAAGTAATTTCTTTTCATTACATTCATATTGGTAATAATAAAGAGAAGATAAGGTCTGGTGCCAAGGTAGATTATCTTGTTTCTGTAGCAGAGAAATTTGACTTTGTGAATCCACCTATTTGGTAACATACACATATGTGTTCACAATATTCTCCTCCTCCAGCCAAACAGGCCAGCATGAGGAGGCAGCAAACCCAGTATTGTGATTAATTAATTAGCAACGAACAGTAACTCTTACGGATTGCGTTGTAGTCACTGCATTCAGAACATACAAGGCAATTCCTGCTGTGTTAGAATCCACAATACCACATTTAGATAGGAAACTCTGTTCCATGTTTGAGTTTTCTCATGTTTCTTCTTCTTCTTGTGACATGTTTTCCACTGCTTTGCTACCCAGTAAAATTAACGTGAACTGAAACACAGAGGTACTTTCATCTATCAGATCCAGTTCAAAGTTGTCAGATCTCAACTTTGAATTCTTTGCTTTTGCTCATTCACATTCTATCAATTGCCAGCAACTAAAAGTGGCGGTTTGTGTATCAGGTGGCATTTACTTGTGAAATGTATAACATTTTGATAAATACTATAATTTTAAGTGTTTCAAAATCTGCTTTATACTGTTAATGAGGTCATACAATAAAGAAATGGCAATTACAATGAATTTCTTTAAAGCTACTTTGCTTAGAAAATAAAATACCTGCACAAATTTGCCAGTTAAAAATCAAAATTGTCATATACTACATGTAAGCCTTTAGTACAAATAGAATTTCTGACAGATTTATGCTCAAGATAAAAAATGTTACCTGTCAAAAACAGCCATAAAAAATTAAATACCTGTTTAATGTGCAGCTTCAAGTATTGTGAATGTAGCATTCATTATCATAAACACAGTAGTATGATCTAATTATGTATTCTGTACTAAGTTTGTCAGATAACACAACTTGAAAATGGCACAGCTAAATCAAATATGTTCTACTTACCTATTGAGTGTTAGCAAAATTGCACATAAAAAGGCTTCTTTGCAGTCAATTTTAAGACACTGCAACTTTGTGACGGGCTTTATTTTATTTTAGGGTTTTATCATCAGTTTACCAACTAATTTTAGAGCTCTTTCCAATGTGAGAGTACCTTCATACCCAAACACAAATAGATGAATTGTTGTATGAATCATCAATCTTATTAATGTTTATCTTCATCTCACACACACTGACCAAGTGTGCCCATCTTCTTCCACTGTGCTGTGATTCCCAATTTCGGCAAAGGCAAGGTAAGTCTTTACAAACCATTTAGCTGAAATAAAGCAAGAACAAGAACCTGAAGGCCACTTTGCTTGGGTTTGTCCTGCTTTGGGCTGGGATAGAGCTGATTTCCAACCTAACAGCTGGCGCAGTGCTGTGTTACCCCAGCAGTGAGCAGGCTGGGGGTACGCACGGAGCTGGGAGGGGTCACAGCCTGCACCCCAGCTGAGCCCGGGGGTATGCCAGACCACGCGGTATCACGGGCAGGAACTCAGCTAGGGAGAAAGGGGCCAGGGGGACACTGCTCAGGTGCCCACTGGGCTGGGCATCACTCAGCAGGACGGGAGCAATTGCACTGTGCATCACGTGCTTTCTATAACCTGTTACTTTTTATTAATAATAATTATTATTATGCCTTCCACTTCTGTCCCATGAAACTGTCTTTATCTCAAGCTACACATTTTACAAAATTCTATCCAATTCTCTCCCCTATCCCATCGGTGTTGGTGGGGAGCAAGGAAACAACTCTGTGGTGTTGAGCTCCCTGCCAGTTAAAACTACCACAGGTTCCAACGTCAGCATGATTGACTTCAGGGGCAAAAAGAAAGTGGTTTGTACCACAGACTACATAAAAAATAGCCTGTCCTCTTAAACTAAAATCAGAGGTAAGAAACTGTAAGAAATAGAAATGTTTTCTCATGAACTTGAGAGGCAGAACCAGGGCAAAATAAAGCAACTAATCTTTCAACATTGCATGAGTTTTACTTCGGTCAGTCTAGTTAGTCCCTAATATAGATCCTTGGGATGTCAAATAGGTCTGACTTTTGCTTTCCACTCCAACTCCAATGCCCTGGGCTGTTTCTCTCAGTAGCAGTGCAAAAGCACCACTTCTGCTGCCTCACCCTGTGGGATATGGGGCTGTGTTTGTTAAAGTTATGCACGGCTATGTTTCCCAGAAAGCCCCGTGGCAGGGCACGGCTGCAGGCTGTGCGGTGGGAGGTCAGCTGGGGGGACGCACCTGTGGGGAGAGAGACCTGGGCAGATGTGAGCAGGAGCCTGATTGGGTGGGGAGACACATGGGCAGATGTGAGCAGGAGCCTGATTGGGTGGGGAGACACATGGGCAGATGTGAGCAGGAGCCTGATTGGGTGGGGAGACACATGGACAGATGTGAGCAGGAGCCTGATTGGGTGGGGAGATATGTGGCCAGCATGTGAGCAGGAGCCTGATTGTGCATTGTAGTTTGCGTTGTTGGGTGGACAGCAGCACTGCAGCTGAGCAGACAATGGGTGCCCTTCTCTTAAGCTGTGGTTATGTCTGGTGGAAACCAAAGCTGTGTAGGGGTATTTTCTACAATAAAGAGATTTCCTTCACACGCTCGAGGGGGTCCGTGTCTTTGTTCCCCATTGCTACATCACCCTTCAGCTGGAGTCATTTTCTCTGGAATGATCCCTCCCCTGCCTCTCTGCCTTGTGACACAATCCTTGTTACCAGGTGCATTTTTAACTGTTCTTCAGGAATGTAGAGCTACACCTGCTGTCTAGAGTGGTGTGAATTTTCTACTCCTTCCATTGCTCCCTTTCTGCCAAGTCAGGTTTTGATCATTCCTTTGTTGTCTGGCTCCCAGTTCCTTTCATGTCAGTCTGAACATTTTCTCACAGTGCCTCTTTATACCTGTTATGATATCTGACTGGAGCATCTCAATGGCATTGGAAAAACTGTGTTAACACAAGGAAATATCCTAATTATGATCATCATCATTTCCATTCCTGCTACTTGCAAAACTGATCCTGGGGTGACAGTCCCATTCTATTTGACACATATACACAAAACATTCAGCCAAAAGACCATCTCTGTAAAAGGGACTGTAAAAATGGGTTCTGAAAAATCACTGTAGGTTCTTCTTGATTTAAAGGAAGATGTCTCATTTATTGAGACATCTGTATTCATTTTTTTTTCCTGAATTTTTTAAACTTCTAAAAGCAGATTTTTACCCATTTCATGAAAAACAGGGCAGAGTGATCCTCCTACATGCATGAAAAACTGTGGCATAAAGCTGTAAAGTACATAGAAGAAAGTGGAGGAAATGGAGCGCACAGACACATTTAAAATATATTCACATAAAGGCTAATATTTACTTCCAAATCCCGATTCTATTATGACCATAACAAAACAAATCTAGGTACAAATGTCTATGAGATACATGCCACAAGCATCTCTAAATACCTAATGCTCACAAAGCACAGTAATACAACTCTTCCAGTCAGAGGAAATCCTTGGCTTAAACATCTTAAGAAAACAAGCGCCCAAATTTCATCCTACTAATACAAAGTAAGGGACTAAATTATTTTTACCTCAGCATTCACCCTGCCTTGATATTGTTCAAAAAGAGTGAAGAATTTAGAAAAAAAAAAACCCCAAACTTTCAAAAGTATTGAAAAATCAGAAACTCTCTTCATAATTTTACAGCTAAATTATGAATTAAAATCTTTCCATTATTATACCACACAATTGGGGCCTACTGGGGAAATATTAGCGCACTACAAATTAGAGTTGTAATAATACAATTCCTGATTTCTAATACTTAAAATTGTCCCCATGGTGATTATGGTAATAATAATAATAATAATAATGTGCAATAACTGTAATTAATCTAATTAGTTCATTAAAATGATGATGGCTATTAACACTATAGGTCATAAATTAAGACAAGACCTTCTCAGAACATTAATAGAAATGAAATATGTTTTCCTCTGCACAGTGGACAAGGCACCAGCTGCTTCTTTGGTGAAAAAAATTGCTGGATGATTATCTAAAGATGCAAATGGAGTTTCTTGCACTACCCACTGTGAAGGTTGAATATCAATGACACAAACACAATTTTTCTTCAGATGGAAAGGAAATGGTCACAGCCAGCTGCAGAGGAGGGAGAGTTTTCATTTCCCAGTTCAAGGCCTATGACCTGGCAGCACTTCCTCTGCTCTACTGTTCCTCCTCTGTCCCCTTCCTCATAAGAAACTTCCATGTGAAATGCTTTATTGATTACTCAACTTTTACTAGTAAATTTATTTGTTCTCTATAATATATTTATGCTATTTCATTCATGAGCTTTTGGATATTCATTTGTGTGCATTAACTCTGCCTATGTGAAACATCATATATGATAATAAATAAATATCTAGTTACATGGAAGTGAAAGCATTGTGCAAAGTTGCAGAAACATATCATAAATCAATTATTTATGTCCTTTTTATTGCCTTGTGGGCCAGATAATTCTGTGTTCCTTGGGGCTTAAACATTCCAATCCAGCGAACAGATTACAACATCCATCATTTGCTTGAAATCCACATGCCAAATAAATATTTCTTCCATCTGCCTCTAATATGAAATGTCACCTCTTTTCTACAAGCCCTGGTATGATTCAGTCTTGAAAGAGCTCCAGGTTTTCTTGCTAGAAAAGCTTTAGAGTCTAACCCAGGCCAAGGAAAATGGTGCCTTCAAGACAGGACTTCCAGTGCCCTGCTCACATCTACTCCAAGACTTTTGAAGAACCGAGATCATCTGTCTTGAAAACAGGGAATTCACATGCAGCATATTTTGTTAGAAATACATAAGACTGCAATCCATCCTTTCCTGGGTCTCCCAGGAAAATGTTCTGGTGGAAAATGCCACTGTGTGAAGCTCTCTGTGGAGGTCAGCCTTAGGTACCCTAAATATTACCTCCCTCTTCACACCCCAGAGCCAACTGGAAAATGACGTCCAACAGGGAGCAGTAAGACAGAGAGAAGAGCAAAGTAGAACCTGTAGAGATATTTTGCCAAATGACAGAATTTGTAGAGATCACAGAAGAAAGGTCACAAAAAATAAAATCCTCTATGGCTTCTGGGTTAGGAGACCTGTGGTTGACCACAAGCCGAGTGACCATTTAGCCTGTTTTCACAAGTTATTTAACACTATCACAGAGTAAAGATTGATTCTTTCATAAGCAAATATTCTCTTCAGGAAATATGTTTACTATATCCTGAGTTGTATCCTTCACATATTTCTACTTGTAAGCTTCAAAAATGAGGGTTCTATTCATAGACAGACCAAGGCCATTTGTCCACCTCCCTCCAAAGCAGCCCTTCTGTAACACAGCTACTCCTTCACCAGCCTCCCCAATATGTGCTTCAGGATGATAAAATTTTAAATTTACTTATTTTGTAAATTCCTACCCTAACATTGTTATCAGTTGATACAGACATGAGTGAACCAGAAATATGACATAACTCCAGTATCTCCCCATCCAAAAAATAACATGATAAAAAGAAACCATCCAAAAACTTGTAAGACGTTACAACAAAATTGCACTTTGGCTGGGAAATGGCATCTGATTTTGCTTTCAAATATAAACCCAGAGAAGTCACAAAACAGGTAACTCAAAGTATGATAATTAGTAAGAATTCATGGAAGCTGTCTAGGCATAGATTTGTTTTTGTTTAATGTGCAACTTCAGTGGCATTCTTAAGTTAGGGAAAAAAAAAAAAGGTTATTTTCTGTGCATTTCAAAAGGAGATAATGAATAATTCCATTTTAAGGAAGGAAGCATAGGAACAATTGACTCAATCTTTCCTTTTCACTTTATTATTCATGCTGGCCTTTATTTTCATAAAGGATACATCTCTCTTTAAAGAACTAATACTTCTAGAACAATTTATTTTAATTACAAAATCTTAAAACATTTTCCAAGGGCTGAGTCTCATTTTGTGAAATAAGCTTGATTAAAAAGTTAGGAAAAGACAAAAAACCCTAACATTTGAATAACATTCAATAGCAAGTTTGGCCAAAGAGTCACAAACTATTAGCATTTTCCTTTGTGTGAGCTGTTCTATTTACAGGAAGAAAAATGCTGGTCTGTGGAAAACAGGAGGAGAAGTCCCAACCTCTGGAAAAACACAAAACCTTTAAATATTCTGCTTTAAGCCATCATTTTCCTTGGCCTTACACGTCTCAGAGCCTGGGTGCTATTAGAAAGGTAAACTGAGACAGAGACAAATGATTTCTTCTACAATTCATGATTGCTTTTCACTCGGCTTTGTGCTGTTCTTAATAAGTCAACTACAGTTCATGCTCTGTATATAATGTATTGTAGTTCTTCCTTGTAAAGAAACACAATAGCTAGGAGGGATAAAAAGATCCGCCCCTCCCTCCAAATTATAAGCAAATTGTTTGGGTCTAAAGATCTTGTTTCTAAAATAATGGCTTTGGTATTCATTCTTTTATTTTCCTTCCTTTTTTTTTCCATTTTCTTTTTTGGTGTTATGCCTCATGCTTTCAACTTCTCTGGAACAATGAGAAGCAAAAATAATGTAGCACTTTAAAAAATGAAAGTTGGCTCTTGCAAAATACTACCAGCCTGGCAGCTGGAGCTTTACAAATAATATCAAATATTGCAAGGAAATAAAAACTGAGAAAATAATTGTTAAAGAACATTAGAGACAAACTGCCTTAGAGAAGAAAAATTTTGTCAACAAAACCCAGAAGTTGAAGAGGACCAACTCCCCCCTCCTCTTCCTCTTGTGTCACACCCTGCACTTGTAACTTAATGGTTATTCCTGGGATTTGTATGCTGGTCAGCACTACTTGCAAGCCTACAAGAAAAATTACAGAACCTTGCTTAAGGTCCTATTTTTAACTCTAGTATTTTCTGTCTGCATATTCAAAAAAATACTAATATCCAGGCTAGACATTGATGAGGTCTAAGAATCTTACCAAAAATACCTGTGTTCACTTGGGGAACTTTTACCTCCCTGACAGTGCATACACAGGTATCGCATACTGGAAGAAATAAGCTCACTGGAAGTTCATGCATAAATAGACTTGACTTATGTCTTTGTTGGTGCAGTGCCCTTGCTGATCTTGTGGAGACAATGGAATGTCAGAGAAACAAACAGCAAGAGCTGCTTATAACACCTTGCACACAGTGATTTCATCCCTAAGGCACACATATCTTAGAAACACTGCTGGCAGGTTTCCCTTTGTTCATTGTGTTCCTGCTGAGTCCAGATGTTTGCCTTTGCTCCACTCCAGTCAGAAAAATCACGAAAGGTTTCCTGATTTGCTCATGGGCAGAGCTATGTGTGCACAGCTGGTCCAGCCCAGAGACAGAGAGCCTCTCTGGCTCCAGAAGGGAAGCAGAAGTAACTGCAGCTCCATTTCCAAGACTGCCAGTTACAATTCTGCTGCACCTTTGAGTGAGGAGCTGAAGCACTTTTGAGCCTGTCTGGATCATCTGCACCGCTTCAGATCATTCAGCGCAGGTCTGTGCCATCACAGCTACACTACACTTCTGCTGGGCAGCTGGACCATCCTTTTTCTATTCCATAAAAAACTATTGCCTTCAGTCAGGACTTCAACATGAACAAGAAACTGGAACCCCTATGCTGAGAACTTCCAATGAATCAGGAGTTTTAAAATGCAGGCGCTCAGCACTTCCTAATAATCTTGGAAGGCTACTCAGGGTAAGTACTTCTGAGCATGTGGCACTTCAAGTCAATGGTCAGATTTGAGCACCTTATCTCTCGTTTGGAAAAGCAATGTGGCGAGGAGCTGTCACATTCCACTGCTGGAGCTGCAGGGATCCTTGACACAGAATTTCAAGGCTAAATCGTGGCCAGTACAGGCACCACCTGGGGCTCCTGCACCAGCCCCAGTGTTCCACTGCAACCCCTGACACCTCAGCCCATGCAGCCTGTTCAAGGAAAGTCTCAATTAGTTTAATTTCAGGGGGAAGCAGGTCATTCTTTCAGGTCTGTCATTTCCTAGATTTTACTCCCTGTGCCATAGGTACAATTCTGCTTTGTTGATTCCCATGAGGCCAGGCACATGCTCAGACAGAGAAGGAGAGCACCTCAGCTAAGTCTCATTCTTTTGCCTGGTGACACTCAGATTAAGTTCTGATGTTTGGCTGTCAGAATTTATTCTATTAAAAAACACTGAGTATAAATTGCATAGTTGTGACACGAATGATAATTTTAAAAACTGAAACATTTCTGCATATGAAAACAGTAAAAAAAATTCGTCATTTCTTCTGGCTTAAAACCAAAGCATGAGTTATCCATCCTGCACAGAAACAAATAAAACAATTAAAAGGAAAAAGAACTTTGCTTCTGGGAAAAAATATTACTTTTTCTTAATCAAATTCATGAATTTTAATCAGTAAGTGCCTTAATGTGTGAAGGGAAAATGGCAATTTTCAGAGCTCTTCTCCCTGGAAGGATATTACATTGTATCTTTTCCATTTTGAATGTCCCAGACATATTTTACAAGTGCCTAAAGTTAGGCTTGAATTTTGTATTTAAATTGCAACCCATCTCCAGTTTCAGGTCATTGAGATACAAAAGGTCGTGCTATTTGCCTTTCATTTTTCTCCTCTCAGAATACTAAAACTTGAGACTATACAGAATGCTGCATGAAATATAATTTCTTGCCAATTGCATGAAGAATATACAGTGATTAAGTAAGTAGTTTGACCTGAGTTGTTTAATCCTATTCACCTAGGATCACCTTCAAAAATTTGACTTCTCAATGCAAGTAAGAATATTTTAAAGAATACAGGAAAATATTCAAGATGAAAAATGGCTACAAAAGATGAGAATCTGCTTCATCTTTGGGTCAAAAACATTGTCTCTGAATAAAAACAATGAAAAAAATATATGAGTGACGTTTCTTTTACATTCAGCAGAGAATATATTATTTTCAATATGGGACCTGAGAACATAAAATGTAAGAGGATCTAGGCTAGATAGGCTCCCTCCTCCCATCCCCAAAAACTTGCAAACAGGTTTCTGAATAAAGCTTTCAACCCTAATTCTACACAAGCTCTTTTTACTGTCCTAGTGAAGAAAGTAGACAAAGTCAGTAGATCTTGCATCTACTTTAAAGCTGCTTAACACCTCCAGATGGATGAGGTCACAGTGCAAATAACATTCAGAGGCAGCATTTCTACTGAAATTATTAGATTCAGCAATTTATAGGAACTGAAATGGACCATTATCATCATCCAGTCTGACCTGCATATTGACAACCATAGTCTTAGCAACGTCCTCCTGAAGTGAGCCTGTAATATCTATTTCAGCTACCCTCTATCTTTTGAAATATGCCTATTTTGATTTTGGCATATAAAGGAATGGATATTCTGTCTCAGTAAATTTTCAGTTGGGCAAATCAGTCTCACTATTAAAATGCAATGCCTCAGTTCTAGGAAAACATCAGGTCCCTTCTTTTTCATGTACTATCAGTACACTGTCAAAACTTTGCACATCACTTTTGCCAAGCACATATTTATGCCTCAAAACAAAAGCTGCCTTTTAGTGTCGGCTCGACATTTCTGAGTCTTAAGTTTTAGCTTGCTAACTATTGTTACCTCCTTTCCAAAGGGAAAGTTGTCAACAGTTTTCTCTCTTCAAAACATCTCTCAGTTTCTCAAAGCAGGTTAAGTAAACAGTGTTCCCCTTCCCATAACAACTGTCCCTAGGGGTTGTTTCCTATTCCTTAACCAATGGAGAGCAGTGTCAGTCCCATGGACCAATAATAGACCTTTTTACACAGCATGTTCTAAAAGCAACTGTTGGGATTGTAAATAAAGCCTTCTTTCTCTTCTGACAACTATATGGAGTCAATCTATTTTCGTGTCCTACTGTGACATTTTAGCATCCTATAGCAGGGACTCCTCAAACTCAAAACTGTCATTAAAATTTACTGTGACAGGAAGTACAAGGACACTTCCTGCACAGTTAACTGCTCAGCAACCAAGCTCAGGAGAGCAGCTCTGAGGGCCAGCTGCCATGGGGACACTGTGCCTCCTGTGCTCTTCACCTGCTTTTCCTTTGCTCATGTCAGGGGCTCAAAGCACATCTCAGGGCTTTGTTATATGCAGCATTTTGGAGATACATCCCAAAAATATGGTCTTGTCTCAAAGTAACAGCTCTGACTGCTCTCAGCAGACCCCCAGTGACCCACACCAGATCTCTGCTGGGAGACATCTCATCCTCCAAACAACGAACACGTGAAAGTGTGTCCACACACGTGTACCTTCACAGCATCCACAAGCCAAAAAAGCAGCTCACAGTTGGGATACTTGATCCCTTTCCCCCGCACTTCATCCCTTCAGGTGTGCTTACAGGCCACAAGGCAGTGTCTGAGCTGGTTGGGCCTCCCCATTCTCCTCTCTTGCCTAGCTCAGAGCTCAGAGATCAGCCCTGCAGCGAAGGGAGAGAGGGGAGGCTGCTGGCAGGAGGAAAGGGTAGCACAGGAGCACCTGGCCATGCACAGGGGCTCCAATCCTTCCATCCTGCAGGAACACCTGGCCATGCACAGGGGCTCCAATCCTTCCATCCTGCAGGAACACCTGGCCATGCACAGGGGCTCCAATCCTTCCATCCTGCAGGTACCTCACCCAGGTACCCAGGGGCACAAGGGAACAGAGACAGGGCTGACACACACCCTGTACCCTGCCTTACTCAGGGAGCCGAATCGATACGAGCCCAGTGTGGGCAGTCACAAAATCACGTCAGAACCCATCAGCTCCACGAAGAACCTCCTGATCACCCTTGGAGGAACACATCCAGGTTGCACTCCCCAGCCAGTAAGGGCCTTCTATTTATGCAGCTGTGGCTCTCCAAAGATAACTGATTTTTTTTTTTTTAATCTGCTTCTTTTGAAGTTTTCAGCAGGTTGATAGAGCTTTCAGCTGCAATTCTCTTGCTTCCTCACTCTCAAGTCTAATAGCTCATCAAGATGCAGCTTGCCAAATCTGCTTCTTCTCCTCCTCCCCCATCCTTTCCTTTTCAGCATCCAGGGTTTTGAGGAGTTTCTGCTTATGAGGTTAAGAGGCAAGGCACTCATGAGTCTGCTGATAATGCATCATGTTACTTACTGATTTTTAATCCTGAATCAGTATCTTCTCCCTTTTAAATAGAAGTTGCGTCTTTACCAGCTATGTGTTTTGTAAAATTTAAATTTGACTTTGTGCTGTGACTGCTAACCTAATGACTCCAACTGCTGAAAACCGCTCCATTCTCTTTTTCTAAACATCACCTACAAATAATCTGTTTAACTTTCCTGAATATATTGTCCAATCATCTCGTGCATTTGTGATCTTACTTTTATGCATAAGCTACAATTTATTGCCATTAAAATCTTGTTACAGAGGATTATTTTCAATTTGTTGAAATTTAACTTCTGTTCTAGAAAACAGGGAAGAGAGATGGAAAGCAAGACCATGATGGACTTATTTTCCAGGATGCTTGTCTGTATTCACACTAAGGGTATTAAATGGATTTACTTCTTCAAAGTGGAGTAAGAAGGGATCTAAAAGGAAGAAGATTAGTTTGACACTGAATGACTGAGAAGGTTTTTTTAACAGTATTTAGGAAAAAAGGAAAAATATAAAACCAAGCATATGCTAAAACTTTCTCCCACCCTTGGCTCCACTGTAGGTTATATAGGTATGCTAGATTTGCAAGTAATTTATTATTGAAAAAAAAAGACTATTAATTTGTTTTCTGTTAAAGAGATAAAACACATAAATAACTCTCCATTCTTTCACTTTGAAGTGTCAGGTGTCACTTTACAGTGCTAAGTTTATTATTCTTAAAAGTATTTTTCTTCTTTTGCTTTGTGCTACTGCTCTTTTTATCATGTGTCACATTTATGGAAATTTTAACTAACATTTCAGAGTGCCCTGTTTATACCACAGATGGTGTATTTTAATTTATATATTTACTTTTATTTACTGTTTTCTCTTTTCTGACTCAAATTTTAATGAGCTCTCCCTCACCTCATACCCAGGGGAAGTAAGAAGACTGAAGAGGGCACATTAAAAGCAGTAGGTGATTTTGTAGCTGTTACATGTGAAATATGCTATTTATAACAGAGAAATTGAAGCCTATGGCCACTATAAAAATGCTCAAAGTGAGGATGAGATGCCTGTAGCTGTGAGGAAGAGTAACTTCTTCACAAGTCATCCTACTAAATGTAACAGGAATTCCTGTGGAACAACTGAGTGTAAAAACTGAGTGACTATTACATAGTAACACATCGCAAAATCAAAAAATGTTTTGGGTTGGGAGAGACATTAAAGCTCATGCAGTTCCACCCCCTGCCATGGGCAGGGACACCTTCCACTATCTCAGGTTGCTCCAAGCCCTGTCCAGCCTGGCTTTGGGCACTGCCAGGGATGCAGGGGCAGCCACAGCTGCTCTGGGCACCCTGTGTGACACCCCTTTGTGGGGGTCACCACGTTAACTGGGTGCCACAGGTAGGAGAGGTGTTATTCCACACACACCTTCGCAGTCTTGCCGCTGCAATAACGTTTCTGCTTCTGATTGCAGAAACATTGATAGCAAACGTGCTGTGAAGACAGTCTGCAGTGCCTCTATTTACACATCAGCTGGGGAGGGATGTCTTCTGTATTACTCAGTTAACTTTGCAGCTATTTCCATTTTCTCCCTATGGCTTCAAAGAAGTCAATAAGCAATTGATAAATCTTCTGTCGCCCTGGGCAATTATTGGGAGTTACACAGCATTAAATGCATCAATTCTCGTATATGTGAAAAGCAAAAAATTGATTTCACAAATTTACTGGTACCTATTGATTTAGTGCCTCTTCCCCAGGCTATTCCCATTTAATGTTTTTGTGAGGTCATAGAAAAAAAAATCAAGACTGTCAAATAAAATCTGTTTCTTCAGAGCTTTATCTGTTACATGATTTTGCAAGTATTTTTAGCCTCAGCAATGTTTTCAGGCTGAGCTTCAGGCTTGTAAGATTTTCATCATCTAGAAGGTAAGCATAAACAAACTGACCCAACCAACCATTAAGTGAAGTTGTTTTGAAGGTTCAGGGTCCTTTTAAAAAGTGAAAATTCCACCTACAACAATCCTTACTGAGACTTCACAGGCTCAAGATGAGTTTACAGACAAATCAAAGTACTTGTGTATCTAACCATCCCATTTGCATCTGCATGCATCTGATTGGCAGCTGAATACCATGAACATCCATAAAAATTGTTAGTCTTAGCAGCCAGATTTGTTCCTGGAACTGAACTTCTAGCAGAGGATCACAGAGACAAATGCAGCAAAAGCAAACTGAATGGATCAAAAAATAGCAGCCTTTTGGGAAATTTGTCCTCATGCACCTGTAGCTCACAGCTCATCACCCACATTTGTGAAGACACAATAGGCAGAACAGCAAGGAAAAATTACTTTTCTCTTTTTTTTTTTATATTAACTTATTTTTTTTTGTTAAAAATAACACTGAATGGGAAGCCATTTGGTTCTGCATCCTCTTTAGTCTCATCCTCTTTCAGGCCTTACAGTCAGCAGTGTAAGTTTGATCTCATTGTCAGGCCAGTGGTATTCTGTGAACCCTTTTGTTTCTTTCCTATAGAGGCTCTTTCCCAGAATCTCCTGTCAGGACCAACCAACAACCTCAGGTTGCTGCAAGGAGCAGCTAAAATGAGTTTTAGAAATTCCTAACGAGATACCTCTTTTGCAAAGGTATGACTTATCCTCTGCTCTTCAAACATGGAAGTAAACTGACAATTTTTCAACATTTTTTTTTAAAGAAATAATTTCTACAGGCTATAAGGATGCAAATGCTGTGCTGAGCTGTGAAGGGCCTGAGGCTGAGGAACAGTAGGGTCCTTACCTACTTTGAAAGTTCAGGAGACTGTCTTTTGGAGCAATATTGCATCCAGAACTCAAAACCTCAAGTCAAAAATCTAAGTGAAAATTTGCTGCTACAGAAGTGAAGCCTATGTGGATCATGTGATACATACGGAAGAGTAAGGTAAGACTCTGTCTGCAATCATAACCTAAGATCACCAAAGCTGATCCCTCCATGTGCAAGTGCCAGCCTCATATAAATCAGAAGATGCTTTGAGGTCTCTGGATGCATTAAACTCGATTTGTTCCTCCAGCCCAGGCCATCGTACCTCTGCTTGCTGAGTAAGGCTAAATGAGTCTCTGCTGAGAAGCCTTTCCTGTGTCTGAGCACACATCAGGTCCCACAGGCTCCAAAAACCCACTTGGTGCAGTGGCTGTCCAGGGCTTCAGCAATCTGCACTCAGTACCTTCTGTGAAACAAAAAAGGAACAGATTTTCAAGTGTCTGGTTTTTATTGCCAGTATAGAGCAACAAGATCTCCAAAAAAATGAAATGAAAACTCAGAACACTGTTGTTTATAAATACATGGTGAGTACTGAGGTACCCTTTAATATGTGAATTACAGTAAAAGAAACTAGAAATAATAAAATAAAATATTCCAACTGATATCAGGAACTCCATATGCATATATCAGTTGTGAGAGAATGATCAAAGTAATTTTTAATAGGAACTAACAAACTGAAATTTAACAGGATAACTTGTCAGCTTGATATCCACCAAGTCAATGATCCCATATCTGAGTAAGGACAACTAATTATTTAAGCAGCGTTGTTGTAGTGACAGTGTCAATCCCATAAAATGTTTCCATTTTTCATTTGACAGAATAAAGGATCCGTATTTATTCTGGTAATGACTGCCCTTGAATGATGAAAAATTGTTCTCTGAAGTATTTCCAAAGGAACAATAAATAAATAATTAGTTATTTCTTCCTTAAGTTGTTCAACTGTTGCACTTCTAATACCCACTGAAAAATTTATTAAAAAAAATTTAACTCCTTTTAAGTACTTATTAGGAAACACTAACTTGCTACTAGAAAGATCCTTCTCTAGTATTAAAATGAAAACAACAATGACCATGACAATATTACAGAAATAAAGATTTTACAATGACAGAAATAAACAAAAATTTGTACAGAAAAAGTCGAAAACTATGACAATTGTATTTTGAAGTTTATCTAGTAGTAGAGATGAAGAAGCTTCAATCTTTCAAAAAGTTGCCTTGGTATCTTTATGAATACAATTATTATTTTAATATAGTTCTTTTGTCAGTGCTGTCTCTGCTCTGTACCTTATCATTCTTGTTGTGAGTATGACTTGTACAGTTTATAAATGTATAATTTTCATAACATTACAAATGAAAGCTACATAGAATTGTTTCACTTATATAAAGAATTTTCAAAAGACTATTTTACTTTAATAAAGAAATGCAATCTGCTAATTTTGTGGTTATATTGATAAATAAACTGACAAATGCAAAAAATACATGGTTGTTATTTTTCTATATTTTCGTAAACAGCTTACAAACACTAAAATATAAAAATGAGGACAAGCTTTACAAACACTAAGGATATGAGGAACCAAATTAAAGTAAAAGATATGTGGGAGGCAGCTCCTTCTTCTGCCATCCCATTAGAGAATTAAAAAAATAAAGCTTTAAAATTAATAATTAATCAACTTTATCAGCAACCTCACCACTACAGAATTCTGACCTGTTAGGAAACAGCATCAACTCATTTCAAACTATCACACTCCCTACAACAGGAAAAGAGTATTTTACTGTCATATATTTTAATTTATAACCTGCTAAAGGTCTAACGCCAAGTCCCATGTCAGGTAGCCCTTCACTGATAAAAACTTCAAGTTCCTTGGATTTTGGTGGATGCAGAGCTGGGAGAGAACATGGAAACCTGTGCTTCTCACCTGTCACTTGCACACCCTTGATGTCACCTGCCCACACCATCTACGCTCGGAGCCATCAGCCACTGCCCCACCCGTGCCCGGTGCGGCTGATGCAGCATTAGCGACCAAAGGCAACCACACAGGGGTGGCAGATGTTCCAAATGACATCAGGTCACGTTCATTTTAGGCAAAAGAAAGACTCAGACTGCTCTGTGGTAAGAAATTCACCCTGGAAAACAAAGATGCTGCTCACTGTCGTGTAACAAAGCTGTGGATACTGGGCTGTTCAGAAAGCAGATAAGCAGAAAGCAGACCACTATAAAATTTCCAGAGTCAGGAGATTCTGTTTCCTAATGTAATTTCCATTTGATGCTTCCAGTTTTTAACTTTTGGACTCTTCCTGCCTGCACACAACAGATCAACAAAGAGCTGTTAACAAAAACGTTTTGATACCACTCTGGTCATAAATGGGATTTGTGCCAGTCAAGATAAAAGGCTTACTCATAACAATCAGTTAAATTTCAGAAGTTTAGAGAAATTCTCAAAAGCTAATCAAATTAAAACCCCAATGAAACACTTTCAAATTGCATCCCTGCAGTAATGAAGAAAATAAAATCACCTGTCTGAATATTCCTCTTTGTTTTGCTCTGTATCGACTGAAGTGATTCTAAGATGCAGAACAGGAAAGAAGCATAATTAAAGCTGCATACCAACATTTGTGACCACTTTCCCAGGAAGAGAAGTTTAATTCTTTCTGAAATACACAACATCTTCACCCTTCCTAAAAAACAGAACAGAACCCAGAGCAGGACCATGAGCTTATGGTCCCAGCAAACACAAACCAGCATCACTATCTTGATGAAAAGAAAATTAACATCAGGCTGCATTGTACCATCCTGAATTTATAACAACTTAAAATAGTCACTTGGTGTGTTTAGGGGCCATACATTTTGGAGCTATTTACCAAAGAAAAACTGCAAGAATTGTTGAACTAAACCCACAACATTTGTGGCATTTAAAGCCCTCACTCCCATTGAAATGAAACTCCTCAGTGCCATTTCCAAAAAGGATTAAAATGCTCAAAAAACACTCAGATAATTGGAAAATAATTACATGCTAAAACTCTACCAAGAACAAAGAAAGAGTATGCTACACCTATCATGTAATTCACTCACAGTACAAAAGAAATTACGTTTTAATGGTATTACAAATATTGCATTTATTCAGTGTGTAAGATTTATTATTAAAACAGTAAAATGAAATATTCTGTTTAATCAAATGTATTCAAAGTAGCTTCCTTGGCCAAAAACATAAAACCCAATTTTCTTTTAGCTCTCTCCACCGAGATTCCCTCGCAGGCAGGGACTGTGCCCGTGCTCCGTGATAAGCACTGCAGCTCTGCATGGCACCACTTCCCCCTGCCCAGCAGCTCCTCACTCTGCTTCTGCCCCCGAGCCAGCTTTGCAAGGCATCTAATTCCAAACCACTGGGCTGAACAGAAAGGTCTGCACTGATTTCTCAGAGCTCTGGACCACCCCTCTCTGAACAGCAAGCAGCAGTACAATTAAAACGTTGATGCAGACAACACTGATTCTGGAGCTTAAGTCTTCCATGTACTTCAGCAGTCTTAAGAACCAACTCAGCCTTTTTTTGCTTCAGAAGCCTATATTTTCTATGAAAGCAATAGTAAAAATAGTTGAAAAACCTCTTTATTTACAAAACCCTAATATATATTTGAAGAATCCCTGAGAATAAATGAAGTTTTCAGATTTTTTATAAAATCTCTGGAGTCATTCTCCAAGAGCGCTGATGCCAGAGACCAGGAGAGAGGGTTTTTGGACTAATGGACACCTCAGCCAGACCCAAGGAGGCAGTCAGGGGCAGCAGGAGCAACCCAGCCACGCCACTGTGGCAGCCGAGGCCGGTTCCCTCCAGGGCAGCAGCTGAGCTCAGGCAGAGCAGGCTCGGGGGCTCTGACACCTCTGAGGAGCTGTTCAGAGGTGCTGCAGCTAACTGCAGATGTGCCATGTGGAGCTGTGCTAAGGTGGGTTATTGCTGCCAGTGTTAGCATGTCCTGAAACTCCCTTTGCCACAGCCGTCTCCTAATTTATTCCTTTCATTCACCTTTTCCCTCCTCTGTCTTTTTGTGGCCTTCAGCTGAGGCCAGCCCACTTCATCATTATTGATCTCATGTTCATTTTTCTATCTGCAAAGTCTCTGCAAGGATATACTTTGTATTGTGAAAAGGGAAGTCTGCTTGATGTCTAAAAAGAAAAGGAGAACTTTTAATTCTAGTTGAAATCTGTGACAACATCAGATATTGAATTGTCATTCAACTCTTAGCAAAGCTCTAGTAAACATCTGTAAAAGCTGTTTTTTAAAATTATTTCGGTACCTTTCAGTAGTGTATTCAGTAAAAGTGAGAGTATATTGTACAAATTTACAAAAAAAAAAAAAAAACCAAACAAAACCCCAAAAAACAAGCAAGGAAGCCAACACAAACCCACCAAAAAACCCACACACTTTAGGGCTTCTTCTTCTCAGTAATTTTTTTCCAGCATTTTAGGGTTTAAAGATATTTACTAATTGATACTTCAATGGACATTCTTTGTCAGCAATTTAAAAATTTGTTGTCATAGGAAGAATATACGGGAAATGGATTGCTGGAGAGCTAATTTCAAGAACAAAATGAAAAACAGGCATGAAATTAAAACTCTAAAGAACTAGAGAATAAAAAAGTAAGCAAATACTTTAATACAGAGGTTTTTTATAATGAATAATTTCCAAATGAAAGATTCAGAGTATTAATGTTTTATTGTTGTGGGAATGGCTCAGTGTAAATCAAAAGAATGAGCCGCTGCATACCACATCAAGTAGGTTAATTTTTCACTAAAGAAGTGATTTCAAGAGCAATGTGAAGTCTGACTGTGTTAATGACAATTGGGCTATCAAACTGTTCGATTACATTTTGGCTGTTGTTATGAGACTCCATCTGCATATTGATTTTATACGGTGCTTGCAATTGGTACTCCCCAAAAAAGTCTCCTGTGCATTTTTCACCTGTGACAGCTCCACTGGAGCAGCAGGAACCTCTGAGTGAGGAGGAAGATGCTCCCTGTTATTACCCAGTCACTTTTATTTTCCTTTCTTTCGTGTTCTATTATATAAACACAGAAAATACAAATATTGCCTTCTACTCATCCCCATATTCCTGGTCCCCACATCACCTTGCCACAGAGATCATCTGCCATACTTCATTTTCTAGTCCATCCTTTAAACTCACGGTACTGCAGCTGCTAAGGTGCAGCTGGCTGCTGTCTCCTGCTGTAAAAACTAGAGGAACAGTACTCAAATTTAAATTCAAATACCTGTTGAATAGGCAAAACCCACACTGCCTAACACTGAATAGAACAGTTCTTTAAGTATTCTGTAAAATGTCTCTCAGGGACCAAACATCACTTTATTGGAAATTTTGCTGACAAGAAAAATGGACATACTACTGTTCTATGTCCAGAGCTGTACTGAGGGGAAGGTTCAACCTGCATTTGATACATTAAGTGCTACACAGCAATAAAGCAAAACCTCTTCCACTACATTTTCAGAAAGAGCTAGTGAGACTGCCTGGGAACTGACAGTCCCTATCCCAGCCTTCCTGAGTGTCCCTGGGCTTTTCAGGTTGGATTATCTAACTCTCCTCAAAGCCTACCCAGCTGTATGGTGACATCTCTTTTTACCAGGCCAAAGACAAAGGTAAATGCTAGAGTGAAGTGTAGTGGAGAAAGACATCATGGTTAAAATAAATCTAAATGTTATTTTTCCTCTACTGAACCAGCTGCTTGCAGTTCAATCAAACTCAGAGAAGCAGCACTCAGTGTTGGGTTATCATTACAAAACATGCCCTTAGAAAGTAGGTCAGGTAGTAACAATATTATGAAACTTGCTGACATTTGGATTACAAAATAGCAAATATGTTAATTCAAAAGGCGAAGTACACCAGAGCTTGCCTGAATCCTAAGCAGTTCCCATCAGCTCGAAGGAGCTAGAGGCTGAATGGATTGCAGTTTCTCTTATCCTCTACCTGCCTGTGATTAAATCTGTAGTCATCAGTTTCACCTAGAAAAACAATCAAGTTTTCTGCACTTCTGCCTTTCCTTGGATGGGGAAGGATGACAAACCAGACCCTGGGGTTTACTTTGTGTATGGCACTTGAACCATGTGATGCATGTCCTCTCCATGATCTGGGTGTGAGTGAAACCATCCTTTCACAGCTGCTGCACTTGTCCCTCTGCTCTGGGAACAGGTGTCTTATTTTCTAGATATTGTGAAAGACACGTTGGATCTTCATCCTCCTATGGACAGTCATGGCAATCCCTACTGTTGTATACACAAAACCAGAACCCATATGAGTTATAATGTGTAACATTTTATCCCCAGATTTTCCTTTAGTCAATCCTGGCTTTCCTTGAATATAGAGTCAATGATGCTTTTTCTCTCCTATTTGTTCTTTTTATTTCCTCTATCTCCATTTTGGCAGAGTCAGTCTCTTCATCTATTGAGCTTCAATAACACACAAGTCTAAAATTCTTGTAACCACAGATGGCTATGTTTTGGCTTCTGTGATAAGAGAGAGTCTCCTAGGCCTCACTTGAAAAGGATCTTTCTTAATGGATTTTGTAGCTTATGGTTTTCATGCAGCGCTTTTCTTTCAATGTTATAACAAATGCTTGTCAATAAGGGGAATTTGCCACTGAATCCTTGATAATGCCCTTTATTCTGTGGTTCTCTGCAGATTTGAAGTAATCCAGTTCTGTATTTGTTCAATTAATGCTACTGTGCGTTTCATGCTGGTCATCCAGTCATCTTAAGCTCCTCAGTGAAATAAAAGGAGCTTAATTTTCTATTGCCTTAGGATTTGAAGGTTTATAAGTGAAAGATAAAGACTTAATCCTGGTTGATCAGTTTAGTGAAAACTGCTTTTCTTTTCATGATATCAATCCCATAATTTCTGCAGTTTTAAAAAATATTCAAACCATGGTTCAGCCTAAAGTCATGGGAAAAACCAAGAGGTACATGCACAATTTGCATGAAAACAGGTGAACAACTATTTATTGACTGGCAGAGCTTGGTGAGGTTGTGCTTTGCTAAAGGTAGTGTTTGTCCAGGAATAAGGTAAACTTTGCAGATCCAGATTGATGTAGGTATTATTTATTTATTTGTTCTCCTATTTATTTATAGGCGAATCCCTTAGCACATTCTGTCTTGAGTCTGTTCCCCAGCACAGGGCACAGCTGTTGAAGTTAATACAACCAACACAGTGTTCAGTGCCATTCCATACAGTTCCGGCAGCCTCCCACGAGAGCTGTGCCTATGGGGATTTAACCAAATCTTTCTGAAGTCAGCAGCAGCACTTCCAGTGCTCAGGACAATTCTGTGCCAGTTCCATGATGCAATGAAGCAACACTGCCACCTCTTCAGTGATCTGTACCCCAGAATTGCCTGTGATTTCGGTGTGCCTCCCAGTGACAAACAGCTGCTCAGGAAGAGCAAAAACAGGTTCTTAAAACTGAGCTACACACAGGGTACAGCACCATGGTAAAGTTTCAGTGAAGTAATACATAAACCAGAAAGGAGATTTGTGGCTTTGTCTTAGCAGGGCACTTTCTCCTTATAAGGTTGCTTCTGTGTGCCATTGATTTTGCAGTTTATTATTGAAGTGTCTTACAAGAGAAATGGCAAGCGAATTTGACACTGGGAGACATATTAATGGCATGAAACCCTAGAAAAATGGGCACTCTGATAGTTATTAATCAGACAGAGCTACGCCATGAGCCTCCCCTTGTTCCCCTTTGCTTTTACAAAGAAGCAAATCCTCTGGCGTCCTCCAGCTCATTTTAACAGTTCCACGACAGCAGATTTCCCTCCTGCTCATGAAACAAACTGCTTCTTCAAGAACTTTCACTGTGGTTCCCAAGCAGCACTTACACTTCATGACTCTACAGTAGCATAATACATTAAAAAGTAATAAAAGCTTGTTCCTTTCTTAAAAAAAAAAAAAAAACAAAAAACAAAAAACAAACTGAAAAGAAAGAAAGTTACATTCCTGTAGTGAAGTGAGCTGTGATTATTTCTAATTGAGGTCTCTGGAGAAGGAGGAGGACATGGCATTTAAGCCAATTGAGCCCCTCTATTCCAAAAGGCTTATTCCTAATAGCATTGAGGGGAAAAATTGATTCTTTTGATCTTGTATTTTAATCTTAAATTTTAATTTGAATCATAAAATTTTAATAACTGTCCTCTAAGTTTCAAAGAGAACAGCAGTAAGTATTTTCTGCACACTGCATATTACACGTGTAAAGTCAGATTCCTTTGTATCTGCATGAACTGGGAGGGCTGATTATTAAATTAATAATGACCAGAAGTCAATGGCTTTCAACCCTCAGAGTGCCTGTTGTATCTTAAGCCATGAAAAATAAAATCACTGTTGTTCATGTAGAACCTTTATTTGCATAAGCATCATGGCATTTTAAAATAATTATGCATATTGGTTTCATTTGGGATCTGGAAAAGATGCAGGATTTCCCTAATGAAACCTACCAGGTTTCACAAGGTTGAAATGCAAAGTAATTACTTGTGTCCTTCCAAGATCTAAAAAACTGATAATTAATTTTATATGGTATAAAGAAACATATACCAGCTGGTGCAATAATTTCACCATACAGCTGGTAAGCAACAAATCCTCTGATATGAGCCCAAGAGGAGAGAAAGTGAGTTCTGTTAAGAGGCAATTATTTCAACCTGAACAGTTGTCATGGCATACTTAGAAATGACCAACAGCTCCATTTTGCAAATCAGAGATTTAATTTTTATCTGAGCAGGAAGGGAAAACTGTGCTTTAGTTCTTCTGGCAAAACAGCTTCACCAGTTGCAGTAATTTATGAGCCAGCTGACTTAATGTAATGTGCCTGTCTGTCCTGCCACGGGCCAGAGGGTACCTGTGAGCAGTGTGCTGCCTTCTGCAGCACGTGCAGCTCATAGACCCAGACAGCACCTTTGGCTTTTTCCACTTTCAGAGGCAGCAAATGTTACTCCCACTGATGGCATAATTACCCAGAATAGAAGCAACCACAGAAGAAGTTAAACTCTGCTTCATTTTACAGTATCAGCTGTTTGCCTGCAGTTCTTAGTTTAAAAGGCCAGGAAGGTTTCCAGTGTTTGCAGAATGTGCTACTATGAGGAGGTTAAGGCAAAAAGGATAATTCTGAGGCTATAAAGACCTCTTTCATTGCAAATTCCCTTTAATGCAGTTTCTATTCATGAAGCAATTGACTTAGATTTTCCAGGCAATAAAAAGGAGGGAAAAAACTTTTTGGTAAGTGATTCTACACCTGCACACTACTTTTAAATCATTTGCTTGTCTACAAGGTTGGACAGCCTTATAGAAGGCTCAGACTTCAGCCAAATTCAGAAACTATGATTCATGGCAATTTTTACCCAAAACTATGATTTTCTTCTGTTGTTGCTATAATGTAAGATTGGAAAAAATATTGATGGTGTTTAAACCAGGGCAAAGAATGATGTACTGAGGTTTCTTATTGCTCTGTCTCCTGTCTGTGTCTCTACCACAGCACTTTCCTTGGTGCCAGTAACGCCACTGCTCTCATTCCAACATCCTGCTGTCAGCTTTTATAGAGGTCAGCACGGAGAACAAGACTCTGGCTGCACCTTCTCATCTCCTCCAGCCTCAGGGCAGATCAAACCATGCCTTGTTACCCACATCACTGTGAGTATTACTGCGTAAAGCTGCTGGAATGCTACTGCAGGGACACCAGAGCTTACAGGCAATGAATTGAGTCAAAGGCTGAATGAAGGCATCTTTTGATTAAAAAGATCCACTTAGAATAAAAAGTTAAAATCAATCCGTTGTCTTTTATAGGTCTGCAAATAAAGATGGGTATTTCTGAAGTAGAACAGTTCAGTTAGCTGCTGTTCTGAGACACAACATATATATTCATCTCAATATTTCGTATTAGGAAGCTTGCTCCTGAATCCTTCTCATAGCTCTTCGTTTGGCAGAAAACACTCAGAGGGGAAATTTTTAAGACACTGTAAGATTATGTTCTTAGAAAACAGAGCACACTGTGTTGTCAGGAGATGGAAAATAATATTGTTAACTTTGGTACTTAGTTTACCTGAAGCACAGCCCACGTGAAATGGTCCCATTGTTAGGAGGTCTATTGAAAAAGCAGATCATAGCTCATACCCTCCCCACACACCCACACACTCCTTGGAGTGCAACCCACACCTGCTGAGAAGCACTAAGGGATTGCCACGGGTATTTCACTGAATCCAAAGGGGATTTCTGAGGTACCTTTACACACACAGGTATAGACTTACACATCTGTGCGTGTGTGAATTGATGATGGTATGAATACTGTTATCATGAATCTACAATTAAGTCACAGTTATAATTGCAGCAAATCCTATTAAATTAGTTATTAAATATTAAATTAGTCAATGAGTAACTGCTGCTAAATCCTTTTGTATCCCATATCCTTTTCACCCTTACTCTTTCTCAGCTTGTATCCATGAAAACCATTCAAAATTGATTCTAATCCTATTTTCCTATGTATGATTCATCTGTGCACTAAGAAATAGAGTGAGCCTTGCCACTGAACTCTGTTTAGTTGCACTTCCACAAATTTACAGCGGTTCTTTAAAAGGGGCCTGTTGATAGGGTGGGAATGTTTAAGTCCTGGAACACTGAAACCAAGCAAGACCTCCAAGGGAGACAACAACTGCTGACTTAGGACTAATGGAGAAAGACAAATTTCCAGCTGAAAAGGAGTAACTGAGAACAGGTAGGACTGTGTAAAATATTAATTGTTCAATTCCACCCCAGCAGACAGCAGCAGAACTCCTTTGCTCTTGCTCCCTCCCTCCCTGTGATCCTGTGCATTGTGACAGACTGGCTGTGCACTGACAGAACACCTGCCTGCAAAGGGAAAGCTTTCCAAATTCTAACCTTGTCAAAAGCATCAGTTATTGCCTGTACACATTTGATTTCATTCTGTCAAAATCTTAGACTGATGTACATTACCTGGTACAGTGCAACACTGACATGCAAGCTGTCACTGATTTTCTACCTTCCCTAATGCTGATTTAATTATATTATATTTAAGAGCATGCAGCTAACATAGTAAAAAAAAAAAATTAACTAATTAATTTCATCAAATCCTATTATCAGAAAAATAGCTTTTATTTTTAACCAGCTTCAGATAGGAATTCTGTGTTTCTAGGCTAAAATACTGCCTTTTTTTTTTTTTTCCAGAGGCATTCACACAGAGAGCATTTTAATTTTCCACACTATAGCTATGTTGACCTTCCAGACCTTGCAAAGTAAAGTATTTATGATCCCAGAGTTTTTTTATGGTATTGTTTCAATATTTTTGTAACATTTGTATTTCTTGCTGATGTTTTTGGCATTAAAAATCACTCAAGCTGTGCTGAAATATAATGATATTCGCTGAACCATAGTATAGAAGGATAATTCAGTTCAGGGAGGTTATTCTAGCTCATCATGTACACAAAGGCTTGAAAGAAAATGCAGAGGATTCTCCATTCTTGACATGTGCACTATTCAATCTCTCTTAAAAAAAATAATGTGACATGGAGAAGACTTCACTTACATATCAAAATATGCAGCTTTTGTCTGCAGAGCCAGGCAGGCACAACAAGTATCCAAAATGCACACATAAAAACACCTTTTATGGTCTTCCCAGAAACACACTTTTAGATTCAATTGATCATGGAAAACTCAAGTCTGTAAGAGCCTCCTTTTTCTTTTCTTCCAGAAGCAGAGCCTGTCACTCATTAATTCATTGCATTTCAAAATATTATAAGCAAGTCACAAAATGTCACTGTGTTAGTTTTCCTACTGACTTTGCTGTGTCTTACATTTATCCTCATTTTCTTTTTTTTTTCTTTTTTTTTTTTTTTTTAATTCCTATAATCCATTCTCTCTTTTGTCTTTTTCTTGTCTTTTCTGTGGTCTTTAATGGCAGAGGCAGAACTCATGTGGAGGAAGACAATTCTGCCTCATCTTGATCATTTTGATACTTTTATAATGCCATGAAACCAAACTTTATTCACAGTCTCTCCTGAAGCAGACAATTTTGCAAACTCCAAGGGAACCAGTGTCAGAAAATCAGAGGTAGATTTCTGCTTTTTTGAGTTGGAAAGCCAGTTCCACCTTCAATATCCACAGCCTGAGCTACTCAACTGTATGTTAATTAAATACAGGCTTTCCAGTCTTCTAATAATCTCTGAAATGAGATGACATGAATGCAGAAAAACTGTCTTGGCATCAAGTGCTATGTGCCAATTTGGAGTTTACAGTGCTGTGAGGCACAAATTTGCCCCTTTATAGCAGTGAACCCTTTCTTTTGACTGAACACCTGGTCACATCTCTGTCCTCTGGATTTCTGAATAATGCTTTTATAGGATGTGTATGGTGATCACTCTGGAATACATAGGAAGACAATGAAGTAATCCATAAAGATTTCAACATGGCATGAGTTCAGATGACTTATTGCTGTGATGTGTAATATGAAAAGCAAAGTGTGAAATTTAGCTGAGCACAGGTCCTAAACTCTGTCATTCTATTTTATACAGGATGCTTTCATTAGAATTTCTCTCTAAGAGTCAAGTTTCAGTGAGAAAAACTTCACTGCCCCCATGCACAGGATGTCTAAAATATAAGAGTTCAGAAACATGAGTTAGGAAATATTTTACACTCCTGTGTTATTCATTACACTTTATAATGTTAATATGTTCTATTTCTGAAATATAAATTGATACACAAGAATAGGATCAGCAACCCAGTGGGTGCGAGAAGGCATTTGCAGCATTTTAAATCATTAAAAATGAACTCAGCTCTAAAATAGATCTATATTTTTATGGTTTTCCACGAGACTTTTAATTAAGTTCTCATCACAATTCAAAAATTTTAATGAAAAATATAATCATAATGCTGGATTTCCAACTCTACAAAGGAATTTGATATTTTCATGAATAAGGATCCATAATAGCAAGCAGTAGAAACACTTTATGCCAAGGTTTTTTATTTCTTTTTCCTATCCCAGTCAAGCATGATTTTCTCATGCATTACGATTGCAAAAGTAGTTAATAAATTATAGATAATTTCCATTTCCCCTCATGAGTTTTTTATGGACAAATTTTGTAACAATTACAGAATCCTATAAATTGTGTAAAATCAGCTGTTCAGCTACCAGTCTAAAAAAAGCTGCCAGAAGCCTTAGCTTACTTTGAGGCTTGATACAAAAACTTACTAGGGTACAAATATTTGCCTTTTTGTTTGTTTGATTGTTTGGTTTTTAAAGCCTGAGGATACAATAACATTTGTTGAATGTGTGCTATGAATAGTAATTTTTTTACATCTATATATTTGTGTTGGTTTTGTATCAACTGACATTTGGTGAGGAGGGAAGAAGCCATCCATGGAAATGATTTTTCTAAAAGAAGCTGCTAGCAGTTTCCTCTGTGCCTGACAAAGCCAATCAGTGGCTAGTTTGAATATTGACAATCTGTTAAACCAATTAAAGAGCTGAATTTGCCTCTGTGAGATTCACATTTTAAGATGAAGAAGCTCAGGAAAAGTCTCTTTTTCTTCTGGCCTGGGAACAGGTACACAGGCTGTGTAGAGGGCAGTTTCCCAGGGAAGAAGAGAACCCTGGAAAAATGCCTTGGAAAACCCCATTCAAAATGCAATAAGCAAGCTTATTCACACGTTCAAGTATGCAAATGTTACTAGAAGGTTCCTCAGTCTCTGTGTTATCATAGGTTAATTTTTGGTGAAAAAGTTTTAATATTCTTAATTGTTCTCCCCCACTGGACCCTTCCCTCAGACCTCACCTTAACTCCCCACCCACACCAGGGTGCTTAAGCACCCCTGTCTGATCCAAGACCCCGCCTTGTGCCTTGTGCCTTTTGCCTTTTGCCTTTGTCCCTTGCTATTGCCTTGGTCCAGTTCGTTCCCATACAGTGGAAGCCTTATTGTTTGTTGTTTTGGGGTTATTAAAATAGCTTTTCGGACAACTGGATCAAAGCTGTCTCTCTCTCCATTAAGTTGCCATGGGGTTCAGTGCTAGGAAACTCAGAGACACCAAGGCGAGTAAAGAGGGAGCCAAGTCCCCAGATGGGAGGAGAATGAGGAGATGCCTTAGTCTTAGGCTGAAACTCTTTTGTGAGAATTGGCGATGGACTTGATACACTAGAATATCCCTGTTATGGGGGAGGGATTGTTCAAGTTGTAGACATGAGCAAAGGCATTCGTGCTGAAGCAAGTAAATGTTGAAGTAGCTGTGATCTCATGAGAAGCTTGAACAGAAAGATGAGAATGATCTCATCTTGCCCCCAGGGAAAGAAGAAGACCTCTGTTCCCAGAGATGAAGATGATCTCAGAGATAGATGAAGAGAACCTTTGCTTTTGAACAGCTCATCCTTAAAATAGTACCCCACAAGCTGACATGGCCCATGAATGCAGCTGTGGGGAGACTCCGTGAGACGGGAGGGACTGCATGAATGCAGATTTCCAGGTGGCTGCTATTCGTGGAAATTAAAGTCATGAGAGAACTGTTTCTTGTGGAGGTCTCTATGACATGGCAAGAGAGACTCCTCTCCATAAGAGATGTGATGAAAGACTATTTTAGCGGTGGTAAACTGACCTAAGTCCCAGGTTTTGTCTCTGTGTACATTGTCAGTGGGAAAGAAAAGAAGCTTTTTTGGGGGAGGAGAAGTATTCTCAAGGTTTTATTCTGATTCTTATTAATTTTTTTTCTTTAAGTTCTTTTAATAAAGTGTTCTTTATACCCTTTAAATTTGAACCTGCTTTGCTCTCCTCTCTTATCTTGCAACAGCAAATGAGTAAGTAATTTTAGTGAGTGCCTTGGCATGTGGCCAGCACTCAACCCATCACAATATTACACACAAAAATTGTTTTGTATCATAAGTACCATAAAAATATCACTGTGGGGAAACCCCACCAGTCATGATGCTCACAACTCCATACATTTATAAAGTATGTGGCCTGCTTTGTAAATAGCTTCACTGCCTACATTCATGATTTTCTGATTTCATTTGATAAGTGGGCTCCTTATACCTGCTGTAAGAGAGAAGCTGGAAAACAAATCAAGATAAATCATTATGTATATTTTTAAATATCAAGGCTTTAAAATAATTTAATATTTTAGGCAGACATGAGGCACCATTTTTGAAGGTTTGGGTTTGATCTCACTGCAGGTGACTTTGTGATGACTGACACCTGCTCTGTTCTAAAGGGCGTCTGTCCTTAGGACACAACCAGCTCCTTCTCAGGGAGCTTCCACTTGCATTAAGTAATACTGCTCCAAAACTCAACTTGAGAAAGTAATCATGAATTTGCATCCAAATCACATCTAATTTCATTTTAGGGCTGTTTAAAATTTGAGTGTTGGTTTTCCTCCATGCCTCCTGTAGGTCCTCCTGGAATCTGTGTAGGATCTGTGCAGAAAGGATCATCTTCTTTACAGATTATAATCTCAATAAATCTAATTCTGTTCTTAACTGGCTGCACACAGACTGTTTTTTCTTGCTAATATACAAGATTAATGAGGTCTTATGGGCAAAACCCTGTGCTCAAAGAAATCACTAGAAAAAGAACAGCTTAAGTGCCATTCTGTATTTCAGTTTTCCAGCTGGGATTTCCTTGGTTTATCTTTTATTGTAGAACAGAGAAAAATGGTATTTATTATGTGGAGAAGTAAGATTGCTTTTCTTCATAAACTTGGCTTTGTCACAGCTATGTACCCATTTGTTATGAGTAAGATTGCAAAGAGACCATCAAGTTCAGCAGCGCCAGCAAATCCAGGTTATTATTTTCAGTCTGAAAACTTGTGCATAGCTTCAGTATAATTCAAATAGTGTCCACTTTTACAATTACAACAACAAGAACTAATCACCGGTTGACATTTTTATCCAAGTGCAGATCCTGGGGACTCATTTGCCAAAAAGTCTATAGCTTCTATCCAAATTCTTCTGGAGGATAATTGGCATTCACCGTGACTTTGTGAATGTATTTTCTACGTTAAGAAACATGTATGGACCTGTTAATCACATATCTCTGCCCTTCACCTATCTAGAAAGCTTCAGTTCTTATCTGCAAATTCTCTACATTTTAGAGTGTCTGAAATTTTATAATTTACATTTAAATTTTACATTCCTGAAATTCCTTGTCTCTGTGCTGAGTCTTCACATTTTTTTTTGAAAATGAAACTGAGGCTTTCACAGCCTAGCTTTAACTTTGGGGATTTCATATTCCCTGATTCTCTTTCATAGACAACAGAGGAAGATGATAAGGAAAGTGCACCGGGAGAGACTTCGATCGGACGTTAAGAAAAAATTCTTTGCTGCAAGGGTGATCAGGAACTGGAACAGGCTGCCCAGGGAAGTGGTGGAGTCCCCATCCCTGGAGGTGTTATGTAAATGTGGTACCTGGGGACAGGCTTTAGTGGTGGACTCAGCTGGGTTAACAGCTGGACTTTGTGGTCTCAAAGCTCTTTTCAAAGCTAAGAGATTCTGTAATTGTATCACTGATGGTCTCTGAACACCTCCATGAAGGGATTTCTGTTGTCTGTAACCAGAACACAAGGGAATTAACTTCTCCAAGAAAATGTACACCTTGTGTGTCCTTCTCTTGAATTCTTCAGTCACACGAATGCTTTGGAGTACTTGGTCCACATATCCTCCCCCTCACTCACCAATAACTGCGTTGCATTTCTACTTAAAAATCAAATTTTTTGCATGTATAATGAATGTCACTGGTCTGTCTAGCACCTGCTCACAGGACCTACATACAGATTAAATAGGAAAACCACTTATGCAAACACAGCCAAAAGGAGTAATTTTAAGATTTATGCAAAAAGACAGGGCAGTACTTCCCAAACAGTAGTTCCATGGCCTAAGTGTTCTTTCAATAGGGTTTTCATAACCTCATGGCACAATTGCTGCCCAGTTTCTATGTATTTTTTGGGAAACACTGAAGTGAAAGAAAATCACCATTTCAAGGGGCCAAGTGAATACACAGCCTTACTGGAGCTTTGTGGGTACACTTAGGGACTGTTTTAATTCAGAGCCAAAAAGGGGCTAACAAACTTGCCATTTTATAAGGTTTAATCTGAATACCTGCCCCTTGTATTTCTGTTTTGGGAGATATTTATATTATCTCTTCAGCACTACACTAACTATCAGGCTGACTGTTCCCTGCAGCTCTGCTGACTCAAAATAATGACTTGTAGGGGAGCTCTAATGACAGAACAAGGGGCAATTACAGACACAGCAGGAGCCTTGGAATAACTGTGTGATGTATTTTGTGCAGTTGATTGACCCTGTGTTCAAGTTCATTTGGGCTCTGCTGCTGTAGATCTGGCCTATGCCTGAAGGTATATGGCTTGTTAATCTCAATAAAAGAAGACAGAACAGATTAGATCAAATCAGATCATTCAGACAAAAGCAAAACTGCTCCAGTGCTGGGACAATAAATGATAGCAAAAATATGTGACTCCAACATATTCCTTTGCCTACAGACAGTAAGATCTGAGGTTGTAAAAACAGATTATTCAGCCACTTTTAAAGTTGATCTCTGTGTATGAAAAAAGAGGAGATTTTTTTCCATAGATATTAGGAAAGACTATCAAGAATTTTGAATGGTAAGAATAAATAAATTTATACAGGAAAAATCTCCCATGAGAATTGGTCTATGAACCAAGGGCAAAACCATCAGACTATGTCCCTTCTTGTTTTTGCCTCTGAAATACAACCCTGCTGCACTTGACCAAGACAAAAAAGCTTTTTTGATAACTTGTCATAATTCCAAATCCAATTGCTACTGAAGAACAGAGAAGAGAAACTGTGGGTGGTTTCTCACATCAATATTAGTATTTATCATCAAATCAATGACAGTTATCCAATGTGTATGTGGAAAAAAACCCCAACAATAAAAGGAGACACATTTCTGAATGTTTCAGAAGCACTTTTCTCAGAAACAGGGCTTGGATTTTAAACTGGTTCAAAACTTCTGCTCCTCAGTGAAGCTTTTTTACAGGCAATCCCACTCAACTTTCTTTCAAAATCACTGTTAATATTGCTATTGATATTTAATATAAACCTAGAAAACCCTATAGGAGCAAGTTTGATACAAGCATGTGCATGAGCAAGGAGCTACATCTTGATTGTGCAAACACAAAAATGTTTCTAAAAACATTGCATTCCAAAAGTATCCCCTCTAATACCCATGCTTATGCTAATTTGTGCTGATAGGTGGCTTTTTTAAAACATCAGTCACAGTGAAAAACTTAAAGCTAGTATATAATTTCTACCTATTTTATGATCTCCTTAAAATTCCAGAAACACATGAAATGGTCCCATAAAAGCACACCTAGGAACACAGAATTCTGTGCAAGGTACATATTAGGTTTATCTAAATAATAGTGATGTTTGACTAGTTTAGAATAATTTGCACAATGTGCCAGCCAGCAAAGTACCTGAATGGTTGTGTATGTGACAGATACCACAGAGAACTTACATCCAAACATAAAGCAGCAAGACAAATGCCAGTCTGGTTTGTGGAAACCTCCAGTGAATGCACAATTTTCCCAGGCAATATATTTCATGATTTGTAATTTTTATATTTACTGTTTAGGTAGTTGAACATGGAAATCAATTTACTCTTGGCCACACTAAATGCTACTTTGAAATTCGTTTCAATTTTTTTTTTTCAGAAAAGCTTTACTTTGATCAAGTAATGCTTTTAATTTCTTCCTCTAATAAGTGTAATTAAACCCCCCTACATCTAAATCTAGTGGAACAAGAACAGGCCCTCATAACCCAAATATTTAAACAGAGAAGCAAGACATTTAACTTGAAACAAGGCAGGCACAACAGTGAAATAATTATTCAAAACGTAGTGGACTACACCAACCAGAAGACAAATACAAGTTTTCTATTTAAATGCTCAAAAATGAGCTTGTCACTTAGCACTGCCAAGTTATCAAGGAAACAAAAAATCTGCCAGGACGAACTGAGAAGACCAGGACATGGAAACAGGAAAGTCTTCTCTGGGGAAGATCATGGTTAACAAAACTCCTGACAGCAGTAATCTTCTCCTTCAAATTTTAAAACACTGGACCTAGGAACAGCCCATGATAATAGGGGTTAAGAACAGATCACATTTGACTTTGTCCTTTATATCTTGTTTTAGTATAAATATTCTCAGGCATTGTTCTCTATTATTTGAAAGGGCATTTACACCTGTAGAAAAGCAGCAGCACTACTGCAATCTTCAATAATTATTTACACAGCAGGTAACAAAGCCCCCCTTGAATCTTTCCCAAAATTCACACCAGCTGTTCAGGGTGGTTATTTAAAGATTAAACAATCCGTGTTGCAATACAGAATAAGTTATCTGGAAAGGAATGTTAGATACAGCAGCCACTGATTACCTGCACCCTGAAACCTGTGCTTATTAACTGACTTGCCATTTTACAAATCAAAAGAACTAGAAATAACATACTATGCTGAATAAGCTAATAAAAATCAATTATTTAGATCCCCAGCATCACACTTTCCATTTAGGGACACAACTCAGGTCAACATTTCAGCATAGGAGATTTACTCCAAACACACTACTTAAAGCTAATCTTGAGATTACCCTATTTAAAAAAAACCAGATGTATAAATAAGGGAAATAACAAGTTAAAGGCTTTCTGCACCTGAAAAAGAAGGCCTCTATGGCAGTGCAGGACCAAGAGTCTGTTCTAGAATGGACTGAAAGCTTCTGTCTTCCTCCATCTTATGCACTAGGATGTGTTACCCAAAATGAGATTTCTTCGCAGTTAATCAAGCTAAGATCATGAGATGCACAACTTATTTAGCAAGAGATCACATCAATATGGGCTGGCAATTAATGTCAGGCAATGCCATCTTTTCTGCTTTGCTAAAAGGCTGACTTGGGTCAATCTTATCTTTTTATTTTCAACACTAATAGATTTTTGTTAGGTAATTCTTTATAAAGTTTGAGACAGAACAAAAAGTAAGGAGAGCATAGAAGTATCTACTGCATTTTTTGTAACAATAAACTTCCGCACATCCCACGTGCAACATGAGTTGTCAAGATTTCTGGCATTCCTTTAGAGAACCAGATCTCGTTTTATACAGCTCCTTCCCCAGAAATAAGCAGTTAGCTGCAGTTGTGGCCATTCTCTTCTGAAATATGAATGTACATTTCAAAGCACAAGAAACAAAGAACTTCCTATTGTTATTTTAATACCTATTGACTCCACTAAATGCTTATCAACACATAAATGTACATGATGGAAAGGAACAAATGCTTCCAAAGCACTCGTGAATGCAAAACACATTTTGCCACACTCCTCTGTGGAATCAATATATTTAAAGAAGTGAGGGCAAAATAAAGTAATTTAAAACAAAACTGGTGGGAATGCATCATCACATCATATGAACTACACTGAGAGCTTCAGCAGAGATAAAGCTTGGGATAGTTTTCCCCCAATATTTCAATAATTCATTGACATAATTTTCAAAGTATGGTCAACAGTCAAAAGCAGTGGACTGAAGCATTGTGCACCCTCTCAGAATGGAAACTCCTCTTTAGTTGCTGACTGGTGCAATGCAAGACAGCAGTGACTGATTTTAGACTGGAAATGGAAATGGGTAAAAGACAGATGTTTCATCTTGTAACACTTGAACACTAATAAAGAAGATAGAGGGAGAAGGTTCCAAAACATCCCAAAACTGCTCAGTGTCAGACACAGCAGCAGGAAAACAGGTTTCTCTTGCTCTCAAACGTTAGTGTTGTTTCTGGGAAGAACTCTGTCAGAGGATGAACACCTAGAAAACAGCAGGAAGCAGCTCCCAGCCCTCCCTGCTGTACCTGCCACCCCTGCAGAGGGATTTCAGAATAGCCACGGCACCCTGGCACCACTGCCCCTGGAGTGACAAGGGCGTCCCTTTCCCTTTTAATGATTAACTGGCTCAAAGGAAAGGCAAAGGACAGATACATTTTTTCATCCCATTTTTCCCCCACAAGCTTTTGCTCTAACAGCTTCAACAAGGTAAAAAAAAAAAAAAAAAAAAAAAATTACTTTTGAGTCTGTCTGGAGAAGATTAATTTGCTCACTGATCATCTTGCACAAGTAATTAGTTGCAACTGCTATGAGGAGGGGAGAAGGAAAAAGATATAGAAAGCAGATTAAAGAAACAAATCATAACAAATTCCATAATGTCTCTGCAAATGTCAAAACCTTGTCAATCTTATAATTGCCTATGTAAATATCCAGGTTTTATTCCCAGAGGCTTAACAACTTCCATTTAAGTAGGAAATAGCTGAATATACAATAATTGCTTGTTCATTTTACATGCGCTATAGCTCTTTAAAATAAAAACCATTCTCAGCTGGATATCCAGTACTTAGCAGTGATTTTATAGCACATGTAGATGTTGATGAATTTAGTTGACAAACACTGACTGAGGATATATTCTAAAGTCTATTGGAATTTTAGCTTCTTCCTTTAATTTTGCCAGTGGTAACAAAGGGTAAATATGCTCCAAATATATAATGGAGAAAGCATTATATTTTCAAGCATTACTCAGATACCAAAGAATAACTCAAACAGTATTTTCAGCTTTGGCAGCTCACTCCTGCAGAAACCAGGAATATAACAGTCTTGTACAATCAGTGGGTCCAGTATATTCTTTTCAATTCCTTCAGCAAAATAAATCTTTCAGCAATCGTTTAGTGGAGGAAAAAAAAAACAAAAAGCAAGAACAAAACAAACAAACAAAAAACCCACAAAACAAAACAAAAACAAAACAAAAACAAAAAAAACCCAAACAAACAAAAGCAACAAAACGAGAACAGCATTTCAATTGCAAGCATAAAACACCAGCTTGGTTAAATAAGTGGAAGTGACAGCATTACCAATATCAGTGTGGCCACACTATGTTTGAATACAGATTTAAATGACTGTAGCTTAAAACTGAAAGTTTCAGTTCTCCGTAGGGTAACTGAATTCTTTTCCTGTCTCCTGTCCCACCTCCAGCACTTGAAAGCCTTTCTCTGCAGCTAGAACCTTCACTTTCTCAGGGAAGCAGGGATGGCTCCATGTCACCATCCCACACCTACAGCTGCTCCTTCCCCTCAGACCCCTGCACGGAGCCCCAGAGAATGATGACACATAAGAAGCTGATAGAAAGCAAATGGTGTTATTTCAGTGCCTCAAAGAAATGCCTCAGTGTAGCAGCGTGGATTTTTTATGTTTATTTGATATGTTAGAATGGTTTGCCCTATTCACCCCCCTTGGTTTCCTAGNGATCTCAGGACCCACAGGATCGGCTCTGGTTATCTGTAGCTGGAGCTGTGCCTGAGTGCCAGAGCTAGCCCGGGTGAGCAGAGACACTCTCTGAAGGCACCGCGACACCTCAGACTAAGAGTTCTAGTGGTGGGAAGAAGATTCCTAAAGATCCAGATGTTGGTCAAGTAGGCAGAACCCCTTCCTGCCCTCTGCATTTAGCACTGTGCCCTTGGTTTTTGTGCGCAACACAGAGACCAGTACTTCTCTGTTTGAAATAAATCCTTGCACATCATCTTCCTTTCCTAAGTATAAAAATTTGTTTCTTTGTTGTCCCCCCTGTAAATTATCCACAAGTTGTCAATTGTTTTGATTCATAGGCACAGACCTAAATAATTCAAAGGGGATTTTGTTTTTTTTAGCAAACAAAACAGTTCAGCCCATAAATACTTCTAGCAAAATGAGAAAAAAATCACATAAAGTAAACCAACAAAACAAAATCAACCCCCACACAAGCAAGTAGACTACAGTCTTGTACAAACACCAATTCAATGTGTATCCAAAACTTCTGATTAACTTATAGTAACACTACAGCAGTATTGGTGGGATACAGTGTTCTGATTTCATATTCGATGCCAGCAGAATAAATCTGAGGACCAAGTCTGACAGTCACAACATTTTAAAAGTTTTTCACGTGCTCATTACTCTGTCAGTGATCTGACACACCACTGACACGCTGTCATGGCCTACTAAACAGAAGATAGAGAGGGCGGGGGGCTTGCAGGGGGTCTTGTCTCTTCCTCCCAGAAAGGAAGTGGCAGAAAGAGGCAGGTTTTCATAAAACTTAGGCTTGTGTAAAACTACATTTGTTCAAAAGTGGAGTGATGCATGGATTCAGAGCCCCTCAGGGAAATCATCATTACAGAGGTGGGGTGTACACTGACATCTAGAAATAACACAGCTTCGGTGTCGGAGGCAGCCCCTCTTTCTGAAATCTGCCCCTGCTTGACTTCAAGAGAAATCATTCAGATCCTCAAAGACCTCTTTCCTGAGCTAAAGAAAATCTCCATTATCATTTGGCAGCAAGGGATTTGACATTCTCTCTGCATGTTCCTGCTGCTGGAGGGTATGAACATTAGACCTGCAAGTAAAACACACGTATGTAGAAAGGCAGTAACAAAAAGTACAGTGAGAGAAAAAGTTGTATTTTTAACAAACCTCCCATGACCTATTTTGATATATCAATGAAAAATTTTATTTAAATCTGGGGGGTGGCGAGGGGGGCAGGGGGAAGGGAGAGAAATGCCAATTCTATCTCAAAATATTCCCTGAAAAGTATCCAACCTCATTTGTTTTTTCAAAGGATGACTGGATGAGCATTAAAAGGCAGAAAGTGTTATCAGGGTTATGACCTCTCTGATGCTTTATAGATTCAAAACAAAGCAGCTTTATTGATATGATTTTAAAGAGCTCTCAGAGGCACAGTATGCAGTTGCTATAGGAATAAATAGCAGACATCCCTTTGAGAACAACAGATGGCATCCAAGGTGACTTATCTCCCAAACAGGTAAGTGCTCACTTTCACTTATTTGTAAATAGCCATCATTTATCCTGGTCTGTTCAGTGGGTCCCAGTGGTGTCACCTGCAACAATGACTGAAAGAAACGGATGACAAAAATAAAATGCAAAAGTGTGAGTTTAACTTCCTTTGCCCCTCAGCATATCTGAGACCTGAAGTGCTACATAAAGAAATCTGTAGAAATAAAAAGTAATGGTACTCCTGATAAAAATTATGCATTCCAGTAGATTCTGAATACAGCACAGGGGAATCCTAATGTCCTTTTTTTCCTGCTGAGATTCTAGTATTAAAAGAGCTTACCTCACTAGAACATCTGGCTAAAAAACAAGTTTTGTAAGTAGCCTGGATATCAAGAAAGAGCATTAACAGCTTAAGTGGAGATGCACAGCTGCAAGTTGATTATTAAAATGCTTTATCATTCATTAAGTCCCAATGGCAGAATCAGAGGAGCTGGAAGGAGCTGGAAGACCTTAGAAGGTGGTTCACAATCAGCATTAGAGGCAACTCAAGTGAAATCATGTCTCAACTACCACAGGAAGGAAAAAAACCAACAAAGCAAAAGACAAAACAACAAATAAAAAACCCACAAAAAAAAGAAGACAAAAACAGAAACAAAAAAAGCAACCACAAATACAAAACCCACACACAAACAAAAAAACTCACAAAACCAGACCTCCCTGGCAGACATGTCCCAGCCTGCTGCTCAGCTCCTCAGGAAGGACTCTAGATTGGTTTGAAAGCGCCCACATTAGCAGTGCGGTAGGGATCTGCAGGGCCCTTGGAGTGCAATCCCCTCAGCTGTCCCACTGCTGTGACCCCTGGTCCTGCAGCATCGTCACGGGAGGCCATGACCGTCCTCCCTTCCGAGGATGCTGAGGAGAACTGCTCCCCAGCACCAGGCCAAGCACACTCAGCTGCTAGGTGGCATTTAGTCTATCCAACCAGAGCAAAAGTAGTTTAAAGCAAGCTGCTCCCCACTCCTGCCAGTCCCTCCTGCTCTGCAGATCTGCCCCTGCCTGCACCATACTGTGGCTAATGCATTTATTTCCAGAGCACTGCAGGATCCCACATTATGCTACTAAACTGTAGCATCATTTTTCACACAATTCAGCAATCCTTCTGATACAGATACAGCATTCCTCCTCTTCCTCAGCTTGGGTGAGCCCCTGTTCCAGCCTAGGTCCCTGGTCTCTATTTTGGGTTTTTGAGGGCATTTCTAGACCAGCCTTTACAACTTCTCAAACAAGATGCATGATTTCTCAGATATGCAGTACCCCACAGAATTTGTAATCTTTAAAGCTGATGAATAACTGCATTTTTGGCAAACAGTGCTGTTGAATTATAGAGCAAAATATCTTATATCTATGGATTAAACTAATGATCAGATTACAATGCTTGGTTTTTCTGTTGTCACACCATCAGTCCTGACAATGCAGGACAAACAATGCCTCCCATAAGATTGTTCTTCTGTAAAGTCTTGAAAGAGAATCAAGGAAAGCAAGGAGGAGAAAGGGTTGTGACTAATTAGCTCAATTTTGCAAATGAAAATAATTCCTTTGGCTACAATTACAAACAAACTCAAATTGCTACTCCCATTTGTACAATTCTTAGAGGTTTTGTTTTAAGTTGATGCAGTGGGATTTACATACCATTCAGTTATCTCAAGCCTCTCCAGCAAAGCCATTTATACTTGATTTTTGAATTCAGGTTATATGTCTGGGAGGAATGAGAAAGGAAACAGATTCGATTTCTCTTCCTATTCAAGGATTTCCACAGAAACACACTTTCACAGTTCTGTCCCATGGGCAGAGGGAAACCCAGAGAGAAATAATCAAGAGGAAATGCTTGGCAGCTACACCAGGCAGAAAGGATACTCACTGCTGAGTGTCACTGAAACTTGCAGCAGCAAGAATGGGCCCACAAATTGAAGTTTCTCCACTGTGAAACACAGCTAACATCACAAGAGAGTTCCTACATCTTGGCCAAGCTTCACCTCCATGGCCACCATGCAAGATCACTGCTTGTTGTCCTACGTCCAGTAAAATAAAGCTAATCCCTTCTGAGGACCCCTCAAGTGTTCATTTCTCAGATTATTGCAGCCGGAAAAGAAAAATCACCAATGATTTTTTACCAATCCCAAAATTGCAACGAAGAGAAGGACTGGTGGTGTTGAGGGCTTGATGTGAAGTAACACAACACACCCTTCAGCAGATGAATATTGCCCTCACAACCATGCCCCAAGCAGCAACAGAGCAGTAAGGATTTCAGAGAAGCATCATCCAGCCATCAGCAGTGCCACTACTCTGCTAAGTCACTCTCCAAATTCAGGCTCCTCTCCTCTCTGCTTTTTGTACCATTTCTGAACAGGGGAGGACTAGAAAACCAGCTATGAACAAAAGAAGCAATGACAGAAAAGACTGGCTTTTCCATAACAAATTGTAAAAGAGAACTGAAAAACGCTCATAGTTTACCAATATGAAGATGTATTTTGGTGATAAGTTTCCCTACTGCAGACAACATCTTCTACCCTGCTTCCCAAAATGTTTTCCATGAAATATTAGCATTCAAATTCATCTGTCAAAATGATTGTTGATGTAGTATAGAAAGGCTATATTATCATCTGCTCTGCAGTTTGCCTCAGAGCAATCTTGATTCAGATATTTACATAACCAAAGATTATGACATCTTTTCCAGCCCTTTTGATGTGTCTGTCAGCAAGATGTCAATCAGATTAATTCTAGCTAGATTCCTTCCTGATACCAAAGAACAGCTGTGAGGCATGAAGCAGTCATTTTGCCAAGGAGAAAGCTTGTTTTCCAAAAAAGACCCCTGACAAATCATTTGAAGCAGAAAACACATTTACACAAGAATGAAAAATGTGTGCTTTATTATCCTTGAGGCCCAGGATGCAGTGGATTTGAAGGCAAGCATGAGCAATGGCAGAAATATCTTTAAGAATATCTTAAAAGTACTAAAATATCTCCTATAGCTTATATCAAATATCTTATTTTTTATTGTTAGTCCTTGTAATAGAGTGATAGATGCCAACGGAGGAAAACCATGTGCCAAAGGACATAGAACTGGCCAATACTCAGACCAATTTTGCAAAGCTCGACTATTTCCAGGTAGTGTTGAGACTTGTCAAGGCTCACAGGTTACACAACTTAAATTTCCACAAAGTTCCCCCTTACCCCCCAAACTTTACCTCCATTTTGCTTACCACTTTCCTTCCACCACAGTAAGAGTGGAACGGAGCTTGCTGACATTGATGAAAGTTGTCTTCTAACTTTCTCCATCTGATTCAGGTGACCAAATGGAACAAGCACTTGTTCTTTGTTAACATTAAGGCTGCTCTGTGCAATTGGTAAGTGAAACGAGATGGTAACAGATGGGAAAACTCTCATAAAGGTCAATATCCAAGCGCAGAATGAATTGATGCGGAGTAATGCTCTACACTAAGACCTTACAGCACAAAATATAAAAAGTTTTTAGAGAGAATATGTTTGTATATATTAATTGGTGCTGGAGGAGAAGAAAGATTGAGTAAATAATAGAAAAATGTCAAAAAGGACAGAATAAAGGACCAGACAGAAAAAGAAGAAATGCAGTAAAAGAAAGATTAGCATCTTACACATTAGCAAGAGGAAATATGAACAATCAAAGGCAATGCAGCAGATGAACTAACAAAGGGCTAGATCCAAATCCCAAACCAAGGCTCTAGGAGAGACCAAATGAAGAACCAAATAACTCATGAGAGTTTCCCCAAGCCTTTCCTTCACCTCTTGCTGCTGAAGGGTGAGTAACTTGGGTGCTCTTTCCTATCAATGGCTGGATATCACAGACTAGTGCTAAAAGTGAATTTGACTTACAAACATTCTCATAGCTGAGCTTTACAATCCCGAATATTTTACATTTTCCAGGTTGTTATGCAAAAATTCAAGTTCTTTCAGAAAACAGGTGTCCTGTTTGTCTAACATTTCTCAGTGCCAGACAGAGGTCACTGAGCAATGATCAGATATGGGACATCTGCTGACCTTCCTTGCTTGCCCATTGGTAAATGTAGCATAGTAGAGATAAAGCTGGTAGTATCTACAAGGGCCCACATTAAATATCATCTCAAGCATTCCTGCCCTCAGAACACAGTAGCTACTGTCATATTTCCAATCACCTGTTGGCTCAACTGTCAGATTTAAGTCCTCCTCTGTAATTTTAAAGCTTTTTTTCTCCAGTGTACAGCACCTGACATTATATGAATCATAGAGATGAAAGACAAAGGTATCTGACTGATATTAAATGCTGTCACTCAGCTGGGGCTGGGTGGATGCCAACTGGTCAAATTCTCCAAAATCTTTGAACAGATGCTGTGGCTATTCCAGTTTTATTTCAATTTCACAGTCTTCCTATCTATGCTGACAGCTGGTTTTGACAGTCTGCTCTCTTCTTCTCAGCTCTCATGTCAATCTCACACACATAATAGCTGGATTACAGCTTAAACAATAGTGATTAGATCAGGTAGAAGAGGAAGCACGGTGGCAATAAAAAATAAGATACTTCAGTAACCCTTCAAACTCTAGCCACTTCAGCTGAAAGCAAATTTACAGGAACTCATCCAGCAAGCCAAAAATTATTCAGAAGAGAAGAGTAGGAATTTTATCAAAGCTTGGGGATATCTTCTTGGTTTTGTGAGGGTTTTTTTTTTTTTCCAAATCACATAAATATTAATTTCCATGAAAGAGTTTCACTGAACAATTCTATCTTCACAGTCTCAGTATTTAGAAGGGTCAACAGGTTATGGTTACATCACCTTATCCTTGGCAGTTCTCTGTGAAAAGGCCCTGCACCCTGCAAGTCATTTGATGCAATTTAGCCCTCATTAAAATAATGAAGGCCATTGCCTTTGTAAATCATTTTAACATAGGTTAAACATCAAATAAATAATCAGAAGAAAGAGTTGTGGATCAGACCCCATCACATTTAAGCATGCCAAGGAGTGCTGTATGCTGTCAACAGGAAAACCCAGCCCTACATAAACACTGCTCTCCTCCACAGGAGGGACAGGGGTAATATCGGAAATGCATTTTTGCCATCTGTTAAATAATTCACACAAACAAGCACTGAAGATGTGTTTTTTTTGCAGAAATGCTGGCTGTATATTTAAAAAGGTAGCCTCTACAATCCTCACATCCATAATTAAGTTTGTGGGTAGACTGAAGAAAAGAATTCCATTTGCAGAAAAGCTCAACAGATGGTATTGTGTATTAAAGTAGAAGCATGTGAAAATTATTTGAACAAATGGCAGATGTCTCTGTCAACCTTCTCCTGTGCCATTAAAGATTGGCACTTAAGCTATTATTCAGACTTCCCAGAACTTCACAAAAGTCCTCTGAAGCTTGTGTTGGCTAAGGATCTTTGCAGGCCCAGAGATAACCAGCCAGGGGGAAAAAAAATAAAATAGTGGGGGACTTGCATTGCATATAGGTTGGTCTCCTTATCCAGTCCCACTCTCAGCTTCTTACCAAAGCCCCTCTTTGAGTGCACAGAAGAAAATGCATTTAGCTGAACTTCAGGCCACACTGAATGGCTGAGCATTACAGCAATTTTTGGGGGTTTTCTTCCTGTAAGGCTGAATGAACTGCCTGGTTTAAGCAGCAAGGGTAACACTGCTTCAAGATTCCTTGTCTTCTGTCTGGACTCTCCTGCAGTGGCTTTACTTACTTAGAGCTCATGAAAAGTACTCAGACCAGAGGGTAGAGAGGGCAGCACAAAAAAGCAACTCATTAAAGGTTAACAAGAGAATATTTTAGGGATCTGCATTCTACTTCATGACATGTAGTTTTCTCAGATGGTACCTATTGGTAATGCATCCTTTTTTAAAAAAATACATTCTTTTTGCATGGGACCAACAATGACCTAGGTTATATCATAGTCTGTGTAATCTGTATAATTCAAGGCCTTAATTGTGAACTTGAATAATTATCATAATCTGTAATAATTCAAGTTCATGCCTCTGAATACAGACACTTAATGTGCATAGACTTTCTCTTAAGTGCCTACACCTGCTACTGCTGGAGAAGGCAGGAGGTTTCCCATTCATATAGCAAAATTAGAGGTGCTTATTCACAGAAGCAGAAAGAATAAAAAATTTATTCAGTTACAAGAAAAAATGTTGCTTAAATACACATAATATAAAGGACAATCTGTTTTGCTTTGAACAGCTTAGATAATTTTATTTTTAGGAATACCTTTGAAAGACTCAAATCCTCTCTAAGTAGCAATTTCCCAAAGCAATGAAACACATCAATATTTTCATTTATTTTATGGATACAAAATCCATAGTTAGCTGTTATGGAAGCTTATTCTTAACTTAGGCTTGTCTTCGGCCCAGAACACATGGGTTCTCTTCCCCAGGGAAGAACAGAGAGCCTGCTAGCTAGTTCTGATTAGCAAGGAATCAAAGCCTGTCTCACACTCTAACACTTCAGGAACTGCCCGGCCCCAGTTCTGGCTGACTGGCAATCCAGACTCCAATTCTGTCCAGAATCACTGTCCCAGAGACTCTTTTCAGAGCCACTTCCATTCTAATGAATTCTCTTAATAAGAGAAACCTGGCCTGATCAAAAGTGAGGAAGGGCCCGTAGAAGCCAGCATGTGTTCAAAATGCTTTCCCCTAGCTCATGCTGGTTTTAAGAATCTTGCTCTGAATTCAGTGTCACAGGGAAGAGTCTGCCTGGTGCTTGGGAGGCAGAACGCACAACCATCACATCAGCTGCCTACACCCAAGGAATGCCATTGTACACATCAGGATGTGCAAGAGCCTCCCAGGCCAACAGGGAGAGGCTGCTGCTCTGCCCGGGACAGGAGTCACAGCTCCTGTGTGTACATGAAAGGCACCTGCAGCCCGTGGAACATCCAGAGAGAGAAAACAAACACACTGCTGTCCTCCCTTCAGCCCCAGACCTGGTATTTTGGGAGTATATAGGTACACCAATTACTCTTTGTGTGACCCTTGTCAAAATAAATCCCTTTATCAAGGAAAGCGTAGATGAATGGATTGCTGAACTTCACAAGAAGAGTTTGAGAGCTCTTCTCACTCATAATATGTTCTGCATCTTCTGAACTATTGGCAGATAATTGCTGCAAATTTCTCCTACTTTACTGCATCTTCCCACTTTCATGTACTCATTGGAGATTAAATTCCAAACTTGAAGAACTAATTTCTTTAATGCAGCTTTTTCTCTTCAATTTCGCATACAATACTTCTTTCCTGCTATCAACTCCAGCTACTTTAGGGAAAAGTGTTTAAGCCCGTAGCTAAGTGGGCTGTTTTTCTAAAGAGTTAATTCTGCACAGATTCCTGCTTTCTCAGCAGGTTGCAAAGAAAATGGATGCACAAATGTGCCTGTAAATATAGATTAAAACATTGACATCACAGTCTTATCTTAAAATGGAGTATATGGAGGTTGCAATTTTGCTTGTATTGCACAGACTGTATCACTAAATAAGAGAAAACCTTTTGTTACTTTTATAGCTTAAGTTAATCACAAAGCAAATAACAGGTAAGTGCACCGACGCAAAGATCACACACAGAAAATTAGTTTGCATTGACTTAAAAGGGTTTGGATTGTTTACACTGAAGAAAGTCTGTAAGTGAACACACAGGATCAATTCACAGCTCTAAATAAAGATCCAAAATGAACCAGGAACACAGCAATTTCAGAAATAAACTACAGTACTTTCAGTTCTGCTGTTGTGCTTTGGGGTTTGGTTTTGTTTGTTTTTAAACAGAGCAGGCAAAGTGCTAGAAAATACACTGAGAACACCTTCAACTTCACCACGTTCCTGCAGATGCAGCTGGCCAGAAGCACTGTTGTGCACTGAATAGACTGGCACAAGAGATGGTACAAAATTAACTACTCTTAGTGAGATAATTGTTCAAGTACAGAAAATAAGTAATTTCAAACAGTATATTCTCAAAATAATTTTTTTTGTAATTGACCTTAAGACCTTTTGCTTTATCCTGGATTATATCAGGGCTTAAAGATCAAATTAGAAAATAATTAAACACTGATTTCTAACTAAGAGCCGGGGAAGTATTTCCAGGAATACACATGATAGTAGTTATTAAACCTTGCTGTTTATCATTGTTTACATTTTGATTTTTTTAGAAAACATGGCTTAACTTGGTAGTATCTATGGCTAAAAAAAACACATCTGGGCAAAGCATAATTTGTATCTTAAAAATGGTTATCTTCTTTGTCTATACCAAACATGTGCCTTTCTCCCTGAAGATCAAGTGCTGAGTGACACTAAAACAGTGCAAACACAGCACAGACAGAGCTGTTCCTCTCCAAAGAATTAAAAAGGCAGCTGAGAATTAAATACTTTTCCCACCAAATCAAACCATCAAATCAATTCTGTACTCATGGTCATCATTGGCAGGTCCATGTTACATCATCTGGATCTGGTCAGCCCTAAACAGAGTTGATAGGAACACCAGCAGAAAAGGAGCCTCTGACAAAGAGCACAGTGCCAGCTCACAGCTTTCTGAGTGAGAGCTGCACTGCTTGGGGGGCTGGAGCATCTTTTGCAAGGAGATTACAGTCCTAATTGTTATCAATCTCCTTCCTTTCATTTGTGTTAAACTCACTCCAACAAAAGAATCCAACAAACAAACAAAATCTTCTTGCCTCCTACTGATCAAAATCCCAAGCAGGTGAAATTTACTTTTTGAACAATATTTACATTCTCATTTCTAAAACACATTACATTAAGAAAATCAGAGTGAAGAACCCATGCCTCTAACTCTTTTACAAGAATTAAGTCCTATCCAACTATTTGTGATGTGACTTACCTGCTCAAAGGGAACTTAAATTGTTATCTCCTTTATACCTGTGCTACATGCCACAGTGATGTAGTGCATACTGACAAAGTTTGGTTCTGATGCTGTTTTTTATACCAAAACCCACATTACACTGGTTACTGACCCAGTGAAAAGCATGATTGATTTCCTACTTGGCTTTGCCATTAAAGAGAGAAAGTCCCAGCAAATGGCTCTCTTTGTAAGGTGTCCCACTACGTGAAAATCTGTGCCTACCCCTTAATTGCTGACAGATGGCTAAACTCTAACTACGAGCTATTAGACAAGTAGGATAAATGCACCGCAGGGCTGACATGGATTAGATGCAAACTTAACATACCTTCTGATAAAGTTAAAACTTTTAAGAGGAAATATTTTGAGTGACTGAATTCTTATCTTCCTATTCTTGAATCTCCTGTATTTAATCAGCCCTTGACACATAGTTTTAAGACTTTCTGCTATACGACATAATACCAATAAGTCTGCTTTAGCTGTTTTCATCTTTTGACACCATATCTCTCTTCAGATTGTCTTCATGGATGTAGACTGAAGACAGAAGTCTAACATGGAGAAAAATGTTTGCAGTAAAACAGATTTTACTGATGATGTGAACAGAACTCAGTTCATATCCAAGAACCACCTGACTACTTGAGGAGGTTAAAGAAAAAGAAAAACAATGAGATATTTCAACAAAAATAGGATCATGCAATTACATTTTTATACAGTCATTACATTCATGTTCTACTAAACCTCAATTCAAAGTGTCACATCAGAATTTACTGTCCCTTATCTCATTTACCTGTCAAAAGAAGAATATCTTAAAGCCACCACAGAACAGCAAACAAAGACAGACCTAGTCTCATGCAGCTAAATGCAAGAAACAGAGTAAAGACTAGAGCTGATGCTCTTCACAGAACTGGATTATTTTGCTGTAGTTTTTCACTGTAATATGCAGTCCTTTCACACAGAAAAATAATGTTGTTGTATGGGCATCTTTCAAGTAGAATTTGATTATTTTAATAAAGCCTCCTCAAGACTTGCAGACCTGCTTCCTGTCTCCCCACATAAAAGGTGTTATACTGCCAGGTGGATCATCCAGACTCCCTCAAGTTTTAATTATCTCTTTACTTAATGAGTACAGTAGCTGATCTAGATTTATTGCAGTAGCTAGAAGCTTGTGTGAATAAAATATCAGTTCTGTTTGTGATGTGGCAGTTATCTTTGTTTGCAGACTCTTCTAATTACTTCCAGGTCATTAAGCCCATCTCAAGCAGATATTTTACTGTCATTAGAAAAAGTGTTACAATGACACTAAAAAAGTCAATGAGTACAGAAAAAAAAAAAAGTCAGAAAAGGTCAAAATAAAACTCTAACCTGTTAGTTCAAATCTGGATTACAGGCACAGAAATCATGCAGATAATTCAGCACTAATCCTGTGAGACACCATAGCAATCAATAGGTTACACTGGGCATTTGTTAGGGCAGAATTTCAGCTTACAAGATATCACATTAAGTCATTGTAAATTATAAGAATAGGTTAAGTTTCTCATTAGTTTAAACATTGACTTTCCAATAGGCAACATGGGGAGAAAAGAATATATCCACTCAAAAATACATATTCATATACATACAGGTATGTGTCAGAACTGACAGTGAATAAATTAGCAAAGCTGCCTCTACTTGACCAACGGCAGCACTGGACCAGGTATAATTTTTTTTTTTCCATTTCACTTCTGAACATTTTTTTTGGAGGCAGAAATCCAAATAAATGCATTTGCCATGTCTTCTCCTGTCTCTTCCAGAGACAGTTTGCTGAGGCAGAAACCCTGGCTCTAATTGCTTGATCCACTTGTTCACTGAAAGATTGCCTCCATTACCAACAGTTTCTTGTACGAATCCATTCACTCCCTATCCTTCCTTCAGGTGTTTGTTTGGGCTGTATTGTAAGAAGGTATAGCTGTGGGGATTTCAGCAATAATTAGATTGTGCCACTTCAGCTATCCAGTCAATGGCCGTGATTGTAATTCCAAAGGAAGATTTCCAAATGCAATCCAAGAGACTGTCTAAAAAAAAATGCAGTTTAACCTAAACAGTCAACTGGCCACTTATGCTGACAGTCCTAATTGTTCACAAGTGGACAACACTATGCATTAAAATGTCTTTTGGCATTGTCCTAAACCAATGGATTTAGGCTTCAATAAATGTGGCTTCAATAATCATGCTTGTATTTGCAAACTAATTGCATCTCTTCCCTTTTCTTTCAAAAGTTGTTCCTGCAATTTAAAAGCCTGCCAAGACACCATTGGAGAAATACTTCTGGCCTTAAAAAGGCATTATTCAGTATTTACGAAAAATGGACCACAGAGCTTCACATTCAGTGTGGATTTTCAAGAGGCTTCTGACCTCCCTGGCTAAGGGCACGGTGTCACTTTTCATTCCCTATTAGCCGGGTATGTGCAGGAATAGTCTGTAAGGGTGAAAAAAAAGAGTCAACAGACATAGCTGAAATAAGGAAGATTTAAAGAGCAATGCCTAATAGAAATTGTACCTGCATATTATGCCTGATCTCACAATTGTCAAAACTCATCACTCAAAGAGGGTACCAGAGGGAAATGTTTCCTGACAGTGTTTGCATTTCATCTCTAATTTTTCTTCCAGCCCCTCCCTATTAGGCAGGTGTCACCTAAGCTCAATACCATGCATTTTTATCTTTTGTTTAAAAAAACCTTTCCCAGTAATAAATAAAGACCTCAGGCTGCATAGTATGGTCAGCATTTAGTCCACTAGGCTTATTTTCCAAGTTATGTTTGTGCATATTTGCTCTTTTATTCATGCAGATTTGGCAGAAAAATCATCATGGCAGCACAGATTTGTCCTTTCTCTTGCATAGCTCCCTTTCTGTTTAAGCATGTCTTGACAGCGAACACTGGTCCCTCTCTCTCAGTCCTTGGATTTTAGCCCCCTAAAATGCTGCACTGGTAAATGAATGATGGCACAACACAACTACACACAAAAACCAGAATCATCATTTCAGAGCACAGAGGATGTGATTAGATCCCTACATTAAACATACTGGGTCAGGATGTGAATTGTAACTGTAATGAGCTATTATAATTTCTGAATCAGCCCTCTCACTTCATCACTTAAGTGATCATCTAAGGATCACTAGTACTTGTGAAGCTATGGGAAATATTGTATATAATTGGTACAGAGTGCTAAACAACAAGGTCTCACAGGCTGTCAGGTGAACCACAGGCTGGGAAATGCAGAAGGAGCTGTCTTGTGGCGTGGCTGTCACGCAGATAAAGTCACTGCTGCACTAGGGAGCTTTATGTCAGAGTTCCACTGGAACACCATACATTTCACACAGTCTTTTTTTCACAAAGGCTAGAGGGGCATACAAATGCACTGCCTGTTCCTCAAAAGCAGCAGCTGCAGTCTCAGAGCTTTGCTCCTTCTTTCCCTCTCCAGTGCCCATGGCCTCGGGCAGCCCAGGGCTCCACAGCCCCGACAGACCCCTGTGCAGTTAAAAATCCACTGGCAGCATTTAACTTCTTTCTCAAACTTTACCCTACAGCTTCAGATTTAACTCCAAATCCTGGGAATCTGAGCAGATTGTATTCCTGGAGACACTTCCTTAGACCTATTTTTTTTCTTTGCAGTACTCCAAACAGGAACTGCTCAACAACCTTTTCAGTTTTTCCTTTACTACAGGAGGTCACTAGTAAAGAAGAAACAGTCTTGTCACCAGACCTATTTTAGTGTCACAGGCAAAGCAAAATTATTCATAATCACCTAGGACTATACTGCTCTTTTCTTTGGCCCAGATACTGGGTAGAGATGGGAAGGATACTAAAAGCACATCCTTTAGCTTGGAATGTTTAAATCAACTTAGTTCCATTTTTGTATTCTTCATGTGTCCAGTCTCTTGCAGGCTGCAATGCAATATAATGTATTAAATCAAACAGTATCACATCCAATTGCACCCTGAAGTAATAATTTAAAGGATGGATAGTATATATATTTAGAATCACCATAGTGACCTTATTAAACGTAACATTTCTGTGTTCTAATGAGAGATGACCTAGCAGAGAGTGAAGGAAATCTCTCTCACCATAGACTTTTAAGAAACCATTGAAATGTGAAGTAACTCCTCCTGGGAAAGGAATTAAATAATACAATTTTTATAGTAGCAGGAAGTTGTCAAATCACTCAGATTGCATGTATTCTATTCCTTCTTCAAACTAAATAAGCTTTAGAAAAACAGCCACAACATAGTGTTATTAATTTAAAAAATTCTGTTTTAAATAAAATTTGTGTCTGTAGCCTGATAGATACACCAGATTAGGCAATTTATCTCCTTGGCAAAAAATGTTTCTGCCATTAATTTCTTCTTTTAAATATACAATACTATAACTGTTTAATAGCAGTCCATAAATCTTAGCAGGCACTCCAAGAAGCATTTACTCCACAAAGAACTCCCATTTGGCAAGTGAACAATAGCTTGAATCCCAAAAGAAATCTGATATAGTGTGATAAAATCCCGGTTATATTATCTATGCAATTTCTTTTGCAAAAGAATCCAAGAAATAAAGTATTAACTACAAAAAAGTCTAGAAAGGTATAATCTGTGTTGCTGAACTTGGGCTTTCAGTAATTGCTTTATCAATAAGACACAGACCTGAACTAGTTTGTGTTACATTTCACAGTCAAATCTTTGGATTTGCAGGATCACAGGATCACAGGATCCCATGTTAGGGAGTTTTCAATTGTATGGAGTTGGATGTTAAGTTCTTCTTCATTTTCACCCATTAGCTTTAGACCAACTGGAAAATCTTAGGGCTTCACAAGCTAAAACTAACAAATTAATTCCAGGTGGAAAGACACCAAAGCAGTGAACTGGTACCATGCTGCTCTGAAGGCTCTCTGCAGAGATGAGTTTCCATTTTTTTCTGCATAGTCTCAAATACCTCTGGAAAAAATATGATATGATTAAGTTTTAGGAATGTAAGGATTACAAATGAGAGAATGAGATCCCAAGAAAATTAGAGAAATGGAACCATTATAGCCTAGCAATTTTGTTTTGTATTAGTTAACAGTATCAGAAAGTGCTGATTACAAAAGCTGCAATAAATGCAGAAAAGTCTTTGACAGAAAGTCAGTATTGGAATTCAACAACACCCCAAATTCTTCATCCCTAATCCTAACTAAATTTAACAGCGTTGCTGTCTTTGTCCTATAAAACATTAGCTCCATCCCTAATGCTGATTCCAATACACCTAACTGGGTTCTAAATTGGAAATTGTCCAAGACCTGTTTCAACCTTTAAAAGTCTGATTTAAGATACTGACTTCATTTGAACTGAAGCACCATTTGCACCAACCTCACTTGATGTGTTTCTCCAAGGCTGACATCCACTATTTAGCACCTTGCATTAACCTCTGCAAGGCGGGCCAGGACTCTGAGCAGTGACAGGCAAACAAGCACATACATCACTGAGACCATCTGCACAGCCACTGACTGTCTCCAAGATCTTCTTCAGCTGGTCAGAAAGAGGATGAAGGATTAAAGGAATGCTTGCTGCCAGTTCCTTCCAAAAAAACCCCAACAAAAACATCAAAAAACTCAATCCTCAAGTGGGAAAGGAGACAGGCATATTTATGGTGTTTTACATCAAGTCATTATTTATATGTTGAAGGGGGAAGGACTAGCTAGCTGCATATCAAAGAATACTACTCAAGAGCTCTAGAAAAGCACTGATTCTACGAGGCTCAAAAATGTTCAGTCTCCTAACCTGAGCATCTAAATTAGACTCTTACTTCAAACCCTTATTGTCATACTTATATACAACCCTTACTCTGTGCTGGCACATATCTCCATGACCTTCCACCACTAGGAGNTATATATATAAAATATCAAACAGAAGAATTGGGCAACCAAGAAGCTGTCTAAAAGAAATCAGGTGATTTTTGAGATTGACAAAAAATACAGTTCAAAAAGTCACTTGGTCAGAGATTGGTGGTCCTTAATAAGCACAACATTCCATATTGTGGCTAGAAGTGTTACATATCATGAACAAGTGATTATTATTAAAAATACACAAAATCCTGTAGGAAAGGCTCATATAAAACATAACTTTACAAGATTGAATTAACTCTTTATTGTTAGTAAACAGCTCTGATGATTGAAGTGACTATTTAGACTACAACTATAAATTATTGTTACACTGTATTATAAATAATGCTTGCATTAACAATACATTTAAATTAAGTCTTGTAAACAATGGTATCCATTGTAAAGTATGTAACATAAAGCTATCCAAAGGAAACACTGAGAAAAGGACTTCAAACACTGTGTTTGCATTTCGAACAGAATAAGTTCTTTTGTCCCCATATAAATAACTGATTGGAATCAGTGTTCAAACCTCCTCCTCTTTTTTCCTAAGATGTTCCATCACTTGCACATCATTAGTTCCTCAGCCTTCAGTAAAGCTAAACAGGACACACTGTGCCAACTGATCTGTGATGCAGTACAGAAACTTTGGCCAGCCAATTTTGTCTGATGACTTCAGGAATTCCCCCTCTCTTCACACACCAGCTTCACTAAAGGTCTATGAATCAATCACTTCTTTTCAAGTTATTTCAGGGAAACTAGGCAACAGCAAAGGATGTTCCAAAGATTGTTCCTTTTCCTCCTTGGAAAAATGGTTAGATACAACATTCATGATTGCAATTGTTCTAAAATGTTATTTTCTAGATTGCTGGGTTTTCTGTTGTTTTCTCTTTTGGATTACAAACATATTCACATACATATCATATGCAGTACACACCAACACATATGACTGTATAATCAAGATCCGTAGAATAGATTTTATGCTGAATACCACATTTGGGATATTACTCCAGAGAAGAAAAAGCCAAATTTGAGTTTGTATTTGGAGTTAAGATTAGGGTCACATGGAATGAGAGTTTTGGTTGAGGCACAGCTGTAGTAAAACCTTTTCAGAGTTCTGCATGATGAAGTTTCCCATTTCCACCCAAGCTGAGTTAAAATGACCCAGAAATGCATCATGTGCGGAGACATACTGCTTTAAATATACAAAAGGCTCAATCAGACAAATTACTGAATCTCATGGTTTTACTTTTCTTGCACAGAGTGTATTAGATTGCCTTTTACAATATTTAATTGAACAATTCTATCAATTATCCTGAGCAAATATGCAAATACAACCACAGCTGCCTCATGCAGTTTTTTCTGACTTAGCATTCATTAAAAACTCTGGTAGACTGTGTTGCACATTGAATTAATTTTGCAAACATAGCAATTGTCTTACCTAAGAAAAGTGTTTCTTTATAATTAAAACATTTGCTCTTATTTGGCACTTTTCCTTCTGTAAATTGAATTCAGAAGCTAGAAAAGGCTCCCCTGCAGTATGAGTATCTTAGGGTAGAAGCACACACTCAGGGCTGGGTTGAGGTTTATTCCCCCCATGAATGAGAAAGCTCTAATTAGCCATCAGCAAAACTGGATCTTTCATCTCCTCCATGCAAGAAAGAATAGTCTTGTAAAACCCATCACCAGAAGATACGGTTGAATCAAGGCCTGTGATGCACAGTCAGACTGGATACCTACACAGAAAATGAGAACTCCAGAGTGGCACAGCTGAAAAAAGGGCAAGGTTTCTGGAAGGGATTTGGGTGCCCTTGTCAGTGTGGTGCCTCCTAACACTGCTCCACTGTGCCTATGCCACAGCACAGCTAAGACAGTCGTTATTTAGGATTGATCTTGAAATGTACTCAGCCACACTGCAATGCCCTTCCATTTACACTTGATAAGGATTATCTAATGAAATTATGCATTATTTCACTTTCTCTGAACCCAACATAAGTGAGCACTAGGTGTATCTACATAAAAGTAGGTCTCTCCTAAGCATCCTCACACAGGCTTTCTGTGTCCATCCCTGTGGACTCCTTGCTGCAGAATACCTACAAATCTGATCTACTGAGGGAAGAGTTTGAAACTAGGTGACACCAGATCTACCTTCAACTGAAAATTGAAGTTTTGAGGCTTATAGCTTAGATACTTGGCAATAGAAGTTTAAGAATAACCTTCCTTTTCCAAAAGCCTAAGTTCCACTCCTGGAGCTGGTATATTGAAATAAATCCCCAGCCAATACACTCCTGGTACAGTCTGATATAGCCATATAGAACACAGCAACATTTACGGATCACGTTGACACTTAGAGACTAATCAGGAGACAAAATGCTTGAAAAATTCTAAAGAAATTATCCAAGTCAAACTAACTTACTAAGACACATCACCTTCAGTTGGTGTGGAGCAGGTTTGCTTTTGTTTCCAATATATGTTAATGGTATTTTTCTTTTGTGTCAAGGTCAATCTGTACCTGCGTAAATTTTAAAACATTAGAAGTGTGTATCACTTTTCTATACAGTTTTTAATGGATCTGCACTTTACACAGGACTACTGGTTCTCTATTTATACAGTGGGACCACTGGCAATTGATTAAAGTGTAATTTTATCCTGAAAATGTTTACTGGAATACCTTAATGAGAAAATTTTTGTTCATAGATGAAAAAAAAAATTCAACTTTTTCAAAACAGCTTACTAGTAAACTATGTTTATAAATAAACATTTATCAAGACACAATTAAAGATACTACTTTAAGAAGTGGATCTTATATGCATAAACAGCATTTCTACTGTTAAAAATAAACACAAAATTTTAAAGCAAAAATGCATTTAAGGAATACTTCTATTTTCCCTTCTTTTTATAACTCATAGCTGGAAGCTAAAATAAAATTACAAACCACTACAAGCATGAAATCATATATTGAAACTGCATCCTGAGCACCCTAAAGCCTTTGCTGGGCTATATTTGATACATGACACATTGTCAAAAGCACTTCCTGTTCTTATCACAATAGCTTTGTAGCTATTTAGGGAATTTAGCCACTCGAGCAAGTCTTTGCACATAAATAAAGAGCGGGAGGAAGAAAGAGAAGGCATTTTTGAGGCTTTTAAAAGAGATAAGAGATTAAACAGAATGCATTTCTCCAGTTTATGGGTTCTCTGGACTGAAGAGTAGTATTACATCTTTATAGGCCAGTATTTGTGTTTGTCAAATTAGAAGGTAACAGTAAGATCTAAAATTCTTTAGTTTTTGAAAATGGTCAGAAAAAGTGCTGGCTTTTGTCTCCTTCAGATATTAAAATCACCTGAAATCAGTGGAACAGACGTATTGACAACACTGGACTTTGGATTACAATTTACAAGAAGCTTCCTTCAGATGTCACATGATACTAATTTTGATCCACTGATACTTTCCACAATCTCCTTCTATTATGCTTTATTACTATCAAGTCTCTATAGTAATAACAAAATTATTCAAATATAATCAGGGATCTCATTGCTAAAATAGTAAAATTACCTGATTTTCCCCTTGCTCAAGGTTATTCTTGTGTACAGTGGAAGATCATTTAGGCTCAACACTTCAAACTTCAGTTCCTTGCAGGAATGCACACTCTTAAAAGTGCTGTTACTCCTGGCCAACTTGCAGTGTTATCAGATTGCAGATGCATGCCAAAGAATTTACTCAGGGAATTAATGGGCTTTTTCTTTAATCATTACTAGTACAGTGGGTGATATATTAGTATTTGCATGTGTAAATAAATTCAATTAATGAGTTAATTGCACAGACACATGAAAATTAGTTTAATCAAGTCAATTAAATCATAAACAGTTCAGAAATAAGAAAGTAATCTTGTAATGCAATTACTGTTCTAATATGCTAGTAACTTTAATAAACAGGATCTTAATTATATGGCAGGTCAAAAAGACAAAATATTTTAATTGATATAAAAAGGAGCTTTTTGTTGCTACACTAGAGTCTAGCTGAGTTTAGAGAAAATGATCCATGCTAATGAGATCAAAATGCTGTTATCTAGAATAAAAATAAGGATTTTTAATAGAAATTTATCTCTAAAGTAGTTCAGATGACTGAACGAAGCATCACTGACTGCAAGAAGCTAATCATGCCGTAATCTACACGTGATTGAATTATACATTCATACAGTGCTCTTCCCAAAGCTTTTCAGAATAATAAAACAGAATAACATATTTGATAGTATTTTGATATTAATCACCACAAATTAATGTTATATTAATACAGCCAACAGCATTGCTGCTCAAAAAGCAGCGAGCTATGGAGAAGCGATGAGTCATGAGAAAGGCCATCCCACTCGTTACTGTGTAATTGGGTGTTAATTAATGGGGCACGGGGAGCAGCACAGGCGAGGTGAGCGAATTCCAGCCCCGCACACACCTGAGTGCTCCGCTGGAAGCGCCGGGCGGTGGCTCAGGGCCCCCAGCAGCCACGCTCAGCTTCAGGCAGGTGTGAGGAGCCGGTTTATCTGCCTCAGCCCTGCTTGTCAGAGGCACAGCCTGATTTCTCACACAACTTGGAAATAAAAGGGCACAGTAGGGAGCATCTGCACGATCAATCAGTTAAAATTTTAATAGCAACTCTTGTGAGCCGTTAATTTGCACATTGAGTAAGCAATAGTCATCGTCATACTTGAGAGATGCAATTCCAAGCTAAGTAGCATGAGATTGCTGTGGATTGAGTCTCTTTCCTTTTTACTTACAGAATTTTTTCCTATAAATTGCTAGGAAACTAACTACTGGATACTTATAGGTACTTAAGGAAAACAAAAGAAGTGACTAAGGTGGAGAGAGGAGTACAGCATCTGGCTACACCTCTCTTTTCTTTCTCTGGGAGTTTCTCTCCAGGGGGGAGGATACTGTGAGTTTGGGGGCAGGTAAAGGACGGTGCTGGGGACAGCTGCGCTCTCTCCCTCTCGGCATCGGAAGGAGGGGGGCCAAGCTGATGCTTGCTGGGGGGAAAATTCACTGTCACCGCTGGAGTCCAGTCCTAGGGACCTACCGCCATCAGCTTGTGTGCCCAGGACCCCTGAGCTCTCCTTCTCCTGCCCTGCTGGGGCCGGGCTGCTGCTGTCCCGCCNCCTCAGAGCCCAGCAGGGGCAGTGGGATCAGACTGCCCCGGGGTTTGTGGAGCAGAGCCTCTCCTCCATCCCTTCCCAGCCAAGAGGGCCCTCATGAGGTTCCTGGTTCTGCTACGTTGTTAATGCCGTAGTTATTGTTGTTTGTTTGCCTTGTTACATATTCCAGTAAAGAACTGTTATTGCTATCCTCATATCTTTGCCTGAGAGCCCCTTAATTTCAGAATTACAATAATTCAGAGGGAGGGGCTTCACATTCTCCATTTCAAGGGGGGCTCCTTCCTTCCCTAGCAGACACCTGTCTTTCAAACCAAGACAGAGACAAAGCCATTACTTGCCTGCTTTTTAATTCCAAGAAGAATCTCTAATTTTTTTTTCCTTTATTGAATACACAGTCCAGTAGTAAATTAATTATTAGGTTTAAAGAAAGAAGGGGATAAGAGGATTTTCCTAAGAAGTATTTGCCTGGGGTTACTGCAACGAAGTCTGAATGGAAAGAATTGTACAGAGGGAAGAAAATATTTTCCTACTTTAAATATTTTTACAAAATCATTAACATCTTATCTTGTGACCCAATATTCAACAACTTGATCATAAAACCATCCCCCAAACCCAAAGAAACGCAATTATTGCCTTAAAAAAAAAAAAAAACACACAAATATGACACAAAAAAACCCCCCAAAAAACTCAAAACACAAAAACCCCAAACCACAAAAAAACCCAATACAACAATACCAAAGCTCCAGTCCAAAGACATAAATGGCTTGTTTTAAACCTCTCCTAATTTTTACCAAAAAAAAGGTCATCTACTGGGACTTCCCTCTGGTCATACAGTAATTAATCATTCTGAACTGCCATTTTTTTACCAGTAATTTTAAAAAAATGCATCAAAAATGGAAATAAATTAATCATTTTTTTGCAAATGTGTCACACTTGCCGTAATTGGATTTGCTTATGTTTTAATGATTTTGCTCCCTAAGAAGGAAAAGCTTAGTTACCTGTTCCCTTAGAGCTGCCTCATGACAAGGACAGCAGCAGAGGAAACATCCTGTCACTGCCTCAGGAGCTCAATACCAGAACAAATGGCACAGGGACCCCAGAGATACTCAGGTGAAACATCTATCTGCCCACTCTTTCCTTGAAAAACAGCAGTAGGATTGGGATTTCAGCCCGGGCTGGGTGGAACGGCAGGCTAGGTTAGGAAGGAGGGCATTGAAGACAGCAAAAAGGGCTTTGGCGCTGCTCTATCTGTGTGACAACCCTGCACTGCTGACCTTTCAGGCTCTGGTACCATGAACAGCTGGACCATGGGTACCTAAATTTGTCCCCCTGAAGTCCAACAGAGATGAGCATTCACTACTCCAGTGACTTCTCAGCGCTCTAGAAAAAAACAGCTTTCTTGCATTTCCTTAGAGCACTTCTATTGCACCCCTGCCATAAATCAGAGTATATTTGTGCTATTTCTGTCCTTGCCTTGACTTTGAACTCACCTGCATCTCTTGCAATAGCAAATTATTATAAATGGCTATTCAGCAGCCTCTGTTTTTTTACACTTCCATGCAAAGAGATGCTGCCAGGGGTGGGAGGAACATGATTCACAGCATCCACTTTTTCAGCTAGAAGTAAGTTTTTTTCCCACAGTGTACTTTAGTAGAAGGCTTAAGAGCTCCCTGAACTTCACAAAAATAGAGGAAAAATATAAAATTAACACACTGAGTAAATATTTCAAATGTGCCATTTTGAAACAAATTCCTGAGGCCTAAGAACTTTCCAAAGGTATTTGAGTATTTCTTCATTATTCCTTACTATGGGCTGCCAGCCCAGGGCCTGCTGCAGAGAGCCACCCATGCCCGGGACACAGCGATCAGACCCACAGGTCTAAGTGCCCTCCAGGTTCTTCCCTTTTCCAACCATTGGAAAGCAGCACCTGAAATAAATTTTTTTCTTGGCTCTCAGCAAGAACTAACACTTATCAAACACCCTGGTCAAATGTAACAAAACCACACTGAGATAAGGAATGGCTTTTGCAATTGATTTCCAAGTTTTCAGCAATGAAAAGGCATTTTAGTAACATCATTAACCTGCTTGTCTACAGCAACAATCACCACTCCCTCTTCAAAATGTCTGGTTTTAAAAAGCCAGTATCTCTGGTGGCAGAAAGCAATAGAAGGAACAAAACCATTGGTGGCATGTTGTGTTGTAAAAGCAGCTCTGGATACAGATATTGGCAATTAGCCATCCCTCGGAACTGCCAGGCAGCAGGAGCGTGTTTTGCAGCCAAAGCTGCAGCACAGCAGAGCAGCACAGGCTGTACAGGAGATTTGGGCTCTCAATATCTTTATGTTTCTCCTGCCTGGCTACTGACAAAGCCTCACACAGCACACACGTGGCTCATATTTCACCATTTCTGCTTTCTGGCTCAGGGACTTAACAGTGACCAGCAGGATGAAATAACTTGAATTTTTTCAAAACCCCCAATTATGTCAGTCAGTGAGAAAGCAGACAAACTTATAAGGGTCTTAAATACTTAATGGAAATAGATCCAGATGAAGCTGCACTTTTACACTGTCTGGAAAAATACCTCGCTATAATGAGTCACAGAGGCAGCAAATTCTCTCCCTTAAACCAGTTTGCGGGGGGGGGGGGNGTTTTGTGGTTTGTTTTGTTTTGTTTGTTTTGCTTTTTGGTTTTTGGGGTTTTTGTCCCTAAACTATTTCAATTAAGATGTCATGCTGATCAGGACCAGGACAACAGAAAACTTTGGGCCTTACCAGATACCAGTGCCCACAAGGCAGAGAAAGATCCTTTAGCTTCTAAATAAATAGACAATCCACTGAGAGGAAGTTCCATTCTGCTCTTGCAGGAGAACTTTAAAGACTGTAGCCTTACATAATATGACACTGTCTGTTTTCTCTTTCTGATCCCCACACTTTCTCCCCTAAGAAGGAAGATGCTCTTTGAATAACCCATCTCAAAACTCACAGAGATCCATCTCTATGTTACCAACAGAGTGACATACAATTATTTTGACATACTTTTCTGAAAAAAATGAAAGGGCTAAAATCCACATCTCAGATGTGTTTCCAAAGCTTTGCAGTCAAACTCCAGAGATCCCAAGCCCGTCACCAAGAGGTTTTTCAATCCAGCTCTTAGTTTCCAGCTCCTCTGCAAATCATTTTGGCATGTGTCTGTCCAGCACCCCCCAATTTCCAACCCACACAACTGAAGGGTTTGCAATGACAGCCATGTATGCGCAGCTGGACCAGAGACAGACTGCAGAGTTAATGGAAGGTAAGGCTGGAAAATTCAGTCCAGAATGAGCTCTGGGCTTCTGCTGTTTGATTTCAGTCTGTTGTCAAGACAGTTCAAGAGTGCCTAACCCAGAATCACAGTTCCTGTGTCTATGGATGGCTCTATCCTGTCACACACAATCCATTTGGAGCTCAGAATCAAAAAATGGAATATCTACTAATTTTAAAAAATATACAAACTCTGTAAATATTTCAGATTCATTTTGTCCAGTTTACATGAAATATGAGAAAAATTCCAGACACAGTGAAGATCTCAAGAATCCTCATTAAAAATCATACTTAGTTTCTGGTGCCAAATTTCACTTTAAATGCTAGGTTGACATTTAAAACACCTTCTTGCACAAAGGGCACTGTTCATATTACAAAAAATTAATTAGCCAGATCTCACACACTTTTATGTATTGTAATTCATGGATTACTGAGATTCATAATTGAATAATATGTAGATGTCACCTAGAGGTACTAAACCAATTCTCCTACTTGTAATTGCCTGCCTAAGTAAGAATGACACTAACTTTAGCATTTTCTCTCTGATTAAGGCTGCTATAGATTTGTGGTTGCCGCTGTGTAATATAAATCAATAAAGAATAATTTTCCAGGCAGCAAATCAATTGTCAGTTCACAGACCCTAATACCTCTGTGCAGGATTTATTGAAAAAATGAATGGCAGGCTTGTTAGTGGATGTACAACACGCTTTACAGGCACATAATGGTGTAGGGCCCAGTCCATTCCATACCCTGCCAAGCTCCTTAACTCCTTCCTTCCCTGACACAGCTGGGGTGGAATGGAAGAAAAGTGAACAGACCTCCTAACTGGAAGAACGGAATTCAAAAAATTGTATTTTCTTTATATTCCTCCATTTTAGGGTCCACCGTCTGGATGCTCCCATTTCTGCCATGAGATTTTAGGGCAAGTGTGCCAATATACAGCTGAAGTTGTCAAATTACAAGTCATATAGAGCTGGGACTGATATTTTAGGAGTCGACCTATCTGAAAAAGCACCAATAGGACGAAAAAACACTGGAAAATGCTAAGTTGATTATATCTAAACATTTTTGCGCATCTTTTTGCCATTTATTTAAACCAGATCAGACTCCTTTTCTGTATTTCTCTCCTTGGCTTTTACACAATGATGCACTGTTACAAGATGCTACTCTAGACCCAATGGATATCTTCTTGGATCCATCCTGACAAGGCTCATGTTGACACTTGAAAGTTTTTTGGTGTTTAGTTTTGGATTTATTTGTCACCAAAACTAGTTTTGATACCTCTTGGTGCCAAAAGCAATATGCCACATGGTAAAGGACTACTGTAGAATTATATATAAAAAGACTGGAATGCCATTTCTGTAGCACAGCTACAGAGCTTCCATGCAGACCATGCTCCAGGACTAAATAGAGTTTAGCTCCTTCTTGAGGGAGGCAAATCCATCCTAAAGATACTCAGTAAAAACAGAATTGTCATTGTCTGACCACACACAATGGACACATTCTTTATCAGCACAGGAGGAACATGTTTGGCCTTACCTGAAGTGTGACCTAAAATTAAAAAATAAATAAAAAAATAAAATTAGTAAAAAATAAAAGTAGTATACCACACACCCCAGGAAAATTGCCAAGAAAGAATTTTAAGAAACAGTTCACAAATCTCTGCTGTGACAGTCAATCAGCATCACTCTAATTCACTCCCAAATCACTTAGCACTGCCACTGATGTCACCTTTAAAAATGAAAACTATTTGAACTTTCCTTCATACAAAGAACTGTGGTCGCTCTCTTTCTAACAAAGCAGTGCAAAGAAAAAGTAAAATAGAAGCTATACACAGAATTTTATGCAGAGAAGGCAAAAATTGCACCTTATACAAGACTATTACGGAGCAAGAACTCGTCATAAATTCAAACTAGGCTCATTCACATAAAATAAAGGTTGAGTGCAACCTTCAAGCAAAGGAGACAGAAAATGTGCAGGCATTGTAATATCCACACTCTCCCACAGTGCTGAGAAAATAGGACCTTAATTATCCAACACTGTTGTCACCTAAAATAAGAACTAATGCTCCCCCACTGCTTTCTGAAAATCCATTCCACCCTCAGTTCAGTGGAAAGCCCACATGCATAGTCTAACTTCTCATCCTACTTTCAAGGCTCACATTTTCTGGTATTGTGAATTTCATGTCTTTCCTGGGAAATAAATAGAATTGGACAAAAAGTAGTCATTAAACCCCACTTCTCAAACAAAGTGGGCCTTCAAAAGAAATAGTCTCCTCCCCTTAATTCCTTCCATTTCTGCTGACACTTTTCAATACAAGAGTTAGACATTATTTAAAATCGGTTTCTGAATTCTTTTCATTAAGGGGAGATCTGTACATCTCAAGTGAGAGAACAGATTATACAGGGGCTCTAAGACAGAAGTAAAAAAAAAATCCAAAGACACTATAGTCAAACTATTAATTCATCTATATTTGTCTTTTCCCACTTATTTAAAATAAACAGTTTCTTGTGCAGGCAAGTGCTTTTCTTTCTTCTCATCACACAAGAAGTCTTATCAGTTAACCCTAGAAAGATAAGTTTAGTTTGGAAGGGAAGTTTGGAGTGTGTTAACCCATTCCCCTGCTCAAAACAGATCCAATTAGTTTAGGTTGCTTAGGATCTTATCAGGTAAGTTTTGAGTATCCCTAAAAATGACATGCAAAAACCTTGTTATTAATAACAAGGGATGGTTTTACACAGGACCTGATCCACAGGCCAAAAATATGTTCCTACTAACACAAAGATCTAAAGTTAATTTGGCTAATTTCTGTTATTTTAACCATACTTTAATATTGAGCACGATATTAAACAGTTTAACAGATCCAGATGGCTGGATGACTTGCCTGCGATACAGTCAATATTTTCTTTTCAGTGAGTTTAAATGTCTACGGCTTTTTTGCTCTAATAGGCTTATCACTAACAGTAACCCAATTTACCATTTCTTATGTATGTACATTATTTTTAATACTTCATCACTCAAAATAGATCTGAAATGAGAGAAATGGAAGATCTCATCTGCAAAACTACTCTTGTTGCAAAGATACCCAAGCTGACAAGGGATTTGAACTTAAAAACAAAACATAACATAAATCTCTGGAAGCTTCATTCAGTAATTCCAGAGCTGCATTTAGCCTTATTATATTTATCTTTAAGGCTTTTATGCATATTCTTGTCTATAATTTGCACATCGTCTTGCTCATTATTGCAGTAGCGTTCCAGTACGTGTCTAATCAAAATAATTACTACAAATTGTTTAGACCTGTGAAGCATGTGGGACTAAGCCTGCAGTTCAGAAGTCTATATAATCACACAGAGATCTTCTCTAGAGACTTTTTATAAAGTAATCAAATTGTGAAACTTAGCAATGCAATTGATTTTGTTGTCAGAAGATCTACATCACTGCCTGGGATGCCAAACCACTGATGAGAAATTCATTCACCTACGAGCTGGGAGCAATCACCCACCTACCAAAACATTGGAGGAGGTGGGGGCTCTGTTTTAAAAGAGTCATCTAATTACCTGCAATGCATTGGCACAGCAAAACAAGCAACACTGAGGGATATGCATTTTACTCAAGAGCTTTTTTTTCACTTCTCACTGGCACTTCTTCCTCAAAGAAAGCCCTTTCTTTCATGCCGTGTCAGAGAAGACACATGATGAGTTGTAGCGTTCAATGAGGAGCTGCTTCATTAACAACTGAGTTATGTGACATCCCTTTCATACCTTGCTGAGTGACTGCAACATCATGTCAAGACAAACCCTAACACAATGCATCAGCCCGGGTGGAGAGAGAGATGCTGCTTTCAGAAGCCTGCTGTCAGGACAGGATTTCTGAATTTTTTGTTCTGTAGGTTGTCCTTGCTGAAGGCTGCACAGGTCCTTCAAATACATCTTGGCAGGCCACACACTGACTCATACGTCCTCCTGCGCCCACTGATGAGCAGCCACATGGCACAGAACTCTTTGAAGTAAAATTATGGACAGTACCACAGTACTGTACACAACTATTATTCCTTCTCAGCTTGGGGTGATGCATTGTGATGGGGTTTGTCTTGACAAGACGTTGCAGTCATATAGCTCACAAAACCCATTCTCACACATCTGCCACTAACTCCAATAGGTATAATTTCCTGCTTTTTCAGACAGTTGGTTCATCAGACAACAGTCATATAGAGGACCCTTTTGTTTTCCCAGCCCTTATGGGCACACTGATTAAGTTCCTCTGCAGTTCTCTTTGATAAGGACAGTAGACTGTAATCCCTGACTCCCTCAGTAAAATATGTATTTGAGTTCATTCTGTGGACTACCTCCAACAATTCAATACCATTCCTAAACTGTGTATTTTTTAATAGCCACTGTATTCTCACTGAATAGTCTTTACTGCTAGTTCTATTTTCCTTGTTGAAACACTAATAATTTCTAATGCTTCCAGAGACAGGCTGATTAGGCTAACATTCAGGCAAATCCTTCAACTCCAAGTTTGAATCCTTCCCAGAGCTGTTTTCTACCCTAGAGATAAAACTAATTTTGATTTAAGCATTTTAAAAACACATTGCTTTCTCACACGCTCCTTTTCAAGTTAAAAAATAACTCTTATCAGCAGTTCCTGCTGTTATTTACAATTTTACAGTTGTTGGGCCCTTTGTGAATATCATCAGTGTTAACACTCTGTTTTGGTGGCCATTTCTCTTCATTCCCTCTCTTGTTGCCAATATTCCACTCTGACCTTCCTCCCATCCCCACAATCCAGTCACCAACCTTGCCTGAATACCAAAGTCTGTACCAACAGAGAGCAGCCTGAACAGGTTTCTCTGGCTGTTGTAGATGTGCATTCATATTCTCTCAAACTCTTACAGTTTCTTGCCCCGTGAGCTACCATTTTAACCAGCCTTTTCAAAAAAAAAGCAACTATTAGAATAAAAAAAGGCTCATTCCTAGCTCTGCAAGATGATGCCCAGCCTGCAGACACCTTTTACAAAGGCTAAAGTATTCCCTGTCTTTTTTTAGTTACTGTTCATCACAATGCAAACTTTCATGTTTTTTTCATAACTACTTTTATTACATCTTTGTCTCTCGTTCTCATTTAAATAAAAGCCCTGGAAACCTATGGTTTCATAGCTTGCCCACAACCCACAATTTATGGATGCTACTTGCAACTTTCAAAAGCTTTTAAAAATAGTACTGAATCTATTATTGTGATTTACAGTAATTGCAGCAAAGATTTAAGAGGCACTTTGAGAAATTTCAATTTCATGGTATATTTCTGAACCCACTTCCTTGGCATCTTGGGGAAAATGCAGTTATTTTTTCTGAAAGACCTTTTTTTCCTGCCTTTTTGTGTAAAATTTTAACTGAAACTCCAGTATCCAAAGTTCTCTAAAGAAAAAGAGAGTGCTGAGTTCCCAATCCCAAGTGCAACAGAGGCCAAGATGGTAGAAGACTAGTGTGATGCCATGATGAATTTCTGCCTTTTCTTTTTATATATTCTCAGTATTCTTAGCATACATACTTATAGTTCTTTAAGCCCGATATCTTAGCAAAGTCCTGGTATTCTGCTAGACAAGAAGACCAACATCCTAAAGGCCTCATAGCTGCAGGCAGGAAAGCCTTACACTATCCTGAGAAATGAAGGTTCTCTCCAGAACGTGTTTGGTAAGCCAGGATTAAGCCCCACTGGGGGGTAACACTTTAGAATAGGGAGATGTCACGCAATTCATTTAAGCTTCTCACTGGGAAACATTTGTCAGATATGCTATTTTGCAAAATCTATACAATTGATATACCAGGTGTGCATTTTGGCGTTTTCCACCTTGATGAATTGCTGCCCCTAAGGATCCTTAATAAATGCCAAGGTAAAAACCATTCTATCCCTTAACTGTGTCTGGCTCACGATTCTAGGACCAGGAAAAGGTATCAAGGGCCTTTCCTCAGCTGTATGGGTGCAAGCAGAAAGCAGCCCCATCTGAAGGCATTTTTACAACCCTTGATAGTGAGGAAGGGTAAGAAGACCCGACTTCTACTAGGAGAGCCATTATTGCTCCCCAATGCTCGACTGACCAACCTCCTTGCGGCTGTTACAGCTCTGCTGCAGCAATGGGGAGGAACATCGGCAAAGGAGAGGATGCCTCAGCCATTCTGCTGCCCAGACACTCCTGCCAGCAGACTCAGTGCTCCTTTTGGTCTTATTCCCCAGCTTTCATTCTGTCATTTGTTTTCTCCTCTTCCTGTAATACTGGCCCACTTTCTGGCAATCAGCTGTGGTCCTCATAGGGGGCCTGTGACTTTCCGAAACCTTATAATACAGAGGACAAATAAGTTACTCAGAAGTTCATTATTGACTCCAGTAAAGATGTTTTTTTCATCAGTTCATACCTTGCTACATGGTTGCACATCCAGTAAAGATTCGGCTTTTAAATTATTACCACTGACTTCGCAGGTAGTAGTGGGAAAGAGTGACTAGAATACATCCAAAGAGATAATGACTAACAACCAGATAAAACTGAAAGGAAGTAGGGGAAGGAAGGAACAAGTAATTATTTTTTCCCCCACCTGTCTACACCCCACTACTCTCATCATCATCAGGAAGGCTAATGGAAAGGGAATGACATGACAAGAGAAGAGCTCTTGCAGAGTGAAGGCCAGACACAGCTGGATCCAACAAGCCAGCTCACAGCCTCATGGGTCAGCAGATAACCAGCAACTGAAGAGAGCTAATTAATATTTTTGGTGCATGACCATGCTCTTCAGTTTTAATTGGTGACAAGTGAGCAACCAAGGAACAGTAAGTGGAATTTCATTTATCTGTATAGAGTAGATCAATATTCACTCAGCATGCAACAACTCCTTGCATCTCAATGGCATGAAATAAATTGTCAGTCGTCAGCATGCTTTAATTATTGTTAGAATGTTTTTAGCTAAATTATTCAGCTTCTCAAAAGGCCATCTGATAAATGTTTATTTCTTCATAATTGTGCTGTTTAGGGCTGGGTAGAGTTAATTTCCTTCACAGTAGCTGGTATGGGCTGTGGTTTAGATTTGGGCTGGGAACAGTGCTGATAACACAGGGTTATTTTAATTATTGCTGAGCAGGGCTTGTACAGAATCAGGGACTTGTTGCTCCTCAGTCTACCCCACCAGCGAGGAGGATGGGGATGCACAAGGAGCTGGGAGGGGACACAGCTGGGACAGCTGATACCAAATGGGCAAAGGGATATTCCAGGCCATGGCATCATGCTCAGCAATAAACTGGGGCGAGTTGTCCCGGGGGTGCTGCTCTGGGACTGTCTGGGCATCATTTGGTTGGTGGGCAGCAATTGTTTCCTGCTGGGAGGGGGAAGAAGCCAGTGGCTGTGTGGGGCTTAGTTACCTGCTGGGGTTAAACCACATCAATCCTGCTTTTAACATCTGCTGGTTCGTGACGCTTGCAAAGAACACAATTTAAATTCCGAGCAGGGCTCTAGGAAAATAGTAAGTACAAACAAGAGAGGGCCGCAGGAATTTATTTCTTTTTCTCCTTTTCAGATATTGCAATGGCCTCCCATGGCAAAAGGGGCACTAATTGAATTTAAAGATGTCGTAAGCCGGAAGCTCTCCTGCTCACTTCATATCACAATGAATTCCAGCTCCACAGCACTGGCAGTAGCAGCAGCACCAGAACAGCACTGTGGAGCTGTAAAGTTCACTGATGAGTGTTAGCTGAGGTCAGCCCCAGACATCAGCAATGAAAATTTCACAGACACTCTCTTCAAGAGGGTACAAAATCAGACTATCCGTTTTGCAAATAATAAACCTTGCCTGATGCTATTTTTCAGTGTCACAGAAAATTCAGGTTTCATTCATACCTTGTCAAAAACTTCAACCATGTATTTCAACAGTGTACTACAAAATCTAGAATCAAGGTCCTGAAAACAGAGATAATTACAAATAACATTTCTACATTAAAGCATTTCGGATCCTGAAATATTACCATCTCATGAGTTTAACTTCATTTTTGCTAAAACATAAGTATTCTCTGTTCGTTTCACTTCTATTATTAGTTTCAGTGCTGAAGAGCACAATGCAAAGATTCATAATTCATATTATGAAGAGCCCATAAAGACACACACCTGCAAACTATGACTAAGGCCATTAGTGTCAGTTTGACTCCACGTGAACACAGAGCTCAAACCTGCAGCAAGCTCAGAACCACAACAGCATCACAGGGGTGATTCAAAGTGTCAATGAACAAATGGCAATTTCAGAAGATCAAAGGGGAAGATTCTTGAGAATACAGTAAGAATAAATTATTATTCAAGGAAGTTAAATGTTTTGCACTATTGAGTTATCTTGGTTGACACCAACACAGAAGAATTTCCTTGAAGAACTGATTCTCAGTACGGATTTTGAATAAGTAACACTGAGATTCTGCACAGAAAACCTCCAAATAGAATAATATGGCAGAAAGCAACAGTTAACTGGCAGAAAAGAAAAAAAAAAAAAGAAAACTGAAGAAAGGGCTTATGACCATTAATAAAGTAGAAAGAATGTGAACAATGCAATAAAAGATTATAGAAGAAAAGAAACTGAGTAGCAGAAGATGTAAATAGGATGAAACAAAATGAGAATCTAATGAAGCATAAAGAGAGGGTTCATTTAGGGGAAGGCATCCAAGGCAGGATGTTCAGAGATGGAGCATTTTCATATACATTGGAAGAGGGAGACATAGCTCTGCTTGCAGCTTGTAAGGATGCTCCAGTAATCCAGATGGTAAGTTATGAGAGGCTGGTTAAAAGTCCTAGTGGTAAAGAATGGGAAAGGGTAAACAGCTTATACTGCCCAATTTTGAATGCGGCACATTTCTTGTTTGATTAGAATGCTGCTGATTTTACCTCATATCAGACTAAAAACACAAGCATAGGGAGCAAAAAAGAAAACTACTGAGGAAAAAAATCCTTGTGAACATGGATTAATCTCTAAGAATTATTTTAAAAGTCAGGCAGAGAAATACAAATTGTGTATCAGTTGTAATTTATGTTAAATGCAGCTTTAAGTGCCACATGTGATATGTCTGTATCCTCAGAAACAGAAAAGAGAAAAAATAACAGATGTTGCTGCTGTAAAACATTAGGCAACATGAACGACACCATTTGTTTTCCTAAATGAAAATAAAAAAGCAAGAGAAATGAACGCTGGAGACCTAAATTCATAAAATATTCAATACCTCACTTAGCTGATGTAGTATGTGACACCCTTTCTTGCTGCAAATCTCACAGCTGCTGCGGTAAAAGAAAGGAAGCAAAGAAATAGGACTAGTGTAAAATGATGAGGCTTTGACACAAGTTATGACAGAGGTGAAAGCTCTAATTTAGAAGGTTTCAGGAAATTTGGGGGTGCGGAGCTCGCAGTGATAGCCTCGAAGAGCTGTATATGGTTATGTTATCCAGGAGGGAAGCAGCACCGCAGTTAAGTCTTGACATGGGAGTTATTTGGGAAAAATATCTGGAAGCTTTTCAGAAAACATCCAAGACCTTTGCTAGCTGAAGAACTTCATTTGTCCCAAGAGACTTCTCTGAAGGGCTCAGTAAATAAGAGTAGTTTTACCCCTCTCACCTGCGAGCTGGTGAGAATGTTATTTGTATTGTAGTGCTAGCAGGGGCCCTTGCAGCAGATTCTGAAGCCCTTCTCTCTCCTCCTGCCTAATGATACCTTGCCCATTTTACTTTCCCACGACAAGATAGAACAAGGATTGCAAAGAGCAGGACTGCAGTCAGTGAGAAATGGATACAGAAGGAGAAACAAAGAGAAAAAGCAGAGGAAGGCAGAACCTGCACCCAGTTGGAGCCTGGGACAGAACAGTACCTCCAAGCAGATGGACTCTTTTTTAGGTAGGAGGGG
>WBMY01001050.1:657064-713258 GCA_013397315.1 Donacobius atricapilla | reverse complement strand
CTTTTTTTTTTTTTTACTGGGCTTTCATGCTTTTCATGCATTTTTGCTGTTCTTTTAATCCCTCGCAGTTGTCCTGATTACTATAGTTTACTCTTTCATTAACTTGAATTTATCTTTGCAGAACAAAGGCTCCCTGGCTGCTCCAGTTGCCTCACTGGTGCCACTCACCCCAGTGACAGAACATGAGAAGAGATTAGAGACTGTGGGATTGAGATTCTGCTTCCACCTTTCCCAAGATCTATGGGTCAGAGAGTAACAAGAAATACAGTTTTGTATTTCTATGTTTCCCCAGAACTCAAACTGCTTTGACAGGGAAATTTGCTGATTACTGCCTCATTTTTACCCCCACATATTCTCTTGTCCATGCATTCTCCTTTCCCTGAAAGCAAACTACCTAAAAAGTAGTTGTAGTATTCCATTTGCACCACAGAGCAAAATCTAGTAAAAAACCCACAGCAACTGATATGAGTTTTTTTTCACTTTTCCCCCCAACAAATTCCTGCCTGCTACCTGCACACCCTCCCTCCCCACTGAGCCCGTGCACTGTGATAATCACACCAGGAGCATTCAGATAGAGATCAAATGACGTAACCAGCTGTATCTCAACTCTGACTTTAAACTTCACGTTTTACTTGGATGTACATTTTTTCCTCTAATGAAAAATGCTCTTAGATAACAGCAGAACTACCCCAGATTTAGATAGGAAAGGCAGGAGTCTAATCCATCTAAACACAGAGAAAAGGGTTTGCTGGGTTATGCTGTCCTTTTTAATATCCTCTTAAAATTTAAGAACACTGCTAGAACCATTTATATCTCAAAAAATTACAGCTTCTTGTCATGTTGAGGACAGAGACAGGAATGTGACAAGAACACACGGCGGTTCATGCAGTAACAGTCCAAGTTTATTGTGGGGCAGCTCCTTTGATAGGGCTTTCAAATTCCACACTTACAGACATGATTGGTCAGGGGTCTCAGCTCTGCCAGCTCACTGGCCAGTGGTATGAGTGCATCTGTGCTTCAGAGGGGCTGGCTGAGGTCTTCTGTTTGGAATGTCTTAACGAGCTAGGCTGGTCCAGCTGGTATCTGTTAAGCCAAATCATCAGTGAAGCTTATAGACCAGCTCTAGCTGTCACAGCTTCCTCCAAAAGGGCAGGGCAGACAATATGCCATTATTGGCAGCCTACACTGCTACCTACTGCTGCAAAACCAGCCTTGTCCTGTACATTATACACACAGTGAAAATACTGAGTACCTACAAAACTAATCCTGAATATGTCAGGTGCCCAGGGGCTTCCTGAGCTATGGCTGTGACACAGCTAAACACAGGATAGGAAAATAGATAGGAATAGATAGGAAAATAGCCTGAAATACAAAGGCAAGATCTGGGGTTCACTTTCTTTTTACGCCTGACTTCACTAATCTGCCAGTGAACTTTCTGTCTCTTGTGTTTTTCTTTAAGTCTTGCTTTATCTTGGAAGAGTTACAGAAGAGAGAGCACTTGGGTTTGGTTACTGCCAGCTAAAGGTACCACATCCACGTTTCCATGGAAGTTGTGTGTGGATATCCATAACAACTACTCTCCTCATCACTGCTCTGTATTTATCAAAAACTTTGATGATCCTGGAAGAACTCATTGACAATGCAGTGCCTGAATAAACAAATAGCTATCAACAGATCTATTGACTTCAGAGAGGCCACTCGTGTAAAAAGCAACTCTACAGCCATGACTAACACAAAAAACATATCCATATCCTCTATTTCTTCTCCAGCTTGTCTTAGAGGTTGAACCTGCCAACAACCACAACCCTTTATATAAATCAAGCTTCAGGTAAGATACATCACCTCATTACATTATTGTTACAGTGATTGTCTCCCTGAATAACCACAGACAGAATTCCATGTTTCCCTGTGATCTGTAATCAAGTGCTATAAAATTGTATTCATCCATCTCATGCTGTGTTTATTGGTATGAATACTTATAGAGTGCCAGTACACTTGGAGCAAATACATCCCCAAATCAAGGAACACATCAGCTGATGCTTCAAAGCACAGCCTGTTCCCTCTGATTCACTGCCTGCGCTCCCTCCACTATCAGAACAGCTCAAACTTGGCTGCTGAGACAATGATGCTGGAGCACTGAGACACTGAGGGAAGCAGCTCTCTCCCTAGCAATCCAGTCAATTAAATTTTGGCCGGAAGGGATCCAATCTAATATCAAAGATGCTGTCATAAGGCTAAGTTCCCTGGGGCACAGAGTTAATGATTCAGAGCATGTCAGGCTGGCCCCAAGAAGTAGAAAAGAAGGCACACCTAAATTAATAAAAAAATACATAGGGAAGCAACCCAAATAAATACCAGCAAAAAAGAAAGAAAGAAAGAAAGAAAGAAAGAAGGAAAGAAAGAAGGAAGGAAAGAAAGAAAGAAAGAAAGAAGGAAAGAAAGAAAGAAAGAAAGAAAGAAAGAAAGAAAGAAAGACAAAAAAAAAAAAGGTTATGGAGACATTCTGCTGTAGTTGGCACTCTATTTAAGGGATATTCAAATTTTCCTGAAATCTCACCCTAATGCCTGAATATTTTATTTCCCAAGATCACTGATACATAAAACACCAAAGAGTCTGTTAATACCCAAGAAAAACCTCAAGCATAAGTCAATCATTTCTGAAGGATACTGCAATTCCTGCTAGGAGCAGGTACAGGATGTTTTCACATTCAAAATGGAGGCTGAAGGCTGGAAGTCTTTTTTTGAATCTTGTAATTCATCCTTATATAGACATTGTCACTATCATTACAATACAGGAACTTGCATAGTCTCTAAAGTATTTATCTGTGAAATCACAGTGAAGGAAGGGTGTCTGATTATATGAAGAACAAGGTTTTCTAAACTTAACATTCCAGACCTAAAAGTAGAGAAATTCACCATCCACCTCTTTTCCATTTGTTCCAATTTCAGTTGCTAAATTAAGAGATTCATTAGTTTTGTCCCCCAAAACCAGAACAGTCCCCCTTTCCTTTTTTGTGCGCACTGCTTACTAAGATGTTAAAGCAAAGACGATTTCCCCACTCAAATGAGAACCATCAAAAGCTCTGAGAGGATATTCTGAGCTATTGTCCTCAAGCAGCAGGAAGAACACACCATACCTGTGCTTCATGTGCTTCTATTGCAGGAACGCCAACAGTCACAAAGAGGCTGAGCTACTTTGGAAGACAAGGATGTCACTTGCTCTTTCCTTTAACAGCTCTGTTTGATGATTATATATATGCAATGGATCATTTCTTTATATGTATTGTAAATTTTTAACTTCTGCAACACAACTTATAAATACATTTGGCTAAGAATATTCAGAACCCCCCAGTAATGTTATAAAGCAGGGGATAGCCATCTTCCTGCTAGCTTCATTCTAGCTGAATTACCTTTCCCTTTAAAAGCTGCATTGAATAAGTTAATTAAGTGATGGGAATTCCTTTCCAGGATCATTAATAGACTGTGTTAAAGTCACTCAAATGAAAACTCTCTAAGAGCAGGGCAGGTTTACGTTCATAACTGAAAAATATTTGGCCATTTTGGCAAATTAGTTCTGTCATCCCTTCGCAAGAATATTGAAGGTTTTTGCTCTGTCAAAAAAATATTTACATCCTTACAAATAGGTCTATGCAAAAGCCTTGTTGTAGGAACTCCCCAAGCCATAATTTGTAGCAAGTTAGTTATTTATGCTACTTAGGCAGTCTGTATTATCTCAGCATCTTAGAGCTCCAGCACAGGGCAGTGCTCTTGTGCCCACTTTTCTAGGAGCTACCACACAGGAAAGGTTCAAAGGAACTTTCAACCAGTATGATCAAGGCCCTGAGCCCATGGTCTCTTTAAGGGGAAAAAAAGACACAATATTTCACAAAAAGTATTTGGAGAATGAATCTCTATCAGGAAACTGCCAATAAAAAGTAAAACCCTGTTGATACAGGACAGGACTTAGTGACTCCTCTTTCTGTGTGATCAACAGCCCGAGTTGCATCCTGTGACATAAACAATAAAGCAGAGCCTCCAGGTGCTGTGAGAGAAGGTCTGATGCTGGAATAAATCAGTTCTATGCTGTTAAGGGCAGTGAACACAATGGTGATGGGCAAGGTATAAGAAAATAGAAGTCAAAACAGCAACAGAACAATCAAGCAGATAGATATTGTTACCAAGGCAACCCAACAGCATGTGCTAGAAAGCGTATATGCTAGAAAGAGCCTCTGAGACATTACAAGGGGAAATGAGAGAAACTGCAACCCAAATAGGGCTTGGGCTATGACAGACATGAAAAGTAGTCCTGTCTACCTATGAGTGAGGTGATGACAGGCAGACCATAGGAATGACATTACCAGGTGGGCAGGTTCTTCAGGAGCATCCATGGCACAGGGAAGTCACGTTCAAGCTTGGTAATGAAGACAGAGTATGAATGGAGAAGGAAAAAGGAAGTCTGAACCTCCAAGACAGACTGTTCAAAAGACATTGCTGTATCCCATTTGACAAAAATCTCTCCTTGGTCCTGTAACAGATTCTGTATAGGAGCAAAACCAACTCACTGCTATTGATATCTTAGTGCCACACTGGCTCCCAGTTCAAAATTCAGGTATTGTCTTGTAAAACCTCTATTTAGTTCTAGTGTATGTCATAGGGAAGATTAAGGTGTAATTATTACAGTTTTTCTCTTTCTCTCTCTCTAAGAAGTTTGGCAAGTTCCACAGGCAGCACTTCATGCTCTCATGAAGCATCAGCCAGGAGAAAAGGCACTGGTAATCTTACAAGACATCCCAACCTACATCACCTAAAGTCTCTTCCACGCCCACCTCATTAGTTGCTCCAGTTTTTGCACCTCGGATCACCCAGATATTTCAGCTTTCTGCAGATAGTCAAACGGGCAAAACTTTTATTACCTCTCCTTTTGAAGAAAGAGAGTGAGAGGGAGAGAGAAGCAGAAGCCAAGGGTCTTTTACTTTCATGCAGTACTTCCAGGTTGGATATTTAATGTTGGCAGTAACATTGTAAGTTCATTCCTTTAGAAAATTCCATGGGGAAGAAGCTGTACCAGAAATACTGGCTGAAATAGTAACCCTTCATCCTTAGGGTCAAAGGAAAACCTCTTCTTGTAAGCTCAATGAAAACCGATCTGCTGGATATGAATGAAAGCAAAAAGAAAGTTGCCTACTGTATAAACATCTCCACAGTAAGTAAAACCCTTGAAGGGAAACGACAAAATAACAGAGTCAAGGGAAATAGCAGAAAGATAAACTATCTCAGGAAGCCAGATTCACTCCTGTGCAATACATCAGTAGCAGGACAAAAATAGATTGAAAATCATGGCAGGTTTTAATAGATTAAAAAAAAAAAAAAAAAAAGTGTGAGTCTGACCTAACAACTGTGTCTTCTCCCTCAAAACCAAACACAAAGTAAGAACAGAAAACCACCTGGAAGACAAACCTAAACAACTTTAGAGGAAATCAAAACTTTGGAATTAATAACTTCTTTAACCATTTCAAATTATGATGCTTGTGTCAGGGTGTTGGAGGTGTTCATTTCAGACTGGCCAAGCAGATAAAGTCCCACTTGAGAAATGAAAAACATGTCCAAAAAGGAGCAGAATAAGAAAACTCCACACAAGCACTGATGGAAGAAAGCCATTAGGTCAACTCTCTAAAATCAAAATGCATTTATTTTGATGGAATAGATTTGGATTCACAGTGTTTATCTGAGTGCAGTATATGGATCAGTTATCATCAATTTGAAAGGAAATAACTCATTTAAGAAAGAGAAGTTGCACAGGAGTTTGCTGATGGTGAAGAATATAAACAGAAAATTCTGCTTCTGTGATGATATGTAATACTGACAATTATAAACACAAATTGCTAAGGAATTTATTTATTAACTGTATGTTCATGTGAGTCCTGTTTTATCATTATACCCTGAAGTATTATTTTATATGTAAAGTTGTGCAGAGAAAAAAAGCACTCCAAAGGAAATACAGCCAGGGTACAGGACTAGGGAACCTGCCTTTTTAGCTCTGTCACAAACTCACTCTGACTTATCTCCATTTCCTGTTACCTGTATTTGACCATAGCCAGCACCATCCCTCTGGAGAGACCCTGGGTATCTCCTGCCCTATGGACATCCTTTGAGTGTTCACTAAATTGATGCAGTGGACAATTTAGTGAAATTTCAGGAGCCATGCCATCTGCTGGGAGGGTTTACGCAAAAGGGCAGTGCTCTGAGGGCAGTAATGCTGCTGCCGTCACTGCAGCTCTGCTTCCAGAAACTCCTCTGTGCCCTCCTGCTCCAAGCAAAGCCTGAGAGGCAGCCTCAGCACAAATCCTGCCACAGGCTAGGACAGGTTCATGCCCTCAGAGAAGACTTTCTGGGGCATTTTCAAGTGCACAGTTAGACACAAGTTCTTGTGTCAGCAAACTGTACAGGACAAGGATGACATTTTCACTTTTTGCTTCTGTTCTAACCCTTTTTTATATCCTTCTTAGGCAAAGTCAAAAATCTCTTTTTATATGCTATTAATATCTTGAAATCTTCTCCTTTTGTTGCAAAGCTATTATGGCAATGCAGAAGACAGAATCTAGTTCAATACCAGTCAGACTCATGATATGACAGGATTTAAACAAAAACAGCTCCTTCCAGTTTCATTTGAAAATATGACAAAGCCTGTTTATCAAATAAAACAAAACCATCTATCACCTTCTAATTGGAAGCCTTTTTTGCTAGCATGCCTGGTGCCTCACTAATCTGTACACAACTTAATATGGAAGTTAATAAATTATACAAGAGAACTAATTATACCTATTTGTCAAAAGATGAGATAGTTAAACTGAGGATTTAAATAACAAGGAATGAGCATTTTATCCTAATTAGTTTGACCTCAACTTTGGGGGACAGGGGAAAAGTAGAACAAATTTTTCTGACTAATCTCTGAGTGGTAAGAGCTATTATCATACAGACAATACAAGGCTGAAAGGGCCACTGTTTCATCAAGCTCTGGAACATGCATTTCTTTCAAATCACAGTGTACCGTCCTGACACCAATCTCCCCAGCTGTCCAATCTGCTTATGGTAGAAGACCATGAAAGGGAAAAAGTTAACATTAAGCCATTTTATCCATTCCACTCTTTGTTACTCTGAAGTTATTTGTGCTCATACACTTATTAAAAATCTACCTTTGTATCTTCCAGCCTATTGTTAAAAACCCACAGAAACAAACAAACAAAAAAATGAAAACAAAGGAAGAAATTCTAAGGGACAAAATAATTTCCTCTAAGCATATGTAAAACAGGTCAAGGTATGAAAAACTATCTGAAAGATAATCACCACTGGAACAGAAGAGGTGCTGACCAGCACTAAAAGACAAAGCAAAGAGTACCTACAATGCACTCAACACAGTGCCTGCATTGGGTTTACCTGCTTGACTGCTGTGCCCAGAGCAGTACAGAATTCTCTCTTTTCAGGTTACATCATGTTTTTCACTCCTCCTGTGCTTAAGAAGGAAATCACATCAAAAGAAATTGACAATTTATGCATAAAACATATGTAGATATATTTTCCAGAGCTCATATTTAGGCGAACCCTCTTTTACCATAGCTTTGCTGTATGGATGCTGCATACCAAGTAACCAATTTTGCAAGGCTAAAACTGTTTTTATAATGAACTCTGACCTATGGCTCTCTAGTAAAGCACCTCTAGGGACAAAACCCAACAATAGTCCATACTCCAAAAGAAACTAACAATTCAGCATTCTAATATTAGGATAAAGTATCAATATATACTTCAGACTGTCAAGTCTCTGGTCTAAACTAGACCTGCAGAAATAATTTTTACAAGAAAAATACGAGAAGCTGAGAGCCTATCACAATGTCAAATCAAAAGTGATTAGAACATTTTGTTGATCGAGGCTTCCAGCCATATCCTACAAGGACTGTTTCCACAACCCTTGCACTGAACAGCGGCGTGTGCCAGAAGCCCACTGACATCAAAGCAGTACCTGGTGTGTGCTGGGCACCATGGGCAGGCACAGTGGAACTGGATTCGGACACATAACCTACAGCAGTGCAAGCATGAAGGTGTACTTGCTAAATATTTAATAATACCTGTCTTAGTTCTTCAGTTACCTAACCTTTTAGCCCAAGAAAGCCTAAAAATACATGTTTTACTTCTGCAAGATACAGGTACTGCTAAAAATCCTGTGTGGACCAAAAAAAGGCATGCAGGGAGTCTGAGGACCTGAGCCAAAGCTGCCAGAAATTGATAGTTGGGCATTTAATTGAAAGCCAAGTTTCAAGTATGCTTCAGGGCAGTCTGAGCAGGCAGTGCCACTGCATGAGGTAATTCTTCATCTTGTTCCATACACCTTGTTTCCATTCCTGTCTCACTCACTCACTTGTCCTGGTGCAAGTGTTGGCCCAAAGCAGTGAGACACAAGGGATGTAACTGGCTGAAACAAAACTGAAAGTGATGGAGGGCTGAAGAGGAGATTAAAAGTTAGCTTTAGCCACATAGATTTTTCCCAATCCACATTACATCATAAATCTTTCCTTGTCTAAGAGTAGGAAGACAGGGACATTAACTGGAAGGCAGGTAACACTAATTTAAATCTGATCATGCACGTGTGAGTGCAGCTTTACTAAGGATATATATACTCTGCATGTTTTGCCATTCTGTTTTCTTACAAAATGCACATTTTTATCCCTGTTGCCTGCTTTTTATTACTGCCAAAAGGAGAAAAATGTGTCTATATGCAGAATTTATTTATGAAGTAAATTTTAAGATTTCCTTCTAGCAACAGGTGTAAGAACTTTTTACAGTCAAGCACACAAGCCTTGCTTTTTGATGAAATCCAGGGACTGCTGATCTGTTTCTAAAGAGAAAGACTTTTTGTAACCAGAAATAGGAAGAAATTGGTATTCTTTCCCTTTAGTCATTACAACTCTCATCAGCTGTTTTTTAACTTAACCTTTACTGGCTTACAACATAAACCAGACAAGCCTACATGTAGTTTTTCTGGAGCTGGTTTTGAGAAAGAAACAGGAGGAAACAGATGATATTTACTGCACAATTTTAAGATTCAATCTGGATGAATCAAAACGAGTCATCTCCTGAGCCAGGAAGTATATGAGGATGTTTAAATGTAATTGAAAAATTCCTCATTTAATTCTGCAAAGAAAATTCTCATTCTGGCATAGATCAGTCATCCACAGTCACAACCCTTAACTATTAGTTGTGACTCTCTAAAGATACTAGATAATTTTACACAGGAATATCATTTAGCCAAATGTTTCTGTGCAGGATTTATGCAGCTAATTGAACCTGTAGAAGTGGTGTTGTCCCCCAGATCATTTTGAGTTCTGTACCTGTTTCACTCTGCCAGGGTTGACAGACTCAGAAAATACTCCACATTCTACTGCCCCAGTCATAAATAAAAATACTGATTAATATGAGACATAGAATATTGACAGGCCTTCTTTGATATGTTACCATGTTCTGACATTTGGCTAATTATACGTATTCTTTAATTTTTTTTCTGATCCCTTCTATATCCACCAGACAGTAGACACGTCTAGACCACTCTTCCTCATCTGAATCAAGAAAACACTACATGAATACAGTGCAAGAAACTTGAGCCAATCAAGGTATATTATGTTTAATGCTTCTCTCCTCACCACCTGACCTGCAACAGCCATACAAAGAAATTAAATGGGTTTGTCACAATTTGCCCTTGAGAAATCTGTTTACTTGGTAACAGATCTTGCTAACTGGCAAGATGTCTATCCAATAATTTCTTGCTAGATTTAAGCCAAACAGACTGGTCTTTAATTACCAGCTCCTCCTTTCCCTATCCCCTCCTGAAGTACTATATTTGTTTTTCCGCAGATACCACTTTTTCCCCTACACAGTCAACTCTTTAGACACCTTAGAATTAATCACATCAGGTCCAGCTTCCTTGAAAACATTTAAGAACTACATTTAAAGCTAGAAAACTTCAGCACCTATTTTTGCATTAACGTAAATCCCTCAGTACAGAAGAATCCTCTGAAGCAGCTAAAAAAATGTTTTCAACAGACATAAATCCTAAAAGAAAGCACAAAGTGGCAGTCATGCATCTTAAAAAAAATTACTCCTATTCTGCAGGCATCAAGATCAAGAGAAGCAGAAGATTATATCAACAAAAATAATTTACAATTTTGAAGCAATGCAGACCATAACTGTGCACTTGGGTCTCAAGGTATTTTAGATGTGTGTTTCTAGATCACCCTCCCAGTACCTGAGTTCTATTGTTCCATTTTTGGAAAGTAGATCATAATACTAACAATTCTACTTTACCACCCTTAAAACACTATTTCTAGGGGCCAAAATAATTAAGATGCAGTTAAGAGAAACTTGGGTTTAGTCCTAGAACTGTGTCTTTAACTCAAGAACTCAGAAATATAATCCTTGTCTTTGCTTTCTCTGGCTGATGATGTTGGTATATCTCACTAGGTTTTGAACCTCACAATGAGAGGTCACTGGGTATAGGGAGCCTTGTTTCACATCCAAGGTGGGACATGAACCAAACTCCCTTCTTCTCTTTCCCCTTGTAAAAACATGTCTGATCGAGAAGGAACAAGCCCCACTAGAACAACAAAACAAATTTATGACAGCCTAACACCTTCTCTAACTACTGCAACTACTCTTTACTGGGTTACACACGGTCACTATGATAAATAACTCCTGGCAAGTCCTTGCTACCAAACATCCAGAGATGGAGATGTCTCCCTGTGGGAGCTACACTGAATTTAACCTCTCCATTTCTTCTTCACATGTTACTTTATTGTTCACACCAGCCCTAGAGATGCCAGAGCAAATGACTCAGCCCTTGCACAATGATAGTTGATTAATTACCAAATCATTACTCTAAGTCTTGTATTTTATTGCCAAAGTTGCTGTGGTTTGAATATCAATTTTTCACTTAGATCAGCTTAAAGGTACTTAAACAGTTGCATTCAGTTGATCCTAATGGAAACAATCCTAAAGTATTGCATTGGGGACATGATGATATCACAGAGTAAACTCTAACCCGTGTAAGACAAAGACAGCTGTTACAAATAACTGCTCTAAACTGCCTGAGCCAGCAGAAGGTGTAAGTGTCAAAGACCTGAGGCAGTAATCATTCCACCCCAGAGAATGCTGTACAATGAATAAGAATAGAAATCAGAAGAGAACACTGGATTTTTTCATTTACACACCTGCCATGAAACAGCTTCTTTAAGAATATTTGCAATTAAAGATTACTTTTTTTTAACAGCTAAAACAAACAAACAAAAACACCACCAAAAAAAGGTATCAATTCCTCTTTCAAGGGGGCAATCTCTACCTCATCTATCCAACACGAAATACTGCACTTGATTTTCAATGCAGTGTCAAATATTTATTTTTTCATATTCTGAAAGAAACTCAAAGGAAACCAGCACAACACTTCAACTAACTACTAAAAGGAAAGACAAACTCATTTTTCTAATTATCTTTTCCCAAAGAAAATTCCCCTTATTACAGTATCCAACCCCCATACCCTCATCTCTATAATTCCTATTGAAGAGACATTTTGCAACTGGGATTCTTAATATTTGCTGAGGTTATTACAGATGGTGCAAGTAATGTAACCGTGTATTTCTCTTAGAAAATGTAGAACTAGTTGCTTCAGCTCTCTGGTGACATATTCTCCTCGCTTGACTCTACCTCACCAGCAGGCAGACGCATTTTTCTAACAAGGAGTATAATTCTCTAGAGAGACCAGCACTGGCCCAGCTAGAAATTCTGCAAAATGCCTACCATTATGACTTTCTTCAGAGAAATGGAATATCGAAAACTTGACAGGGAACAGGAACTTCTGTTCATTCCTGAACTATCTTTTGTCACTACCAGTTTAAAAATATTTCAACTGAATGTAGCCTAGACTATGGAGCAAAAGGCAGAGCAGCAAACACACTCAGGGCTATTCCCATCCATTTTCTCCTGCAAAAAAATCTGAAGTGCTACTTACATTGCATGCAACAAATGAACAAAAATTGCTGCTGATCTCAACCCAAAGACTACAGATGTTGCAAGGTCTGAAACACAACTTCATGTTATTCAACAGCTACAGACTAAGGCTGATGAGGTTTGCAGTAAAGAAAGCAAAGAAAATCAATAAACAGAGTAATAAATAGCTTGCCTATATAGTACATGTCTTTCACATCAATGACAAAGGAGGGACGAAAAATACAGAGATCATTTTGTCCTCAGAGTGAACTGTAACACAGCATTTGAGTGGAGTTTGTTTCTCACTGATATATGTTCCTTCTACTTCTGTGGGCATAAGTAAACAATAGGCAAAAGCTATTGAGCCATTGTGTTAAAGTTCTGGCTTTACAATCTATTTTCTCTATTAACTTGGTGTTAATTAATTACTACCGATATCCTTAATTACAACCAGTTAAAGAAATGTAGTGCAAGTCTGTAAACAAAGCTTGGTCAATTTGAGGTAATGGGTAGTTGGAGCTAAATGAGATTTTTACTCAACTATGTTCATATGTAGCATGCTCAACATACTCAATATTACAGCATGAGGTTCCAGAGGATTTTTGAAAACTCCATGTGGAACTGGTTCCCAAAACAATCTAAAAATCTGTACTTCTTTAGACTGACAAGTAATATACTTTCAACAATAAACTTCAAGAAACTTGCTGCAGGACTGACTTCGAAACATTCCTTCAAGTAAAAAAAAACTGGGTTCACTTAGGTGAAGCTTCACTCCAGCTTACCAGACGGTCATACTGACTAAATAAACACAATATATCTAAGGAAAACAAATTACATCAAGACTTTTATTAAATTTACAAGAGGAAAGCGATGGGCATCTGTTAGGAAACAATTTGGGGTTTGCAGTGAAAATTAGTCTCTGTGGAAGCACATTTCACTTCCTGCTGTTTGAGATCCAACTGATAACACTGGAGTTTCCAACCCAACTGAACTCTGAAAGGCAAATGCAGCACCAAGTGCCACAGAAGGTCTAAAGGCAGGAAGGAAATGATACTGAAGGGGTAAGGATCACTTCCCTCAAGCACTTGCACAATAACCATCATTAGATTGTTCCAGGATTTCTGTCTCCTCACACAGTCCTTGGGCTGTCCAGTTGATTACACTTATTACCAATTCAGGGTACAATTCAGTGAAGGTTTATGGTTTCCAATGTAACCAATATCACACTCTTCCAGACACGACAGCTGATGTTCCAGTCTTTCCCTTCACTGCCTGTTCCTGTCCCTGTTCACTCTACAGCCTTTCTGAGTTTCTCTGGCCTATGAAACTAATAACTCACACTATTTATTACTGCTTACTACTTTCTTTCATTTTCTTTATTAGTGATCAAAATACTGCTCTCTCAATAACTCTGAGTCCACACGTACCATTTTAACTTTCCCTTTGGACAAGTGTAATATGCTCTAAAGTCATATTAAAAACCAGATATTTCAATATAGCCTACATAATTACTTTCTGAGACAGAAACACAGTTTCAGTCTTCCACAAATCCACACATATCCTTAAGCACTTGAGCTAAACAGAAAGAATCTTGGTTTGAGAACTGCAATTGCTGTTCATTGTTAATCCCCAGTGTAAACTCCTAAGCACTCAGCCTGTCCAGGAAAATGTGTATTGGTCCAACAATTCTTTTTCAACACTAAGACAGCTACAGGCAGGGTTGCCTGGAAAAGCACACGATATAAATGGAATGTTGGCTGATTAGTTTCCATTTCTCAAATCAATTTTCTTCCCCTAGAACATACTCAGTTAAATCCTGAGGAATTATCCCATATATGGCACCATAATAACATCCCTTCCTGACCTTCGTGGCTGATACTTGAAGTCAACATGGCAGCATCATGTTTCAACATTCAAAATCACGTATTTCCCACGAACCAATAAGTCAACAGATTACTAATATATTTTTCATGGTGAGCAAACATTAATGCTGTTATTACAATGAAAGCAAATGCTTGGCTATTTGTTTAAGGGCCTGACCACAAGTGCTGGAGCCAGTGCAGGTCAGCACCCAGAGAGAGATGCTCACACAGAACACAGGAGTGCAGCAAGAACATAGTCATGGCACATTTTGAGCTTTGTGCCTTCCCCCCAGCCTGCTCCAAAGGCACTCATTTCATCCTCAGCTGAGAGGTGCTGCAGCACTTCAGAACGTGGATTTGACCACTGCCACCAGGGCTGCAGCAGCGGAGGGAGCCTGATGGGACAGGTACCTCCGCTTAAGTTTTCTCCCTTGAGGAAAGTAGTGTCCCAATAGTTCCTTCAGATTAAAAACAAAACAAAACAAAAACAACAACAAAAACCACCTCAGTATTATTAACTGAAGTTCACCTAAGACTGCACCATCAAATGCCCTAAATTTAAAGTGCTTGTTGATCTCACTCTGCTTACCAGAACAAGGTTCCCAGGAATATAAACAGCTGGTACTTTTTGTGATTACACAACTTACTAACAAACAAAACAATTGCATCTTTAGGTGTTAATCTGCTTTCTCACAGATCATCACTCAGTTTTCCTTTGAATCTTGGCACATTTTCTCAAATCCACCTTTGCTGACAAGTTATTATAACTGTTTAGTAGCAGAAGCTTTTCAAACAGTTGATTTCTGTCTTCTTGTTTACACCTACGAGAACATTTTAAGGTTATTTTTCAATTGTTAAGATCTACTGCTTTAAGTGTCTCATCACCACATCCTTAAAAAGTCAGACAGACTTCATGAGTTCCTTTGGAATTTTGTCTTTCATCATCAAAAGCGCACGCAGCTTTATATAGCTATGCATAACATTTTTCATTTTTTCCCCCGAAAGTTTGCAATTCTCAGATCTGCCATTTCACAAGTGATTTGAAAAATGCTATCATAGTCTTATTTTTAAAACTACAGCAAGGATTTCACAGAGCACCAGGCGTACACATGGTGGGATGACTGCAACAGAGTTACACTGATAAATTAAGGTAGAACTAAGGTAGAAGGTAGAATTAAGGTAATTAATTTAGAACCTGAGCTTTATGCTCATCTTGCTTTAAAACTCATCTGCACCTATGCCAGCCTAGACACACGCTCCATCCAGCCTGTACCTTGCTTTGAGATAAAGGCCACAGACAAAAAGAAGGGAAGGATCAGATTTTCTGGTGTGTCCATACATCTAACTTGAATTTAGAGTACAGAAACCCACATTAGATTAAAGCAAAGCAGTTCATGGGGGAAAGCAGTTAAGCCGTAGCAAGAGGGTAATGAAGGATAAATTAGCCCATAATAAAGAGTTCTAGAGTGATGTCTTAAAAAAATTACCTCCACTATTCAACTAATCCTGTTGGTTTAGATGCAGTATACAAATACACATTTTCCTTGTCTCTCTGTCATAGGCTAAGTCTGAAACCTACTGAAAAAAATATATATTTACAAAGGGGGACAGTATTTATAGCACATTTTACCCATTACTACACCGCCTTTCCTTCCTAAGAACTGTTACATTAATTTTCATGTTTAAAAAAGGCCAAAAAAAGCAAAACATGACAATATGACCCTGTAACTATACAGCATTAAACACTAAGACCAGACTCTTGGTCTTACAACACAAAGATTTCTGACTCCTTAGTATCATGGCAACATCTACCCATCTTCTACTTAGAAGTCTTTGTGACCTTTTGCTAAAGATGGGGTGGGGGGGAAAGGAAAACATTCAAATCCTTGAAAATGTAAAGAAATAAATGAAGCTTTCTTTTTAGAAAAACAGCATTTATTTCCATTCCCTTTAGCTAAAGGACATGGGGAGGGAAACAATCTTTTAGACAGTCCTAACAATTCTTTAATATATTAAAGCTTAGGCATGTTGAAAGTTGGTTCAGCTTCTTTGGAAGTACCTTTGGTATACACAGAAGGAGGAAAAGAACAACTGAATAAACAGAGGGCACTGTGGTATTGACATATTCAGAGTCTCTCTAGGAGAAATTCTAAGGTAGCACAAAATGTTGTCAGCCACTTCAAAATCTGGCAAAATTATACCAGCTTTAGGTTCAAGACAGAGGCCTTCTCTGACTTTTTTATCATGCCAAACAACTGCAGACATGAAACTCTCCATATTAGGCAGCTTTGGCATGTTTAAGAGCAGATCAATGTAAGCCCGAGAGACAGAAGGAGGTGTACGAGATGCACAACAACAACAGACGACAGCAATAATCAGGATATGACTGAGACATGTAAGGTTAGCCATGATAAGGTCTTGCATCAAGATCACAAGGTTGCAAGGGCAAAAGAAACTGGTGAAAGGATGTGGAGACTCCAAAGGATAATAAGAGCACCGTCCGTAGGAGCAGATGTTTATCCATCTGGCATCAAGCTGCAACCCTCCCTGAGCACTGGCCAGGTGCAGAACTGCTTCCTCTGTCTGGCTCACCGTGCAAGCTGAGCTCCTGACACACCTCTTTGGCCAACCCTGGGGTCTCAAAAGCCTTACACCTTCTTGGGTGGACTGTCCCAGTGCACCAGCAGCTGCCAGCTTGTGTCAACTCACCTGCACAATGCTTTTTGCCCAGCCAGCCTTAGGAGTTCTCATCATCAACTGCCCCTGTTTGGCCCCTCACCCATTCAGATGGGGCAAGCCTGCCTTCAACCTGCAAATAAGAATATTTACCTTGCAAGAAATCATCTTTGTTGTGCCAACCTTATTTACAGAACTGAGCAGGGAGAGGATATGATCTCAGCAGCAACAGAGGTTAAAACTCCTCACTGCCCTTGGAAACAAGGCTACGTGTCTCCTTTGGTACAATTGCACATATTGGAAAGGAAACCGTGGTGACGGGGTTGCCTGTGGGGAATGGCATGTGCTGCACAACACTTCTCAGAGCAGGATCCCAGAGCCTGAGCACACAGAGGTGCTACATAAGAGGTATTTAAATAAAAGGAGCAAGTGACACATGCTGTAGTTCTTTCTAATCTTTATGGAAATATCTGCAAGAACACTCAGTGGCTGTCTCTCTTCCTCTTCAGGAAGAGTCTCAAAGCAGTCACTGAAATGGTTTTGTCCTGTTTCAGGTTCGAACTCACAGCAGCATCAGAAAACAAAAATCTACAGTGCTTTCATAGACACAGTCTCTGTTTAAAATCCCCATCATGGATCCCACCACCTCCTTGCCCTTCAGAGCAATGTCAGAAAGCTGTCCATCAGCTACCATGTCCTCTGCCTCAGACCAACATAGCTCAGAGACGGGTCTCAGAGTGTTGTATTTCAGACAGCACTTGGCAAGCTTAAAGGAGGAAAAATCTGTTATTTTGGTGAGACTGCAGTTCACAAAGCTAGAGTGGCACCAAGTGGTGAGAGGATGAATTTGGGTCTTATTACGTGTATTTGTTCAATCACACAAGTCACGCTTGACATAAGTTAAAATAAGATGGTTTGGCTGGTCACTTTTACTGGGAGCCCAGGTGTTTTAGGAATCCTACTTAATCCACACACACACCCCAAAAATAACAAAGGTAGAACTTCCCCAGAGGACTATTAAGTGAATAAAGTTCAGAATTATTAGTTAAACAAAAAGCATCTGAATGTCAATAATGAATAGGAAGAGAACAAAGATATCCTAATTTCCATAATCACAACCACAATTAATCTTCATCTGATCACTTGACTTTTCACACGCAAGGCTACCCTATCCTCCACACTGGAGCCATTGCATCTACATTTTAAAAGCAGCATCTTTGTATTTATTTGCCTCCTTTCTACCATATGTGGTATGCAAGCCACCTCCATTCTTAAAATGTCTTTCACGCTGTCACTTCTCATAACACTTCAGAAACAAAGGAACAAACAAAACTAAATCAAAACAACAACAACACCCCCCCCCCCAAAAAAAAAAAAACCCACAACAACACTAACAACAACAAAAAGCCACAAAACAGCCCATACCAAGGATACTGTGTGCCTTCAAAGATCATGTCAGGAAAAGAATATTCCCCTCTGCTCAGCAATAATAACCATACACTTCATCTCACTCTTCTCCCCAAAATACACCAGACTTGTAATCAAACCCAAGGAACAGAAGACAGATGAGTAGTTCTGTGAATAATAGCTTAAAAGAACTCAAGCCAAAAAAACTACTAAAACACAGACATCTCCCCACCCCCATTCCCTTGCTGTTCTTCTCAATAAAAAAAATACCCTACAGCTATTTCAAGGGCATCAGTGCATTATTTCTATAGAAAATGAGAGATTGTTTTCATCATGCATTTGTACTGGCTAACACCTAATAGGAGCTATTATTTACCCAGACAACTGACAAAAGTGCTCATTCACATGGAAGAAAGTATTTGCTGTTAAACATTTGTTGGCTACTTTGGCTGAGTTTTTCAAGTAGTGAAAGGCAATTTCACCTTTTGCTTGCTTTAACTGGTATGTTCAGGATAGAAAAGTCATTATCTTGGGAACAATAACTAAACCTAAAACTGGATGAATATGCACAAATCTAGAAAAATAAAATGGGATTACTATTGTGACCAAATCCTTAAAATGAGATGAATAGGAGTTATGCATAATAAAAAAATCACAGACAAGGGCAGTCAAGTAATTTACAAGTTATTTCAATATCTACAGTAAAATAAGTTCTGGAGGAGTGAGGAACTGAAAAGTGAAGCTCTATGAAAACAGGTCTTCGTAGCACCTGATACATCCCAGTAACCATGGGCGGATTTATAACACACCACCAATGCAACGATGACAGCCCAAGAGTGCAGCTGGGGTGAGACTTCACTTAAGTAATTTAAAAACCAACTGAGCCTTTGAGGTTCAAACAGCCAGAAAAGCTCTTGAAGGTTTTGACCCCCTTCAGCTGCACAGGTTGTCAGTAACATGATCACATTAACAGCATAATCAGGTGGTTCTGACTTCCAGGTAGCAATGCTCAAACTTCACTTCAAGAGAGATGATACAAAATGTAAGCTATGAAGATTTCTACTACAAAAAAAACCACAAAATGTCCCTTCCTGCTTTTTAAAATTTAAATTCACAGTCAGGTGGTTGCATTCTGTGTGTGAACATCCCAACTGCAAATTAATGCTTTGTCCATAAGCTCAGCTTTCTTTCTTACTTTTAACAGATGGCAGTAATGTTGATCTACACATTAACAGTAACTGATTTCCAATTCTAAAACAAGAGAAATGATCTTTGTATCATTTCCCACAGAGAGGTAATTAATGGATATTTGCAAGCTGCTTGGAGATCCTCCAGTAACGGTTTGGTTTTTTGTTTGCTTTGGGGTCCTTTTTGTGTCAGGTTTTTTTCTTCTTCTAACTGCAGTGCAATGTTTACAGCCTGTATTTCTCAAAGTGTTGCACAGTTTACTTTTTTGAGATTCCTTGTACCTCATTTCATTCCCTCATGCTTGAAAGTAAGCTCCACTGAGATTTGTTGCATCTGAGACACTGCCACCTTCATTTCCCATCCCAGACCAAAAAGGTTTCTCCACCCAAACTCAAACCCTTCCAAAAGCAAGACAGTGAAGACTGGAGCTATGCTGAGGGCCATTCCTTCACCACTTCACCATCTTCCCCAACTCCAGCCATTTGTCCAATTCCAGTATGGGCAAGTTTTATGCTTGGACTATAAAAACTTTAGCAGTAAATGATGAACTGCACGTAATGTATTTGTACCAAGCACAACAGCCTCCCAAACTAAGGAGCAAATTTCTATTTATTATGAGACCTTTGAAAGGAACAGGTAATAGGGCCGTGTTCTCTGTAAAGGCGCAGCTGCCCTGTTTGCTTCTGCTTTGGTCACTATAAAAAATGAGGGGAAAAGACAAAAAAAAAAAATACTAGTGTCCACTGAGGTTCATATGCAGTCCTTTTTTAAACTGTACAAGGATTTGTTTCCTTGGAGAAGTGGGAACTCATATAATATTTTACAACAGTACTCATCTCCTTGGAGATATAGCCACTGGTAGGGAAGTGCTTGAGATTAAAAAATACTACCTACCAATTTATTGTAAATGAGAAGTTGCATGTTGTGCTGTATTTTGAATTCTTTCATGAATGAGCGTTTATTCTGGGATAAGTGGATATGGATGAATAGCTGACTAAAGTACCAACTGCTTTCTTAAAAGAAGAATTATCTGAAATCAAATCTTCTTTGTTGGATGAAACATAAATTGCAGAGAGAATATTTAACCATGTAAGGAGAAAATCCATAGATAAGGTACCACAGACTACATTTAACAGAGTTAATTGTCTTTGTCACTTGCTCTTCACGCAAGTTTCCACTGGAGTGTTTTGTCTAAATAACAGAATATACTGTCAGTAATATCCTCTGATACAGATTTCTTGACAATTAGGCTTTAATGATAACCAAGTGCTGGCATTTGGATTCCATGGCAGGTAAAACTTCTGTTTGCTCAAGAGACCTCCAGACAACTTCACCTTTTTTGTGCTGAGGCAGAAAAATCTACTGTAAATCACTCAGAGGCTTTAGCAGCATTTTTGACTGCAGCTGGTAATACTGACTTCACAGTCTGTGATGATGACTCTCTTCCAGGTCAGGCATACTTATTTTGTCACATTTTTTGTCTGCTTTCCTCAATTCCCATGTTATGGTTTTGTTCCAAGTTTGGTGTACGCATTCTGACACCACCACAGTGGAATGGACGACTGCATTCCAAGGTATTATTTATTATGAAAAATTATCCATGTTTACATGTGTCATACATAACCCACCTTTTACATCTCCTTTAGGTGATTGCTGGGGAAAAAAACTTTGTTTTTGCTAATAAGCACTTTGCACAGAGATACACAATGCTAAGACTAAAGGATAGCAGAGCACAAGGGGTCATTTCAGTTATTGCTGAATATATACCATGCTTGGTTTTATTTAATTTGCTTTCAGAGAGCATTACAACTAGCTGAAATATCTAAAAGGCTACTAATTATCCTTCTTGAAAGAAAAGAATTATAATGAGTTTCTCATAAAAGTCCATCTACTTTTCCTAGTTCTGTCTAATCACTTGCTACTTGTCTGCAAATGGATTTGGTCTCATACATAATAATAACAGTGACAGATGTTTTTCTGCCAGTCAAACTTAAAATTCAAACTTCAGTTGATTATTATGAGTAATCTACAATTTCCTCCATAATTAAGGCTTCAACTTTGTTCGCTTTAACAAGTTCAATTTTGACCTCCCACTCACATCTATTAATGAAGGAGAACTTAAGTGATATGTGAGAATCATGGCAGAAGAAGAATTTTCCTTGCAATTCAGAGTAAAGTGAAGGAGGAAATTCCAATTTATGGCACTGCATTATAGATATTGCCACATATAGTAATCTGTCACTTTACTGGAGGGAGAGGGAAGAAAGCAATAGAACTTTACTGGACTGAAAGCACATTCTCATGCCCAGAACTGAAGCTGAGAGAACAGAGATCTGATTTTAAAGCTAATTGACAGCTGCTTTACTAAGATCAGGACAGACTATGGGCTAAGAAATAACACGCAACAAACAAGCACTATAGTTATCTTCCCTCTACTTTGGCCTCATTAAAACAGCCTACCTTCCTCCAGCCACCACCACCAGTAAGGCCCAAAGAAAAGCAGAAAACTTTGTAACACAGCAGAATTGATTAGGATGAACTGAATGCAGTCCAGTGATCATTAATTTATGATGTTTCGCTATTAAAAGTACTCACAGGATTTCTAAAAATTCCTCTTTGGGCAGTGTCTAACAGAGAGAGAAGGAAGGTGAGAAGATGCAGTTTAATGGATTTATCTACTGAAATTCTAATGCACAGGGACAATGTTTTGTTACCCACAGTCCAATTTTAAAAGTTATTAAGATTTTAATAGGCTCGCTAGATCGCTGTGTTGACTCTGACAGTCTAATTTAGGCTCAGTGGCAGTTCCAGAGATGCTGCATTAGCTGTTGGAGCTGGCCAGTTTAAATAAACTCCTTGCTTCAGAACAGCCACAAGCCCAAATAAACTCTGCAGAATAGCTCAGGTTAGTGGATTTGAAAACAACTGAGGGACCTGAAGAGGCCAATACAGAGCCAGGACCCATAATAAATTTCTAAATAGACCTGTGTTTGCTATGCAGGACAGAGAGAACCAAGGAATAGCCTTTTTAAACCACTTAAGGGGGAAAAAATAATTAAATCTTGGTTTTCTTTCTGTGTGCAGCACACTGAGCAGTAGCAAGGGGACTGAAAAACAGCAAGGAAGATGTAATTTGAGAAATTTTTTTTTTTTTTAAAACCTTTGTTTTATTCCAGAACTTGTGGTTACTCAAAACTCACTCAGATAGAAGCCATGAATTGGTTGCTGAAATGCCTTCTATGCAGCTTTTACTTTTCGATAGTGAGGGGAAAAAAAAAAAAAAAGAAAAATTACTTTCTGTTTTGTGGGTTTCGTTGTCTGACTTTTTCCTCTAAATCATTTGTTTTCCTCTCACCAGCAACAAAATAAAACAGAAGTTAAACAAAATCTTGGTATGAAAATTTCAATGGCAGTATACTTAATTCCAGTATTTTTTTTATAAATTAAGAATTATATTAACTAATAACTGATAATTGATGTTCTTCAAGCTGCTAAAAAGCATTTAGGAGTGACATTCATTACAACAGAACTTAAGACTATCCATTTATCAAGAGGGTAATTTACTCCCTCACTAAAGGTCTTTCTGAACACTTGAGAGCAACATGAACATCTCTAGCAGAAGCTTTGGAAAATAAAAGAAACTGTCAAAACACTTGTCCACTACCTCTTTTACATCAGCAGCTGTGAGGTTTTCATTGAGAAATCATTTCTGGAAAGACAGATGATGTACCAACTCAAAGTTATCATTAGATATTAGTACTTATTATACATCTGAATCTACGCTTTGCACACTACGTTTAATTGCGTTGCATTTCACCCTGAGTTTCCATCCTGTGAACACAAGGCAGCATAAGATCTTTAGGAAATGCAAACACAGCTATTTCTACCTAAACAACATCCAAATGCTTACAAAACAAAACAAAACAAAAATAAATAAAAAGCCAAACCAGAAAGAGCACAACGCGGAAATGCTGGCCCCCAACACCAGCCTGCTCTCCCTCCTACTGTCTAGCAGGTGATTAATAGCTAGGGGGGATTTGCTTTCAGCTCTGTGAGACAGTGAACCTCTTCAACAAATAACTCCTGTTAAGGGCTACTAGGTCATTTGAAATAATTCAAGACCTGTCTTTTTACCTTGAGCACTTTGGTCTAACCTCATATTTACTTGAGTGTTCTTAGTGTTTAGGAGTCTCAATCTTGTTGCCAATACTTCCTTTTTCCCTGTTGCTCCCACTGGGTTCACAACTCTTCTGCTGGTTTAAAGGCATCTGCTTCATGATGTTTACACAAAACATTAATTTGCAAATAAAGTGAAAGAACCAGAATTTTCCCTGGATGTCTTAACTGCTGTCCTGACTTGCCCAGGAAAAAGAAAAATATGCATCAATTGGTATGATACACCAAAGCCTAAAATGTTCAATCTAGTGATAAAAATGAAAGTTGACAAATCCAGTTATATGCACAGTTGTCTTAATCCCATATTTTCATTTGATCACAGGCCAGTATTACCAGTGTGAAGTCGAAGAATTCCTGAAGGAGAAAATTAAGATATCAAGGTTCCTCCCAAACCATAATGAAGCCCCAAGGACACCCATTAACTCTTCCAATATATACCCTGGTAACTCTGGAGGGCCCTGTCCAGCCTGCATTCCCTGGCATCCTGCTGTTTGGCCTCAGTCAATCCCGTTGCTCATTGCTTCTGTAGAAAAGTTTTGTCTTCCTCAGAGCGTTGTGTTCTACGCTTCTTACACAGCCCTACCCCGGTGAGGGAGGCTCAAAGTCATCACAATACGCCACTAGTACCGTCCTGGGGCATTAGACTTCATGCCATCTTTCCTTATTATTGATTTGGATTCTTTGTTCTGTGCGGGGTTTGGTTTGCAACATTTATCTCAACGAAGACAGGAAGAGGACGACAATCCTAATGTTTCTATTCTAGATGGCAATGTTCAGAGGAGTGCCTTATCTGCTCCTGCTTGTTGGAAGTGAGCTTTCTGCCATCTCAGAGTTCATCATGCATCTACAGAAATGTGAATTCCGCTTATTTCAGCCACAAGCCCTCAGGTGAATTTGACTCACTGCAGCCAAGGTAGGCACACTTACCTGGGCTCACCTGGTTTTCCCTTTGAAGTTGCTGCTGCACAAGGAGTCTGTGGCATCTACAGCTGGCCTGAAGGTCTCACGGCTATAAATAATCCTAATTTCATAACTGAAATATAACTACCTTAACTATTTAACTACCTTAATTACATAATTGCCTCAATTACGTAACTGGAGCAGCCTGGACCGTTGGGGGCAGGTCCTGGCGGTTGCAGTCGCGGGCAGCTATTGGCCGGTTGGCCGAGTGGCAGCTGGGTCAGCCAATCGGGACTCAGCACGCATATTCAAATTCAGGACTTGGCACGCCGATATTCAAAACCAAGAAAGAAGAAGAGCACTCCATAGATCTGGATGTGGTGGCACGGCCTTCCCTGTGCTCTGTCTCTGGGCTTTTTCCATGGTTTGGTGTTTTGCAAGTGAGCAGATTCGAAGCTGCCAGTTGTAAAGAAGTTTTAGAAGAGCGGGAAAAAACCAAACACCACCACAGCATTCCCCTCTCCTCCCATTTGGATACAATTCAGAAGCTAACTACTCCTTACAATAAAAACTTACAGCATACCCAACTTAATTGTGGACAGTAATTGTCTGACCCTTCATAAACAATATATATTGAACAAGATGTTTGAAGAAGTATTTGCAACAAATAGTAGCTAACATGGCCTTCCTCTTCCTGCTATTTATTGATATAATCCCTTTTCAAGTTAATTGCTGAGAGCCTGCTTTGTCATGTAAACTGATCATTAATTCAATTACATGACAGAAATTGATACTCTCCTGCTTCTGCTATTGTCTCCAAACACCAGGCATGACAGAAAGCAGAGATCTCCTCGAGCCATCACAGGCACATAAAAACCAGCAGCCCTGAATACCAGGCCCCTGACCTTCAGTGCCATGATTGCAACATGAGGGTGCAGGAATGTGGAAATTAAGGATGCTGACTATGACAGCAAACAGACGGACTGTATGCTTCATGAGAGAAGGAGGGGTTTGGCTACAGAGAGCCAAACAAAAGTGTGAGCAGGCAGCTCTTGGGTGGTAACCAATCACAGGAACCAGGTTTGAACACAGGGTCTTTCAAATAGGGCGTATAAGAGCTGTGTAAGCCACTAAAGGTCTCTCTGGGTATATAGGAGCTGTGTGAGCCATTAAAGCTCTCTGCTGCACCGACCTTGGAGTGCTGGACTGCAACAGCTGACAAGGGGCTGACCATGTGAGAGTAGCCCTCATTCCTGCCCACAGCTCAAAGGACATCATCAAAAGAAGATTTTATTTTTGTTTTAACCAAGATTAGGCAGAGAAATAAAGGGTTACCAAAAGAAAACAGAAATTTAGAAATCAACCTCATTATAGGAATGGATCCTGGATTCAGAGTTTGGGCATGCCTTATTATTAGGGTTCAAGCTGCATTTTCTTCGACTGTATACACACAGGGAAGTAGAAAAGGTGTTACTTTTCAGAAATTAAACATAATAGAGAAGTATTTATCACTGCTTGAGAAGACAAACTGCTTTCTATCAGTGTGGTTTCAGAATGGAGACTTTCCCTTTTGCTGTTTATGTTCTCTTGATAAATCAAATACTACAGAAGGGGTTTGCTCCTCTTCCCTGCATTTAGGCAATGATCATTAAATTAAGCTGAAGCACTCCTACACTTATTTTCCACATACAATTCCTCATGAGATGAAAAAGGTGGGATGGCAAGAGCTACAGCAACAGCAGTCCAGGCCAACTAACACAAGTGCTGCAGGCACTGAACTCCAGATCTGAGATAACTCTCAAGGAAAGCATTTCTCAGAAGCTGGCAGAAGATTACAGGACAACTCCAAAAAGAAAAAGTGAAAAGATATGGAAATATTTTATACAATACAATATGCATATGACAGGACATGCAGTCATCCAGCTCTTCTAGTGTGGTATCCCGAGCCATTTCTTACCTTTAGTAAAAATTAGCACTACAATAAATATACAAGGAAAAGGGAAACTGATATAAAATATTTGTTTCTGATGACATTGATATCCTTTAGTTTCCTAAAATGGTATTAGCAAGGCACGCCTCAAAGATAGGAGCAAGAAGTTGCTTGATGTACACACATGAATCGTTGATACTGGGAGACCTGTACAAGAACCAACGTGGATGTCCTGAAAGCATAAGCAGTCAGAAAACACACTCAACTGACCATCTGTTCCTCTCTGATAACATGAAATTAAGTAATTTATTCATTCAGCATTTAAACCCTCTCCCTTCTCGTCATATTAGTCAAGGATGATTATGCTAAATGCAGATGTAGTTAACATGCTGTGTGCTCGAGTAAGCAATGTCCTTTCAGCACAGGACCTGCCTTCCGGCCACCCACTGTCAGAACCTCAGCCCTGCTGCCCTGAGGACCCTGTTTGCCCAAGACCCTTTCCAGGCCTGCAGGCTGGGCAAGTGTTAAGGCATTTTGTACAGTGATTACGTGACCACACAGAATTACACCCTGTCCTGTGCGCCATGGTAACCACGCACATCTGGCTGCAGCTCCTTCCTTTCCACAGAACACACCTCTGCTTCTTTTAAACCTTTGGCTTGGTGCAGTTTTAAAACAAGACATTTACCACAGTTGTGCAGAATTTTCTGAGGTTGGGTGTTTTCCTTGGCTTGGGTTTGGGGGTTCTTTTCTTTTAAGATGAAGAGGCTGCATTGGGAAGAGACTACTCGAAGAGCAGCTCAGGGCACTGCAGGCCTGCATCCCACAGGAATGCATCTGGAGTTGCAGAAGCCTGTGACAGAAAACCTCTGCACACCCTGGAGCTGCACACAGGCAGCCCTTCCCTGGAACCTTCTCAGGATGACACGTTCTCGTCTGCAATGACTTTAGAATTCAGCTCTAGGAACTCAGTAGAAAATGAGCCCAGGTTTTCAATGGACTAAAGCTTTTTGTCATGAAGGAAGATATGATAAAAGTTCTTCTTTTAATAGCAGGTTCTCTGTATTTTTCCAGGAAAAGAATGCCAACTTAAGATATCCTGAGCTAAGGTCAGTCTTTGTTTTGTAGGTTTGATTTATGACATTTCTGCAGCCTCTACTGACATTCCTTTGAGGTGCCAAAAAACCCTTGATTCTCACATATATTTAGCCTTTTTTCTATTTGCTTTTACTATTAAAGCATAAAGGCTGGATTGAACTGTTCATCCCACTTGTAAACCAAGCAGAACAAAGTCCTGTAAAGCTCAGCAGCTTGCTTTCACTTGTCTTGCAGACCCACACATCCTTTCAAACCAAATTACTGCTCTGAAAAGTGAAGGTGTGATTTACACCAGCTCACTCAGGGCATTCTTCACATGATAATTACTTCCAAGAACTGCACATCAAAACAAGTTTTTATTATTTTACCTGCACATTAGCAGCATATATTTTTTCCATACTGTAAACACAAATGTGATTTTCCACTGCAAATTCATGATTTAGCTCAGATTCACCTGAAACTTAACCATGATTTGTCACAAAACAGAAAACAGCAAGAAGTTCCAAGTGTCTCCCCACTTCTAGCAATGGTGTTGAATGTACTTGGATAGGATAATTGGAAGTGGAGAAAAAACCAAAACATGTAAAGTCAGTGAAGCTACAAGGTAAGGCTTTAGAAAACTTGATGTTTGGAAGATTAGGAGTCCCTTACCTGGGCCCTTGGTAACAAATCCAAGAAACGTCCGTGTTGACATTAGTTGTACAGAACAAAACACATACCCCAGCTGAATTAATAAAAATACCCTCAAAAATATAATATATTTCATTTGTATGTCCTTATATTGAAGAAGAGTGGTAAAACAACTTTATAAATATGAATTTCAAAGTATTACCCAACAAATAATACCCAATAAACAAAGATCCTACTATATAGTATGAGGAACCTATCAAAATGGTATTTTTATGGGCCATCTGAATAGAAATTGATGCAACATTTGAAGCAGCAGAAAACTCTCAATTTAAAAATATGTACTTTATTTTCCTCTCACTCCATTTTAATACTCCTATTTGTTACAGGTTACTAAGGCTCGGGTTTGGACTTCTTTTTAATCAACTAAAATCATTGAAGAACACAGCAGTCAAATAAAAATGCTATTAAGCAAGTTAAAGTTTATCTGCAGGTATAGCCAAAGACTCTGGGTCTATAATAAATTCTAGTTTTCCAAAACTTTGCACTTTCCATTTAATTTTGCTATGATTTATGAGTCAGTCTCCTGGGTGCTAACTGTATATAAAAGAAACATTAACTCAGCAGAGGCAACAGTTTGTTTTTTAATAATAAAAAATGCATACTGTTTATACCATTATTGCTTAGGAAATTAGATAAGATCCTTTCTAATACCCTGCACACAGGATACTGTAGCAAACCACTTAACATGCAATAATAGAGTATTGACTGGGCACGGGCATAACGCAAGGCAGTGCTCCCCCCAGAGCAGACAGTCTCATGCTGTTAGAGCCTTGTTTGTTTGCTCCACATTAACAGATGTTTGCTCCACATTAACAAAAAAAAAAAAAAATTGAAAAGAGATTACCACCTCTAAGGCATAAAAACATCAAATTTATTGAAATATTTTGTGGTTATTTCATAATAAACACTGTTCATAAGAATCAGTGTTTATTTCATAAACAAAAAATGGCACTTTTTTCCTCCTGTCTGGAAGGGCTGTGTGCCTGGGGCTCTCTGGAGTGCTGGACAATCAGCACAAGAAGGCAATACAGCGTTTCCCACAAAAGGCCCCCAAAACATGACCATTTTAAGGCCTGTGTGAAGCTTTCTGCCTCTTCTGGAAGTGTCCAGTTGTTCCTGCACAGATGTGCCCGGGTGTGTGTCACGAGAGCAGGACAGCGGCTCGTTCTGCAGGCACAAAGCCCTGCGGCAGAGCTCAGGGCAGAGGAGAACGTCCTCCCAGCTTCCCCACACCAGCCTGAGCTGTTCCCCAATTGTCGGCACACTTGTTCACTTCCAGCATTACACTGGCTGCCAGAACCTGGATGTTCAAGAAGGCAAAATAAACATCTTCCCTGGGGCCAATAAGGCATCAGAAATAACACCCCAAGCCCTGCTCCTGCACCAGCACCCCAGGAGACTCTCATCCCTGCTGAATTCAGGGTTCCAGCACGGAGCAGGGGGCTTTGGGACACCTCCACTCTCCTGCAGCAGGCCAGCAGGCAAGGCCAAGCCTTTAGGCGTCCCTCATCTTCTCAGGACGAGCACAGCTGTCCCCTCTCTTTATGTGCAATGGGGTCACTGAAAAGCTGTGGTTCAGCTCGGGGTTGACTCTTCTTAGAGAAACATGTCTGGATGCAAATATCCAACAGGCACATAAATGGCAAATAATTAATCCCCCCAAACTTTCACACCCACTACATCTCACTCTGCCTCTGAAGTACTGCTTCATTAAAAGAGACAACATCTTTTGAGATACAGCTGCACATACTAGTAAGAAAACAAAAATGTCCATACAAAGCAAAGCCATCTGCTCCTTTCAGGGGGAGTTTATATTTGCTTTAAAAGGACAGAGACCATTTGTAATTTTGCCAGAGTTTGGTTGGCTGGACATTTTTTATTTATTCATTTGTTTTTTTAAAATAGAGTTAGAGGTACTTTTCTGTACTACATTCACCCTTGAGTCCTCCTGACAGGGGTTCCTCATTCTCAAAATCATTGCTTTCTACTTTTTCTAAATATTTCTGTCTTCCAAGCCAGCACATCAAAGATACATAGAGAAACCCACAGAGAGCTCACTGACATAGAGGAGAAATGAATGGCTGCACTGTCTTTGCACTGAATGCTGTCAAATGCAAAAAGTGAAAGAAGTAAGAAAAATGTTTTACAGATGCAATGAACTTGAAAATATTTAGGAAGAGTACTACCTGTAAATGTTGAAGTAGAACTGTTTGGAGATCAGAAAGAGAAGAGCAAAAGCAGCAGTAGACAATGGAGAATTAATATTCTGGGCATTTTTATCCTTTTTGGAGGTGGATAACTGGGGAAGAAGCAAAATATTTAGCTGACAAATTAACATGTACGGACTATTTCTCATACAATGCACAAGGTGTTTAAATATTTCCAACGAGGGAAAAGCAGTTAGCAGAAGGGAGATGTGAATCAACAAAATGTCAGCTCTCATGAGACTTCAAAATATTTTTATTTTCCATAGAAGCATTTGGAGAAAAGGGAGAGAAAGCTTTTTCTTTTCTTCCTCCTTGCTATAAAGGAATATGTGAAACAGCTTACTTGACAAACAGTTTTGCTTTTCTGACAGACAGTTTTCACTGAAAGCAATTCTTCAGGTACAAATTTGAAACTTCAGATCATGGATTTTAAGCTGAGTTCTAGAACTCCTCCTTAAAAATTTCAGCTTTTACCAGGAAAAGGGGCTGATCTGCATAAGGGCAACATTTACTCCCATGTACATACAAGCTTTGCTCCCCCCCAAAATACCACTAGGTGGGAAAAGTATAGATCAAGGCATCCAAGCACTTTCTATCATGACTACAGAGCACAAAATGTAGCCTGCTGCACATTACCAGAACTTACCCAGTAATTTTACTCAATTTTTTAAACTATTTCAGTATCTGTTCCATTTATAGCTGTAAGTCAAAAAATCACTCTATTTTATATAGACCAAACCTTAGGGTCCATGTGGCAATGAAGGCTTGGAACACTTGCACTGCAGAAATGTTATGAATCCTCAAGGAAGAGGATTCAAAGGTGCCTTGGGAAAAGAATCCTTGTTCCATTGGTGCTGCGAGACAACCCTCAAGTTCCAAATATTGTAATCAAGCTTGTTTTGACATCAACAGCCATAATCCACATGAAAAAGATCCAGACAAAAATAATATCACTCAGGAGTATGTGTTTCTACACTCCTACAGCTGCATCCCAAGCTCTTCTAATACAAAGTTAGCCAAGGGAGAGGAGGATACAGTGAGCACCTGCTTGCTCCAAGGCAGCCCAAGGCCCTTCCCTGGGTACAGGCACTCTTGCAGAGTTCTTTTCAGATGAATGTAACACAGCTAATAAGCAGGAGTTCTGGAAGAAAATTTCTCTGGTATTTAGAGTCATTTCTGGGTTTGACCTACTAAAGTTTAGAAAACCTCCCTTTTCTCCAATGCTAAACAAGTAAAAATATTTTATTTAACTATGTTGGATAGTAATTTAAATTCAAAATTGTATTCAGGACATTTAATTTTTGGTCCTTTTAGTTACCTAGAACTATGTTAGGAAGACCTTGTACGTGTGAAGACAGATATAGGAACACAGCAGTCTCAGTGAGGAGAGGACTCGTTGAAAGCCAACTCCCCAGAACTCAGTGTAAAATGTAACTTCTTTCTATTTCCATCTCAAACTTCATCTTCCTGCATACTGTAAAACAAAACACTTAACCCTTCTTTGTCTCAGCTCTTCCAACACCTACACTTCGGGGTGTTGTATAGCTTACAACCTCTGTGAAGTGCTTCTCACTTCCTTAACGTGTTTCAGCTGAGAAGAGCAAAAATCACACTGCAAATATGAGCATATTTTGACTGATTTCTTTGGAGAGTGGCAAGTGGGGTATGAATGAAAAAAATGCATTTATGTGGAATTACTATAGATGAAAATCTAAAATTAACATAGGTTGAAATACAAACACGTGCCAAACAGTGTACAGTAGCTACTCAGCTATTGTCTTTAAATTCCACATCTGGGGCAGTAGCAGCCTACAGAAGAGAAAACTTTGCAATGAGTGAAAAAAAATCTCACCTCTCAGGGTCAGTCCAATTTTGAAAGTAACCAACTTTTTTCAAAAGCCTGTCAATCAGTCTCACACCATAGAAACAATGCATCCCTCTACTGTCTATAGGTGACGAGAGCTGTGATGAGGTAACTCATCTGCCAGCACTGCTGCTGCTCCAAGTGAAGACAAGTGGGACTGTGCAAATTGAGCTAATCGTCAACACTTGATCAACTCAATTAGCTCAAATCAACCCAAGTGTTTCTCTGTCTGCAGTTGCAGCTCAACAGGGCTGCAGGCAGGCTACAATGGCAAATCACACCCAAGGAAATGCAGATTTGCTCTGCCTACTCTCCAAGGTGGCCAGATGTTACCTGGTTTTGAGAGTTCCACGGCTGAGTTAGCAAAACACCCTGCCCTGATGATCTGGCCTACATAAATCCTTGCCTCTGTCAGCGTGGACTGGGAATAGTTCAAAGGAAGCTATTTTGTTCATAATTAAACAAAATAAGGAGGAAGAGCACAATCAGTGCTCTAGGAACAATTTCTGCACAAAACCAGAGAACATTCCTGCCTTATAGAAGTTTCAACTCTTTCTATGCAACAAGACAGAACTGCTTTGCAGAATAAGAGAATCTCATCTTGGATAACCTTGGAGAATTAGTCCTGAGATTCCACGGTTCAATCTCAGAGGAAATAAGAGGAAACCAGCTTGTCCACTTGGCTCTCCCTTCTCCCTACTACCAAGAAATCATGCTGGCCACTGAGACATGGACAGATTACAGCGCTGAAGAGTATTGGTGATTTTATTGATGAGGCTCTCAAATCATTACTAAACCAAAATAAGTTGTTCCCTCCTCAGCTAGTCAAATGGACTGATGACTGTTATCTCAGCCGTGGCAGCTGATAAATGAGGCTACTTTACCCAGTCAGGTCCTTGACCTAAATTCACAGTTAGTCAGTGACCTAGCCAAAACCTTGGAGAGAACTGTCTAATGATGCTTGTCATGACTCAAACTATTCCTTGGCAACTCTACTTGCAGCTTATCTGCCAAGAGAGGTATTCTTTGATAATCAACACAGCTGCCAGGACACTCTACTCTTCTCCTTCCCTGTTTGTCCTCTATGGTTAATATACAATTTTTTATAGTTCCACCAAGTGTCTCTGTTTTCTTCTCTCAGTGACAGGATAAATGGTGTTGCTTCATATAAACTCTAAAAAAGAAAACAAAATAACTCTACATTGGTTTCAGTCAGGTTCTTATAACAACAACCCAAATGCCTACCTGAAATTATCCTTTTGCTGCACAAGGCACTGTACAAACATACGGAAGGCAAAGAAGCAGATTTTGAAAACACCCAAATTGGACAAAACCTAAAAATTATCATCTGATTTTAGGAGTGAGGTCAGGGAAACGTCAGGCTAAGATTCCTACTAAACATACAGGAGAACTTGACACACCGACAAAATAAAGTGCTTTCTACATCCAAAGACTGAGTATGTTGTAGGTTGGGAGAGTGGGGTTGTTGGTCTAGTTTTTGGGGGGTAATTTTTTTTAGTGCTTTATTTAGTCAGGTTTCAGTTTGGTTTGGTTGGGGGGGAAGGTGTTTTTTGCTTTTGTTTTGTTTTGTTTGTTTTTCTTCCTTTGAGGAAGAGGGAGATTTTGTGAGAGTTCTGTTTTGTTGAAAAATATTTCCTTTCACAGCTGCAGCAGCCTGACTCCTGCAGGACTACCCACTGGTGTAACAGCTCATTTCTGTTCAGCACTTCGGGGCAGACAAGCCAATATTCCACACTGGAGGCAAGAATGCTGGGAGGAAGAAAACAAGTGACTGAATTCCAAGTCTGTGCTGGTTCTGGTGAGGAAATAGTTCACCTTCTTCATAGCGGCCCGTCTGGTGCTGTGTTTTGGGGTTGTGCTGTGAAGAGCACTGACAGAGGGATGTTTTACCTGCTGTGGAGCCGTGCTCCCCCGGCCTCAGGGCCCCCTCCTTGCCCACACTCCCTGCCCACTCCAGGGAGCAGGCTGAGGGTGCACAGGAACGGGGCAGGGCACACGGCAGGGACTGCTGACCCCACAGGGATCTCCCGGAACACACAGCATCATGCCCAGCAGGAACAGCCAGGAGAAAGACGGAAGGGGAAGGACATTCAGTTTGGGGGCCCTTGTCTTCTTCATCTCACCTTTATGTGAGACGGGGCCCTGCTTTCCTGGAGAGATGGCTGAACACCTGCCTTCCCATGGGAAGCAGAGAATTAATTCTCTATTTTGCTTTATAGTTTGTTCAGTTTTGCTTTATCTATTAAACTGTCTTTATCTCAACCGACCAGCTCTCTCACTCTTACCTTTCTGATTCTCTCCTCCATCCTGCTGAGGGAAAGCAAGCGAGTGGCTGCCAGCCAGGGTTAAAGCAAAACAAACCCTCAAAACAAAGCACCAACTACAGATGCAATGCACTACTTTATGTCTGTTAATATTCAAGTCACATATTATTATCCTCCACGCAGTCACCCAAGCAGAAACAAACAGATATACCTTACAGGGGTGTTATGAGATTAATTAGTTAATAACTAGAAAACAATTTGAAGGTGTAATGCTAGGTTACAGAAATGCTAAGTACCATAACATTATATATGTAGAAATGAAGGTGAGCTTGCCAGAAATCCCGAGACTGACTGCATGCAGAGTAATTACAGGAGCAGTTCAAGTTATTTTCTTGCTTAATATAACAATCCATGTCCCAGCCCATCAAACCATTGTTTCCAAGGAGTGAATATTGAGTGGAACTAACAGCTCACAGTAATGGAACTGCTCTCTGGAGAACACAATATGTATCACTACCTCATAAGAGATACAACTGGAACAGAGCAAACTTCAAATGAGCACAGGAACCAGGGTGAAGCTATTCTTTTATCCGTGCCAGGACTAGAAAAAAAAATCTAAGAGAAGCTTAAGAAAAATCATCTCAAAAGAAGAGTTTTAATCCTATCTTTCATGCCAGTGCAGTGCCTATTAACCTCGCCGTGCCGAGGGAGTTCAGCATTAGCAGCAATGCCTCAGAACCTGCCCAGAGCACTCAAGGAGGGTTTTCTTACAGACATGCACACACACATGCATACACTAAAATTAAAGGCCAGATTAGGCCTCAGCTTCAGCAGATTTAACTCAAGGAATGACAGGAATTCCACAGAGCTGACTGTAATTGTCAAGAACGACATAATTTTCAAACCCCAAGAGGTCCAGTACTGAAGTTGGCAGTGTCCAGAGCAGAGCCCAGCTCCAGTTCAAGCCAGTTTTACTACACAACAGTATTAACTGAGCTATGGAGTAACCTTTGAGAAGTGAAAAGGATGAGGAGACAAATAAAAAATTAAAACAAAAAATAATATACTCACGTTACTTCATATCTCTGCATTCCTTCATCATTTTCCAGCCAAGTCTAAGTTGAAGATTCCTGTGAAATTGTCTTCTTGCACACTTCCTGACACTACTGTGTAACTGAACAATGACATGATATTCCTCAAATCTGCACACTTAGTCACACTCATCAACTAGCTCACCTTCAATTAAAACTGAATTTTGGAAGGATGACATTTTTTAGACAGATGACTTTTTAGCCTTTATCAAACAATCCTACAATCCTAACTACACAGCTGCGCAAAATCAACGTTCTTCAAAGAAGAATTCTGCGCATTATGTCTATCAGGTATGTAACACACATCCTACAGCTGGTGAGGACAAAAGGGAAGTGGCAGCAAGCTGACTCTGCATACTATTGCCTCTTGAACTCTCCTGCTTACAGAAGTGAAACTTAAAGTAACTCAGGCTTTAGAGACAAAACTCTGAACAGGCACAACAGTGCTCCCGCTGCTCTACACCATTTGGAAGGTACACTGAATGACGTAAACAGCACCAGAGCTGAACGTAAAGCACCAGTTCTGGCTCTCCAGCATTCACAGGCACACACAATTGTGAGAACAAATACCTCGGGGAATACGGTCAGCGTCTCCCACACTACTTGGGCAGATGGTTACTGGCTGCTCTGTAGTCCAGGAGATGCACAAGGGTGATATTACAGTGTGAATAAGCAGAGGGTAGAACTGGAGGTCAGCTCCTGCACAATGCAGGAGAGGAGCAGCAGCCTCCTCACCTCACTGACCAAGAGCTGGCCGGGATGCAGAGCTTGCTGGGCATGGTCCCTTCACTCAGCTGTGCATTCCAGCTGTCCTCACATTCCAAGGCTGCTGCAGGAGATGAGGACATCTTTATTGTCAAACCCCACTCACTGAGTTCAGGTCCAACAAGCAGTCTCCTCCTGCACCTGTGAACAGCTGTTCATACTTAGATTTAAATTAAGGGTCCATGGAGATTCCTGGGTAACCATTACTAAAGCTTCACCTGAAAACCTAAGCTGGTGCAAGTGGTAGTATTTAATTTTTAATTTTAACTTTCCTCAGTGTTTTCTCAAATGCTTATCATTTTCCTTGCCATTCCATTTACATCTTAAATGTCACACATTCTCACAGAAATTTCCAAAGCCTCTCTTTGCAAAGCCTCCCCATACTAACCAGCTTTTACCAAGCTCTGCTGCATTAATCTTTTGACAGCTCCATGACCAGTGTGGGAAATGTTCTCTTGAAGCCAAGGCCGGCAGAGATTCAAACCATGAAAAAGCAATGGGCAGAAGACAATCTCTCAGAGATTACATTCCAAAAAAAATTGAATTGGCAACATCTGCTCAATATCCTGTAGATAAACAGTGAAGTATTTTCCAACTCATTAACTCAGAGGATAAGATATTAAATAAACCCAGGGGCCTCATGCTTTGTTATCACATTTGAGGCTTGTCCCAAACGTGCCAAATGAGTTCTCCTGTACAAAAGAGAACCTAAGAACTGAGTTGCAGTTGCACAGCCAACACCCACCTAAATCCTTGGATGACAGAAAAAACATCCCTGCTTACTCTAACTGTGTTTCTAATTACTAGTCACTTAGCCTAAATTATTAACCGTGTCCTCAGCAGTGATGTATGGTACATGTAAATCTCCAAACAGGATTCTAATAGAATTATCTAATTCTATTAAACCACAAACAACTATCCATTAAATATTTATTAGAAAGCTTGCATTCACTTAAAATAGATTGGAATGTCAGCAAAACACTTCACTAATCCCTTCTTTGTTCCAGCCTTCCATGCTAAGGGTTCAAAATGAGCTATCAGAATCACACTTATTGATTTAGTACAAATTAGCTGGCTAATCAAAGTCAATAAAAATAAAAAGATCTGAAAGGAATTTACAAAGTAGACTATGGATTTCTCTGAAAAATACATTCTGTTTAAATAAACAAGTTAGTTAAATTCCAAATTACTTGATTATGTAAAGCTTTTTAGCTCATTCTTTTAGCTATAGGGCAGAGGTGGTAAATTACAACTAATTCAATTTTATTTGTAGCACCGATGAGAGGCATTTAAAGAAAAAAAAAACTGTTTAAAGAACTTAAACAGTTCAATAGTATTTTAAGTTCTCAGTACAGTTGTTAGGTTGGATTTTTCTACAGTTTACTCAGTCTAACCTGGCATCAAAGCAAAAGCAGTATTTCAAAAATAAAAAGGACAAGTAACTCAAACATTCAAAATCATGAACAACAGCACCTATTCACCTTCCAAAAACCCCCCAAAACAAATGAACAAACCCCCACAAAAGCCAAAACCCCACAAAGCTAAAGAAATTATGAGGGCAAGTAAAAAGAACACAGGGCACAAGTAGTCAAATGCCACATTATCACTACAGTGGTATGAGTTATGCAAAGCCAATCTTTATGTCATTACATTTTGGGGCAGATCCCACTTTGATCAGCACAGTTTTACATATATTTACATACACATTGAGTCATTCCAACAAAATCCAGGCTGCTTACTGCTGAAGTGCAACCAGCCCCTGGTGACACACATCCTCTAGAGCCATGCCCTCAGAAATATGTGAATCTGTATTAGCTGAAAGAGTAAAACGAAAAAACTCCTCATGCAAGTACTACAACATGCCTGCCCCAAAAGCAGACACAATTTTGTGTTCTTGAAGCTGGGAATCATATGAAAGAAAGGCAGGCCCTTCCTCTCCTCCTGCAGTCTCTGAGTGATGTACTTTTCCATCCCTCTCACGACATCTGGAGCTTCTCTCTGTACGATTCGCCTCCAGGGCACACTCATCACACCTGAGGCAGCTGTGGTAAGCACTGCCACCATCCCGCCCACAGGAGACACTGGACACTGCTCGGGATCACACTGGGGTCAGGTGTGGGCCTGAGGGTGCACATTTTGCAAGGCAGGGGGAAACAGAAATTCTGGAACTTTTCCATGCTTAGATGAAATGCTGAAAAGCCTAGAGAGGCATAAGGGAAATCAGACAGATCATACATTTCTTCTAATTTCATTAAGGCTCCAAATTATCTTTTATTTCTCAAAATGGTGGCTGTCCACACACAATCAGAACAAAAATGCTTTTTGAGTTATCTTCATTGTGAATGCTGGCTGAAAAAAATCCCACTCTGAAACAATGCAGAAGAAAGCTACTGCTGACATTCCAGACCAATTAGTGAAAATGAATAAAACGAAAACTAAGATTTCCTACACTTAGCACTCCAGAGACATATGAAAGGAGCTCAGTAGAACTCGAGTCCTGGAAGGGAAGGAGTTCAGCTCCCCGCAGAGCCTGACTGACCAAGCAGCCCGGAACAGGCTGGCCCACACTGCATCCCACAGGTGTCCAGTGAAAGCAAAGCCACCTGCAGCTGTCATTTCCCTCAGGCTTTTTCACAGTCTGAGTCTTTAGACACCTGCCCAAAGTTCTTGCTGTTTTAATGCATTTTTGGTGGGTCTTTGTTTTCAAGTACGCGTCCTTTGGCCGTAAGAAAAGCAGGCTCAGTCGTGACTATGTGCTGCTTTTTGTGGACTTGTATACTGGGCACAAGCAAGATAGAACTCCATCAGCTCATAAATAGTAGCAATTCACAACCACTTGGCACAGTGTCATTGACTGCAGAGAGCACAAGATAGGGACACGAAGCCCTGATGAGATTTTACCAGAGATCAAGGCAAGCAGAAATTGGCCCTAATTTTTGTACAATAGCCAGCACTTTAGCTCTTCACTTGGAAACTTCACAGCTGTGAAACATTTACAGAAGAGGAAAGCCATTACAGAGCACTACCACTGGAGGAGCTTAAATAATTTAAGGTTCACCATATCCCTGATTCATTTTATTTCATTTTTTTCCTCAGGACCAGACGCTGTTCATTTTAACCCCCTGAATTTCCATATACTGAGTTGGGATCATCTATTCATCTAAATGTATATGGACTACATATGGATTTTTTGCTCCAAACACCCTTCTCTCCTCAGTTCTGCTCCAAGCCTACTCTCTGATGCAGAATTATGCTATTAATCCACACTTCATTCCATGCACACAAGAACATACAAATCTGTCAGCTTTAACAAAGACAACCCTGAAAGTCTAAGATAAATTGGTGGTTTGGTGGTCTTGGTTCGTTGTTTTTTTAAATGTTGCTGTAAAATTTACAACTTGATATCGGTTTTTGAGTTATCTTCATTGTTAAATGCTGCCTGAAAAAATCCCACTCTCAAACAATTGTTTTGATAATGAAAATTCTACCGAAAGAATAGTCTCATAGGCCAAGGCCTTACCAGGGAAAGGATCAGTTTTGGCTGGGAGGGAGCAGGGTTTAGGAATCCCCTGCAATCATACACAATGAGGGCTGGCCATAAAACTGAAACACAGGAAAAACAAAAACAAAAACAAAAACAAAACAAACAAAAAACCCCACAACAACAAGAAAATACACGACGAAACCACCCCACATCAACCAAAACAAAGTAGACACATCTAATGGCAAAAGGTAACAGCCTGTAGTTCGAATTCTCACTGCACCTCATTCATGTCCATCTGCTAATTGTTAGTTCTCACCTTTCCATGGCACAGCAAAGGAGGACTGATCATTGAAGCCAGGATTCAAGAAGTAATCCATTTGCTTATGAACTGTCACCTAACCCCAACAGGTTAGCTATTGCTCTAACTCAAACCTGTATGAGCCAAGGCAGCAAAAAAGCTAGGAGTGTTTTATTTACAGTAAAGATAATGGCAAAGACAGATTAAAAACTCTGTAAACTGCTCATAAAAATTATTCTCTGAAACACTTGTGTATCACTAGCCATCACTAGATTTCAGACATGGGACTGCAGCAATAAGAACTCCCACAAAGACCCAGCTGAGTGATGAAACATGGAAGGGCATGATGTAACTGCTGACACAACAGCAATAAAAGCAAAAAGCCTCAGCCAAAGATGCTTTTTTGTACAAAGATGTACAGAACTTTATTCTGAAGTATCAAGAGAGCGAAGGATTTGAGTCTTAGTGAGATATATCAAAAACAATTACTGCCAATTTAAATCAGTGTAACTCCCCAATTTGTGAAGTATTCTCAAGCTTACAACCCTTGAGGCCAGCCCTACCAGCGCCATGTTACAGGTAGCTACCAAACATGCTGCTACAGAAAATGCTGTGCAAAGGTCAGAGAAACTGATCCAAAAAGTCAACTTGCTCATAAAGTACCATTAACCCCCTGGAGCCCCACTGTCTCTGTGTCATATATCACACGATCTTCAAAAGTCTGTATAGACTCATAACTTAGAGAATTTAAACTATGGATTTGAGCGATTCTAATCCAGAAGATTTAGAATCAGTGGTCTAAAAGCAGAAGTCTTGATTGCTCCAGCAAAATAGTCAGACCCATAACCCTCAGAGCCTCACATTATCTGACTGCCATGAGGCACAAAGACTGATACTCCTACAAATCATTTGAAATTATTTGAATAATAAAGGATAGAGTTCTGAAATGTCAGAATCTGAATTACTGCCTGTTTCTTTTACAGAAGAAAGTCTGAAAAGGTATAAAGTCTTTTGAATGTACTCTCTTTAAAGGGAGCAAGAACTCTAGATGGCAGATGAAGTGATAATAGGTAATGTCCTGCACAAAGTTCACGAAGATGAGCAAAGCAGTTCCCAAAGATCTCTCTACTCATTGAATTCTCCTTGCACATTTTTTTTTACTTCTAGGTCACAGCAAGACTCTTATCAATAGTTAGCTTTCATCCATTTTTAAATAAGTAACATCAAAAACATCAATTTCAATTTCTTAGGATATAAATTCATCTAAATGCCCTCGCTTACCCAGACTGCCCATCCCAGAAATGACGCAGTTAACCCCTGACACATAACAACCACCTCACTCTGGGAGAGTGCTCAGAGGAATTCCAAATTCCATCCCAGTTTTCTTCTGAAGTTTTTTGGTTCCTTTCATAAACACTAAAATACTCTCAGACTTCAGATATTTCACTACTAGGAAAACTTTTCAATAAACAAAATATTTATATTTCTGTAAATGAACTCTAGCTACTACTTTGTGAATAACTGATAAAGCAAATATCAGTAGGTTCCAAACCACAAATATTTGAAAAACCTCACGAGCAGTGGTATATACTTTTATGCAATGATAAGAAAAAGGGATTCATAATGAAGTACACATAAAGGTATTTAGTTCACTTCATTAATGAGTTTTACACCAGTAACTTGCAACAGCCCCCCCAGAAAAACTAGCACAGGCACAGCAATAATGCTCTTGCTCCAAGCAGAAGTTAGGAGACTGAACTCATAGGGTGATCTCTATAAACTGGCATGTAATCAAACTGAAGCCAGCAGCTGATTTGCCTGAACATAGAAAGGGAAAATGTGCAATATCTTTAATATATGGATGGTTGGGTAGACTAAACGGCTGTCACACAGAAAGCTTATCTGTAAACACTGCAGAAAGTCTGAGGATTTTACCACAATAAATGACTGGTTTCAATCAAACTGCGAAAGTGAAAGGCTTGGCCCACAGGAGTAATTACCAGTCCCTAGACTGAAACAAAGGGCAGTTACAGCAAGCTCAAGTATGCTCACAATAGCTGAGCACTTGATTATAGAGCACTGCAGCAAGCAGCCGGGGAGGGCTGCTGGAGGGTGGCTGCTTGTGCCTCCCTGCCCCGCTTGCCAGCACTGCCTAAGGAGGGATGGGCTGCCGTGAGCCCAACTTGATGAAATGCAAGTCTTCCAAGGAATTTTGAAGACAAACAAACAAACAAAACAAACAAACAAAAAATATGCAAGCCAGAAGACAGAGGAGAGAACTCAGTGTGGTCTTGTCTACACCTAGGTGTAACTGTGTAAAACACTGTAGAATTCCTGCTGCAGACACTAATACCACATGGCAGAGCTGCAAGTATAAGTACCATGCCCACAGTCATTCTCTTCATTATTTTCAGGTTTTTTTCTTCATGGTACAGAGCTGAAGCAAGGCTAGCAGAGCTACTGCACTGAACTACGGAGCACTAGAGGTAGTTTCACAAAAAGCAACTCAGACTACTTTTAAAGCCAAACAAGATTTGGCATAGCGCCTTTCATGTTGCGAATCGGGATTTCAAAATTTTCTGTCACCACGTTAAAATCTCCACTGTGGCAAGACTAGGGGAGAAAACAATTAAGCAGACAGAGAGGAGCTCTTTTTTGTTTGGGGTAATCTGCAATGCGCAGCTACCTGGGGAATGAGTTTGTGCCATTCTCAGCATAGGGCTTTGCTGCAGCACCTGTGGTGGTTCCAGAGGCTTGCAAGTGCATTTCAAATGTTCACACACAAATTCTAGCTCCTTCTAATTCTAATTCCACCAACTAGCTTATACTATATTAGTTATCCTTTGCAGAACTCATCTTCACACTTAACAACATTTTCTTCAAAGCACCACTCAAACGTTCAGACTCACCATTGTCAGGAGACTCCACCGACATCAGAGGTTTATGTCCAAAAAGGAGACAGAGGAGCCCAGCTTTATTCAGGTAAAGGGAGAGAGGCCACCAGGGCACACACCCGAGGGGTTTTCCCTCTCTCTGGGTTTCAGAGGGCTCAGCCTCTTTTTATCCCAAACTCCCAGCTGCATGTTGCCCTTTTCCTTTCCCCACGGCTGAGGCACCAGGAAGGTGCAGCCTCATACCCCAAATACCCCCTTGAACCCACGGTTTTACCCCAAAGCGCAGAAGTTCAGCCTTGTGCAGACCCTTGTCTGCCTCAGGAGCCGAGCTGACCAACCTGCTTCCCAAAGTCAGGAGAGACGCTCTGACCCACTTCTCAGATGTTAGCACCCAGACCTTCACCCACCCAATTGCTCGTACAGACATGAGCACACATCTCTCCTCTCACCATGCAGAACGGACCCAGCCTCTGGTTTGGTGTTTCCACAGTCATTTCTCCTCCCTGAAAGGCTGGCAGAGAGCCCTGGCACAGAAAGCAGCTAAGGGAAGGCAGGTCAGAGGCTGATGGTGGTAGAAGTCACCAAATCGCTGTGCTTCATGAGGCAGAAATTTAGCCAACTCCGGTGTTTCATCTTTTTGCCAAAGCTCCCCAGAATCACACACAGCACTAGTAGAACATGCTGGCGCACTGTATACAAAATATCAGAGTGTGTAAAAGCAGCACTATCCCCTTGCAATTAGAAGATGTACCAGGGACTCCAGTCACAGCACCACAGAATGTTCAGTAATTTATGCAAAGTTGAGCAAAGTCAACTGCAGAGACTGAAAATCATTTCCCAAATGACTTGGCCAGTCCAGGACCTTCTCTCACAGATGTGGTTTCTATAACACTCATGGCTGTTCAAGTTACTGTAATCCCCCTCCCTCTCATACAGGGCACAACACACAGCGCTTCATGCATTTTTTTCCTTCTCTTCCTTCAACCTGTGTTCATTTTACTTCAATCAATTCTATATAAGCAAGAAGTCATTCCATCTCCACAGAGCAAACGGAGCCCAAAAGATTTAAGTCCCCCATCCCATAAGCCACAGTCTTCAACTATGAAACTTGGCAAGAAAGAAAAATGGTAGTGAAAAAAAAAAATTCTGATTTATTGTTCGTGGTCCCTGGCACCAGACAGCAGCCTTGTCGAATAGCAAGCCTAAATATCTAAACCAAAGTGGAGACTATCATATTTAACATTACCACCCTTCACAACCTTTTCAAGTACATTCCCTCTAAATCCTCTGACAGACTAAACTATTTTAGTTACTTAATTCATTTTGGAAAACATCAACAAAAAAGTAAGTGGGAAGAATAAAAAAAAATAGATAAGATGTAAAACATAGTACTAAATTAAACAAGCTAAAGATAGGCAGCAATCTTCAGTTCGATGGGTATTTTTCCTGAAGTTCACTATGCCCCTGTGAAAAGGCATGTTGTCTTTTGCAAATTATCCTATTGACATATTTTAGTGCTGCTCTTCTCTTCATATTCAATTAGATTTTTCCATGATATGAGAAAATGCAGTGAGAAAAAAAATCCTATTTCCATGAATTATTTATGATTGCATTTGACTGCAGTATTAAGTATTCCTGTAATTTCTGTCCTTCACTCCCCCCACCCCCATCCCCAAACCAAGAGGGTTTGACTATCCTACCACTCCTGTTCTACATCAGTTAGTTGGAATTGATATAGATCAAACTTCACAATCAAAACCCATGAAAGATGCGCAGGAGTCAGGTTAAATTTAAAATGACAGCAAAATAAGAAAGTAAAAAGAAAAAAAAGAGAGAAAGTGAAGGAAAATGTGGTTTTATGATTCTAATTCAGATTTGTTTAGACTCAGGATCACAACAGAGCAACTAAACAGTGAACAGGTAAAGACAGAGTAAGGCACAAAGCAAGTGGCATCTAAGTTGAAATTAAAAATATCATTCTTCATCAAACTGTTTTATTCTCACTACATGTGCTGCTCAATTTCTTTAGCTCATCATCTTAAAATCTACCCATGCAATCAATACATGCCAACACATCACAAAACAAAATGAGCCAAAATGAAAGAGCAAGTTACTCACAGGTGGTTCTCAAGCTGTGGCCTACGTTTTTCTCTCTCTTATTGCAGACATACAAAATAATACACGTCTTTTCAAAATACAGACAAAAAGACATGCACAAAAACAGACAAAACCACTGAAGTGTCAGGGTCTCAGCTCTTAAAAAGTAAATGTAGGCAACAACAGCACATTTCTCAGCTTTTCACTTCACAAAATGCTGAAGGTATGCTGAACAAGCTCTGGATATATTTTCAGACTATTTTCTTGAGCTCAGCCCAAGTACTGAACCTTTCCAGACTTTCTGGCCATCGATTGCCTACCCTTTTTTTTTTTTTTTTAATTTCAGTGATTTCTTGTGCATCAGTATAAAAACATTTAAATTATATAAGCATATCATAAATTGGATGCAGCAGGAAGGGATTCCTTCCTACATCTGGGTATTGTCTGTGTGGCTCATTCATTAGAAATCTTGATTGATTTAACCTATTTCTGAGCATTTATACACAAAGGATACCTGGTCATATTGAATGTATGACTTTTATACACAAATACATTAGTTTTTTGCCCAAACTAAGAGGTCAGAACAGTTATCTTGGAAGGCAGTAACAGTCACTGAGCAGTCCAGGAACAAGGGAAACACCGTCCTGCAGCAGGTCAGTACAGATGGTATTTATTACGTGGGTAGGGCTGACATTTTCCCAGCTGCCTTAGGGATCTAAGTTGTCCAGTTCCCACAGTGCAAACAACAATTTTAAAAGTAATGCAACAACTTCAGGCTCAATCAATCTTGCTTATTCAGGCAAAACTCCTCAGGAAAATGAGGAAATATGAATAAGCTTCCATACAAATCCATTTAGTGAAGTAACCTCTGAATAACTCTCATCTGCTGATTCATTCTGCTCTCAGCTGCCTTTGAGTACTTCTGCAGTTGAATATCTGCTTAGTAATGCTTGGCCCAGGCTTACCCTTGACATCCCCCTCTTCTTCTTCTGTGGGTACCACACCTCTACAGCTCCCTTTATGTTCACTGCCATGATCTTTTCCTTCATCTGAACAACACTGTCCTACAGTGTCATCACATCTGCACTGAACAGCAGGATCGTTCTACACATGTGAGCTGTGAGACGAGTACACTCTAAAAGGGTTTTGGTTTCTAACTGTTGGGAAAAGGCAGCAGAAAGAGATTATGCAAGTTCTCCAGCAATCCAAACGATAGAGGCAGCGTAGGCAAGGATGGTGTCAGCCTTCCGATGCTGCCCCCCAGCCTGCCTGGATGGGCACCTCCCGAGGAGCAGGGACCCCCAGAGCATCAGCCCCAGCAGTCTGGGAACTCTCTGCTCAGTCTGCTGACAACAGTTCTCTGTGGTGTGGATCCAGTATTGGCTTTGAATTGAATGCACCTCTCCTGTGCAGCAGGACAGGCAGTTTTGTCTGGTCTTAACACTGACACCCACCTTGAAAGAATGTGACCAGTACTTCTCCCTCAGGGCTTTTGTGCTTTTCTGAACAAGCAGTGATGCATGTGTGGCCTGCACGACTTAACTGAATGGCCACCAAGTTTCACACAGCACATGAGCGAGAGAGGAATAACAAAACTTACAGAGAAGGTTGCTCTCAGGCTAGGAGAAGGGATTAGTTCTTATGGACCATAATTAAACGAAATGCAGAGGGAGGAGAATATGTCTGTGTTTGTTTGCATCAGACAAGGAAATGTACATAGGAGTCCAACACCACACAAAATTAGCATGGTCACTGGAACACCAATTAATCACTTCAGACACCTTATCTGTCTCCCACACCTCCCTGCCTCAGCACTGTTGTCGTTTACATTGTAAAATGCTGCTAACTAAAAACAATCTGGAGGCTTAATGGCCCACAGATCAAGAAGCTTGACGTGTTAGTGTAGTTTCTCTACCCACTGCCTCTTTTACACAACATGTAAATAAAAAATTGCTCCATCACCACACACTTGGTAAGGATTTGGCTTTTCGTTGGAGGACACAAAACACACACACGTGGCCAGCTACAAAAAGGGACCAGGAGAAGAACCTTTTGTGAGGCTGCGGGACACAGAAAGGGCACTTCAAGGGGTCTGCAGTAAGGGAGGGACACCCGCCTGATTTCACATTGCACTTCTGTCTGCACCTTTTTAACACAAAGGCACTCATGAGGGCAAGTGCAGCAGTCAAGAGGCACCTCTGCAGTTCTGCTGATAGCACGGGTGTAGAAACAAAGATTAGAGCACTCTTAACGATATTTAGTTGCCAGCTAAAACTCAAAAATTCTCCTTTGCAAACAGCCTAATTGCCCCAAAACTGCTACTAGCACCACTCTGAAGCTGATCAGTACCCAGGAGCAGGACAAATTCACATAAGTGAGTTTTGCTATAATCAGACCATTAGGCTTTTACTTTGCATCCTCAGTCTGGCATCAACTCATCAACAGCCAGAGAGATGCTTCTTCAAGAGAAACAAGACTGTATAAGAGGTTTGTTCTTTTTCCCAAGAGATACACATACTTTAGATAATGAAGTGGCCACCTGGAAGGACAGATAAGTGATCCGGAAACCTCTGAAAGGTCCAATATTTTTTTGACACTAGTAGGAATTTTCTAAATCTTAATGGATAATAAAATTCTTTTTCTTATTATTTAAAAAAGACTCGAGGTATAAATACCTCTGAAAGCAATGAGAACTAGTCACTCTGCAGATGGCAGCTATTCATGTGAAAATCCTTAAGTTCCAGTATCATTCAGAAGGAAAAAAGTGAAATAAAACAACAAAAAACCCCCCTACAACCTTCTCCATTATGCCATATATATGAACAACTGAAAATAATCAATAACCTACAGTTTCATCTTTTTATGAAAACATTGTCCAGCTGAGTCACCTAAATCGTGTCTTTGATTTGTCTGTTTCTTTGTTCAGATTGACTTAAATACTTAAAGTTGGCAAAGCCCAGCTCTCAGAAGAATAGAAAACAAACACATTGAATTACAATTTATTCACAGACAATTCACACACTACCCCTTAAACTTAATTCAAAATCAATATCATGAACAAAGTAAACCCAGATGTTGGATTTATTGCCACATGCTACAGACCAGGAGCTTTATTTTACATTGTCTGGACTACAAACTCTAGGCATGAATCTGAAGGTACAATCTCTGATGCATTGTTCAGCTGAGAGGTGTTTGGATTCAGTTTACGTTATAAGTGGGTTTAACCATTTACTTATTTAGTTATAAACCAAATTAAGAGCCACTACAGCAGGCAGCTGTAGTGGTGAGACCCAAGGTTACAGGACCCTTTATGCAGGACCACCTTTCCCTGCTCAGCCTCAAGCATGGAAAACTTCATTCCACATAACAGGCTATTTGACTTATCACTGCGTGAAGTAATTTCTGCTGTGCTACCATGGAGCACAATGGGTTACTTCTGCTCAGTCTAGTATCTAGAATATTATAGGTTGAAAGACTAAAGAAGAAGAGAGAAAGACTTTGATATGTTTGTCCTATGATCCCCATCTCAAAAATATTCCTATGGGTAAAAATGCCTAAGGTTTTCTTGACCAGAACTGTCTTAGATTAAATCTTCTCTGTGCTCACCCTGTTCCAGCAATGGCATCATCATGGTTCTGATAAGCTGGTGTTAGACTGTGCTGTGGTTTAACTCCAGCTGGCAACTCAGCCCCAGCAGCCACTCACAGCCTCCCCTCATGGTGGGATGGGGGAGAGAACTAGAGCAGGAACTCTGAGAAAACTTGGGGATTGAAATAAAGAAAGTTTAACAGAAAAAGCAGAAGCCATGCACACAAGCAAAGCAAGGAATTATTTCACCACTTTCTGTGGTCAGGCAGGAATTTAGCAATCCCCAGGAAAGCACGGCTCCAACCTGCATAACTGTGATTTTAAAGACAAATGCCACCATCCCAAACACCTCCCTCTCCTTTCTCCCTTTTCCCCTGGCTTTATATGCCAAACATAACACAATATGGTCTGGGATATCCTTTTGGTCATTTGGAATTAGAGAATTAAAATGACAATTAATGTAATATATATTGTATATAATTAATATGATATCATCATAAAAATAAGGTGTGGAGAAAAGTATTTGTGCAACAGAATAAATATTTGCAGAAACTTGGAACAGTCCTAACTAAAAGAAGTATTCTGCTCCTCTGTCCACATAGAGTGGCACACTACTATCTGTCTTCCAGAAGAACATAATTCAGATGTTTCCATTTAGGATCATACAGTCACAAATGTCAGAAGCAATGACCTGATATGGCCTTTACTGTTTTTCTTTTCTTAGGCCTGGTATTCTAATCTCTTTAAAACACTCAGAATTCCCAGCATTGTATTAAGGTGTGGGTTTCAAATCTCAGAGTAAAGGAATAAATTATTCAGGCAATACTCCAAAGCACCAGTTTTCCTTCGATACTCTCAGTCATATATTTGGAAGGAGGCAGGACTTGCATATGGGGCAGTTGTGCCATAAGGCAAACATTCTCTTCCCCAGCTCCACCTGTCCTGCACGTCCTCCCTCAAACCACTTCCTGAGTCTCTGCAGCATCGCACATGGAAGAGTTAGACCTCCCGAGTCATGGAATAAGTAACATTCCTCATACTATCACCCTATAAAGATGGGTCTGGAAAACTACAAAAGCATCAGGTTCTCCTCCCAGCTTCCCACTCACTACCCTTTAGAACACCAGCTCCTGAGAAGTTTTGCTGCTCTACACATCAGCCCATCAAATTCAACTTGACCAGCCTTAACAGAAAGGCCTGCAAGCAAGTGAAAATGAAGTCCTATCTGCTCCTTTTTTTCTGGGAGTAGCTTCCCACTCCCAATGAAGTGAATTTTAAGCATGTTGGTAGAATGGTACAGTAAAAATCCCAGAACATCGCTGCTCGCTCCATGGCTAATTAAGCCATCCACTTGTGTTCCTGTCAGTCTAGGAACCACCCAGTAGAATAAAAAGGGGAAGACTAGGAGATTACCCATGGTTTTAAAGGCATTTCATTAGAGCATATCTTTGGTCATAAATTACTGTTTACTTGTCAACTGGTTTCAGAACACCCACAAGGTGTTCTTTGAAGCTAACCTCTCGGATTTATAGGCTTTTATACAGCAGTTAGGAAACTGTTTGATCTGAAAATCGGAGTCTTTTGAAGTTGAGAGCTAATGAAAGATTATTCTTTTTTTTGACATTGATCAAGCAGTTAATGAGATAAAGTGATGGGAAATATGCGGATGCATCAGTGTGACTTTTTTTGGTACGGACTAACAGGAAACCCAGACACACTCAGGGCCACAAGTCAAAATCATAACGAAGAAGAAAATTAACTGTAGTCAGACACAGGCCTTAGCCAGAATTAAAGGTATTCCAGGACTCTACTCTTAAACTCCCTCACCAATGGATACGGAACAGAAAACTGAGCTGTTAGGGATTTGGCCTGTGCTGGTTGTGCGTGCCCGGGCAGGCGGTCCCTGACCCAGGGCTAATGCACCCAGGAAAGGGCATGGCTGGACAAAATGAGGATCTAATATAAATGAACTGTACACATGCTTTTAATGTTTTCAGAACCTATCTCGGAGGTTTAATAATGCCACAAACACTCCAAGCAGTGACTTTTGAGCCCAAGGAGTGAACTTTTTGAACTTTTTTATTAAAATATAGTGCTTCCCAACAGTACAGCTAATATTAAGTGTTTGAGATACAGAAACATCCTGCTATTTTCAAACAAAATCCTCTAACAATGGAGTGCCCTAGTTCCATGTACCACAGGCAGAAATTAGCTCTTTTAATTCACATGGGATACATCATCAGAAATATCAAGACACAGGAAGAAAAGTCATGTAGTTCCAGGACAAATTTTAAGCTTCCGACAATAAGTATAAGAAGTAAAAATCTAGGTAGAAGATTCATTTCTTATATTAAAATACAAATAGTAAAAAAATCATAGCTTTATTTACAATGAAATGAAATGAAATGGAATGAATTTTCTTGCCAGCTGTGTCTGTCTTGGTCTTTATTAGGCTTTGTACAAGTCATTTGTCTAAGTCAGAAAAATATGTCTAAAAATATAGAAAATATTTTTAATACCTTTTTAAGTAGGGTCATATTCTACAAAGAATTCTATGATACAAAAAATATCATACATTTATTAAAAAAAAACCCAGCTTGTTTTCCTCTAAATTTTTACTGAAGAATAGTAAGTCTATTTTGAGCCTTTATAAAAAGTAAGCTACTGATACAATCCACATTTATTTGTGTTGTTCTTTAGATCAAGCACAATGTTTCCCTAGAAATCAACACATGAAGATGATGAATGAGTCAAAACATTTGGTCAGCAGATAAAATGCTGGCATGTAAGGAAAGCAGCCCGTAAAAGAGCTTGCAATCCAGCTTGATAACTGTGCAATCTACGTTAGCCTTCCTGAGTCACAGTAAAATGGCAGAGGATTTCAGTTCTGCACCCTCTAAACCTGCAATATAAGTGACAGAAATGGCAAACAGAAGCCATGGGGGGAAAAAGTAAGATACTTTCATTTCTTTTTTTTAGTACATTTTGTTCTGGGGCAGCAGTGCCAAGGACACTTGTAACAGAACTGTTATATGACCTCAGCAAGCTAGATAAAATATAAACACCCACCAAAAATTTTTAAAAAAAAGAAAAAAAAAAGAAAAGAAAATGAAAAAAAGAGTAGGGGTAAAAAAGCACATCTGACATATTTTAGAAATCACATTAAAAACTGTAAATACACTAATCTCTAAGGAGAAGAAATTATTTTTTGTAGTTGTCCATTATATCCCAGAAATAACCTAATAATTGCTAACTAGGTTTGTGTGTGTTCTTACAAATCTTCCCCAGTAGCATAGTTAATAATGTGAAACCTCAGCCCAATACATATTTCTACCCTTTGACAGACTTGCACAACTTATGCAGGACGTTTGTTACCAATATTTCCAGAAGGAGAAAAAAACCTACCAACCCCACAACTATCCAGTGCTCATCTAATCCAGCACCTCATCTCTGAGAGCAAAAAATACCATCTGTTTCCAGAAATGCAGGGAATCACAGGACATTCTGAGTCTGAGGGACCCACAAGGATCATTGAGTTCAGCTCAAGTGAATGGCCCAGACAGGGATCCAGCCCAGGACCGTGCCATTATTAACCCCATGCTCCAACCAACTGAGCTCATCTTAAGAAATCCCAAGATGAACCCATCCTAACACATAAGGAAAGATGTTTCCTTCTCTCCATGAGGTAAATACTGCTTTATGCCCCGTTTTCTCCATCAATCACTGTTAACTAGAAGTACTGAGGACAGAACAGTTGGATTATTAAATATCATGTTAATTACAATTTATTTCAGGGTTGCAGTCTCCAATACCTCACCTTGAGCACAAAAGCGGCCAGTTCAGTATTCCTGCACAAAGGAAATGTAAGACTATTATAGATGTGATGGAGAAGCAGGAGCTCAAAGTGCAAACTGGTACAAGTTGGTTGGACTGATCTACTTTAAGCACTGGTGAGATCTGCTATTGCACTGACCTTTGACAGTTTCATTCATGCCTGTTGTCAGTGAGAAAGGAGGTGGTGAGAAGAAATCTTCATGAATATGCATGCAAACTAAAGCCAAATTTTGATTTGGCTGCATTTGTAATCCATTTGTATTCATCTCTGTGGATGATCAGATGCCAGAGATTTATTCATGAAAATGAACAGAGCCCTCAGTCAACAAAAGGGAATTCTCAGCAGCATTTTCAGTGGCAAGGCCTACCAATGGCTGATGAGCTACAGAAGTCACCTAATCAGGCAGGGAAATATGCAAAAGGAAAAAAAAGTGATTATCAATACTCACAGTGAGGTGTTTATAGAGGAGCTGCTAATCAGTTCACTGAGGAGTGGAAGTTCAGTGGTCTGAGCTCTGTCCTGGATCTATCCTCAGGCAATGTAAGGCAGTAATAACCATTTCTGTAATGAAGCATTTGGAGAGCTACAAGTAAGAGGCATGAGACAGGAGATCTGGCTATCAGAAATAAACCAGGAAACTGTACAACTCTGTGCTGTCCTTTCACAAATGAAACATATCAAAAAGGAAAAAAATAGCCTATTATTTGTTACGACAAGTTGCACAAGGCTAAAAGATATCTTAGACAAGGACTCAAACACACGATTTCAGGTTAGCTGAATATCTGCACAGTGCTGAGGCACAACTTAACTGTTCTCAGCAAAGAGATTGTCTCATATAAAGACCCTCTTTGCACACTGGACACTTTCTAAGCAACACAGAATATCAGATTGCAGCAGGGCAAATGGCAACTTGGCTTAGCAAGAAGCCATCAGGAGAGTTACATCACATCACTTTCTTCTCCAGATTATATGAAAATCCAAGGGCTGTGCTACAGAAGATTTAAGTTGGAGCAGCACAGAGCCTCAACTGTAAGACTCTTACATTTCGGACTTTCAAATTCTTAAATTTGCCCTTTACTATAAAAAGTCAATGATTTCACCAAGAAAGTTTGATTAGTTTCTTTTACTTTCTGTAATGAAGTGCCATCCTTTTTACACTTGAAAGGATCTTTGTAATAATGCAACATTGATCTTTTGAATACAGATGAGCTAACCTAGATAATAGGATTTGGTACCCGAAAGAAAAGGCTCTGAGTATACATATCTAAGGCTTCAGTGCCATCAAGAGGATTTCAAAGATAAGGCAGCTGTTCTTGAGCAAACGTTCAGGTGAGGCATCATAACAATACCCTTACATTTCCATTATATTTGTAGGTGATCTTTCACTGCAAGTAAAAAATTCCCTGTCATAACTGAGAATGTAATAAACACACCCACAGAAGGGAGGGATGATGCAGAACCAGCCAGCCAGAGGGAATGCAAAGTAAAAAGCAGCTGTCAGCAACTTCCATGGATATAAAGTTTGGAGCTTCTCTTCTCAGTACACCATGCTGCCTATGGTGTCAGTTTTCACTGACTGTAAAAACATCTTCAGAAAAATTGTTAACGACAGCTTCCTGGACAGAAAGGGAAAAGAGGAATTTTAACTTCTTTTTAATGTATCTGTTTTTATATTTAAAATGGAGTTTCACACCAGAAGCTGTACCAACAACGGTGCCCAGTGGAAACCTGACAAGTTATCAGCAATCCTAACAAGTCACCTCCATGTACCACCTTCTCAGAGGGCCAAAATGCAAGTTAGTCCTTGCCAGCAAACAGAGCACAGAACTGGGGTTTCTCCCCAATTATACTACAAACTTACTGCATTTATTTTCTAGCCAGCATAACAAATCTACACCTTTACTCCTTCATCACTTTCTTCTTTCTGTGCATTAACTTGCACAACCACCATGTGACAGGAGCAATTTCTTGTCATGTTCTCATAACGCACTTTCATTGCTAGGTCTGTTTCACAATCTATAATGATTTTAATTAATTCTCTCCAAGTACAGATTGGGTCTATTCTGAGAAGGAAAGCCATGCTGACAACAGACTTAAAAGCAATCCACAATGAATATTGTGTCATCCATGGCCTCTAACATAGAAAAATGTTTAGCACAAATCCAGTCATATTAAGGAAACAAAAATGAATAAAAATTTTTTAAAAATAAAGCTACTTGTGCCTCACAGCACCTTGTTTAATTCTAATGAAATTCAGAACCTTCTTCTCCTCCTCCAAGAAGAAAACATAGTTTCTAACATCTCATCCAAGCTCTTGCCAGGCTGCTGATGGAACAGCTCGAGCTGAACTCAAACCGTGCCTCAAGCCCTTTCAGACACAGCTGTACTCTAAGTGTGGGCAGAGCCTTTGAGGAAGGGAACATCAAGAGTCCTTTCAAATGACCTTTTTAGAATCTTTTCATGCTCTAGCCCATTAATAGGCTTATTGGGAACACACTTTGCACCAGAAAGATTTGTTTTGGCCTGGATAACTTCAGCTGGAGTTTTTCTACACAGAGCAATCGTTTGGCTGGTGACAGCACACCTGTGCCTGCATTTCAGCTTCGGCTCTCCAGGCTCTCAGGCTGCTGAAACACAATCATCCAGTGTTCAGAACATCAAGTGCCTCTGTTCGACCCTGATAGCGGGAGGATATCTCCTGATCTCTTCCTTTGCAAGTGCCTTCAGGCAGCACCTATAGATTGGTAGTTTAAGAAGAAAGACAGTCTGAGCCACGGCTTTAACTTGTAAACAGGATCTTTGGAACAGCAAAGGTGTGAGCCTGTTTCCAGTAAAGCAAACTTGCTCTGTTGTTTGCTTTCGGCATTTTTGTGATAAATCCAAAGAGTAGGAATGGATTTCCTGTCTGCCTCTGCAAACTTCCCTTTACTGAAGGCAGCAAAACTGCCAGAATTTAATTTCCAACGTCAACATGTGTCAGGGTCAAAGACAAGGGGTCAAAAGTGCATTGCAGGATTAGGTGCATTTCTTTTCAATACTTATGCAATCTGCTATAGCAAATGAAAACTAAGCGCTAGGATTTCCAGGGTGTCAAGAGACAGAACACGAAGGCCCTGGCATTTTGTTCCTGACTGCTTTATTAATGTACTTCTGTCATCATGTGTGAGTAACTGACACTTCCAGACGGAGCAGATGAACACTCCATTTAAAACAGAGAAATTTCACACATTATGAAAATGAGATTGTTTATATTTAAGTTAAAAAACAAAACTAAATTCTGTAGAGTTTTTCCCACAGGATATTTTGCAAGAGAACTCCCAAACCAATTGTGTTCAGGATTTTCTTAGCAGTCAAGAAAACTACAGTGTAACATCATGCTTGATGGCACATAAACTTTCAGACTTTGGGCATTGTTATTGCTTCTCAGCCATCCAGCATAAAAGGAGCCAGCAAAATCATTACCCTCCCAAAAATATTCCTATTGCCTCCAGCCATTTTACTCTGCCCTTATTAAAACACACTGGAAATTTTAAGGACAGGTTTGGGAGGTAGCATGCAGCAAGGGATGTGTACTAACAACTAAATATCGCCTGTTGTACAAGCCGTGCATGGGCGGGGAGAGGAGCGCCCTGCTCACGCAATTAGCACGCGTCCATCAAACTGCGAAATGACCACAAATCAGCTGCTGGGCCGCTCGAACCACTGTAAACACGTGAAGAAATAACAAAGGTGTAAATGTCCGACCGCCCGTCCCGCTGCGGCGTCCAGCGCGGCCCCGCGCGGCCGGGACGCGGCCAGCAGCGCCCCCGGGCGGCCAAGCGGAGAACTGCGCCGG
>WBMY01001050.1:635156-656858 GCA_013397315.1 Donacobius atricapilla | reverse complement strand
ACCGGCACCGCGGGTGCGGATCCGGGCCCCAGACGGGAACCCAAACCGGCACCGCGGGTGCGGATCCGGGCCCCAAACGGGAACCCAAACCGGCACCGGCACCGCGGGTGCGGATCATGGACCCGACAGGGAACCCAAACTGGCACTGGCACTGCGGGCACGGATCAGGGCCCCGACAGGGAACCCAAACCGGCACCGGCACCGCGGATCCGGGCCCCAAACAGGGAATTCAGCCCTGGCACTGGCACCTCAGCCTTGACCACGCACGTGTTTGACTAATGGAGGCAAACACGAGAATTCCTCAATATCCCATTTTTTGTCCCTGGCTACTCGTATGTTTGGTTAACCATCGTAATGACAGGAATTTCCCATATTCCATCCTTATCACTGACCGCTGGTGTGTTGGCTAATGGCCAGAAGCACGGGGATTGTCCCACACACTCTCCCCATCACTGAGCACCTGCAGCACAAGCAAGCCCTGGGCATAGGCGGGGGCTCTAAGCCTCAGACAGGTTTTGAAGTCAAAGCGAACACCACCACTGCTCCCAAACACTGATTCTTGGGCAAGTGGACAACTCGAAGAGGAAAGGTTGTCTGCAAACCATCTTTGCTACTGTGAGAAACGACGCTCACTTTTAAAAATGTCAAAGGTTTATTAAACCTTATCAAAATACAACAAAGGGCTAAATAAGGAAAAGAGCAGCCCTGGGAGCACGGAACGGAACCACCAGGAGCTCCCCCAAATGGCTGCTCCGCCTTTTGTACCCTGGCGCTGCAGCGGGTCACCCTGGCCCCGCCCAACGCCTGCCAATCAGCTCTTCCTCGCCACCCATTGGTGGAGACTGCTTCCCTGCGATTTGATTGGCGGGCAGGTGCTGCCATGCCCCGCCCCCAGTGCCAGGCCCGCCCCTCCCAGCTGCCCCTGCAGGGCACAGGCTGCCACAATCCCTCAGTACGAGCAGGGGCTGTGATGGTTCCCCTAGCGATCTCAGAGCACTAAAGACACAGCAGGGGACAAGCAGCAGTTTACTCAACAACAAATGTACCTTTATTGAGTGCCACAGCAAATGCGAGAGAGGGAGAAGAAAGGAGATAAAGGATAGAGAGAGGGAGAGACAGAACAGGGAGGGGCACAGCCATGAACGGAGACGGAATCCTCGTGGTCACCCGGCAATAAATCCGTCCTCTTCCGTGGGGAGATCTCGAAATGGGATTACTCAAGGGGTCCTTTTTATAGTCTTTTTCATAGTTCTTTTCAAAGCCACAGGCAGTTGGCCAAAAGGTGGGGAGGTCGGTAATGAGCCAGTTGGGCAACAAGCACGGGCAGCCCACCACTGAGGGAGCGGGCACAGGACAAGCCAGCACAGGCAGCCCACGTTGGGCTGTCCATTGTTCCTGCACAGGCTCCCATGGCAGTGCGTTTGGTGCAGCCAACACACCTGCAGGCAGCACCTGGCAGACATCCCACCTCAGCCAGGCCAGAACTCCTGTGCTGGGGTTTTAGGGTTCCAGTCTCTGTCCTTGGCGTTTCAGTCTCTGTCACTGACAATGGTCGTGAGGCAGATGAGAGATCTTCGAACTGTCCCTTACACAGGTCCAGCCCTCCCTCCACTGTCCCGACTGCCAGGGCCATCCTTTGGCCACCATACATGGGGAAAGGGGACTGTGGGGAGAGCGGGCGACATCCGAAAACAAATCACAATAATCATAGATCAATAAAACATCTCTTAACATACACAGAATATTCATCTCTTTATTGTGAGAGCCAACTGCTGCATTACTCATCTATAACAGTTGGTTTGTACAAAAAAATGTAGTTTGTGTAGGGAGATGATTGTAAAGCACAACTGGAAGAGAAGTGCTCACCATGTTACAGTCTTGGAGACACAAAGCAGGCAGTCAGTGTATGCAAATATTTTATCTCAGTGCCAGAAGCACCCATGAAACAGCTCCCTTGAGAACTAGAAATGAGGCTGTCACCTGTGAAAGGTACTCTAAGCAATTTAATTCCTCTGTGGAAACCGGGTGAAGCCTTCAGTGACTTGAGTTTTAAAGCTTTAGCTGGTTTTGATTCCTGAGGAGTGCTCTGAAGCGGTGGCACAGCAGCAGTAAGGCCACAAATGTGCCATGGATGGATGTCTATGACCACTCCAACTGCAGACATGAAAAACACACTAGAGTCCAATCTATGAAGAGTTTTCCCACACAGCTGTATATTCTAAAGTGAAAATGGCCTTGCTCTGCTCTGAGCTAAGTTCTAAAATGTTTCATGTAGAATAAAAGCGAAATAATAAGAACAGCTGCTGGAGATGGAAATGAAAATGAATTTGGAGGCCCTGAGAGTTGTCCTAGATCCAGTGCTTTCCACCCCTGAGTTAATGCAACATGTGGTCTTAAAAGAGGTTCCACTACATCTTAAAATGGGTGATGTAATTGCTGCCAGGGTCCTTGATGGCAGGCTGAACCCCTTTCTGTATCCCTAACTTCTGTGACACTGGATATTCTCAGGTGAATACAGGCTCAAGCCTCTGCCACACAAATTGCTGCCATGACTCAGGTTATATTAGGACAGTCCCAGAGCCAGTGGGGGTTAAATTCTCTCAGTTACTTAAATGCAACTGAGAGATGCATAAAGCCTCAGGGGTTCACTAAGCAGTCCCTGAAAATCAGATGGGGACTCTTTGTATAAGCGTTACATGATATTTATGCCTGATGTCTCTACTTGCCATAATACAGTCCACCAGCTTTCTTTTCTCAAGCTATGTTTATGGACTTTGAAAATGAGTCATCTTTCAGTTTATGTAGAATTAAGAGTTTTTCCCCTCCCTCCCCATAATCCAGATAAATGATATCCACTCTAGCTGTCCTTCCTACTCAGAGCTGCCAAGCACATTTATCTTGCCTAATCTTCTTTTCCAGGACCCACGCTGACTCCCCCTTAAGCAATTACATATATCTAAGTGTTCTGTGTGCGTAATTGCTCTCCATGCATTTTCTGCCACTGAGATCAGATTTACAAGCCTGCAGTGTTCTCAATCTCCTTCTAGTCCTTCTGCTTCTATTATATGCTCACTGGTGCCTAATGCTGTGCTCTGTCCTTTAATAAATTATCAGTAAAATACACACTTTAGAAAGAAAAAGTCAAAATAGCCACCATTAAGACTCCAGAAAGGAAACATTTTAAGTTGTTTCTCTGATCTCATCCAGCCTGGAGGGCTTTTCTTTCCTATAGGCCTTTTCTTTCTTACCTCCCTGGCCAGGGAGAAGCCAGAGGGGCAGGCAGGCTGAGCTCCCCATCCTCTGGCCACAGCCTGTCCGCAGCTGGCAGGGGCAGGGGTCTGCCAGTGACACAGCCAGACCTGGGGGCAAAGGGGCCCAGGAGTTCTCCCACAGCTCTTCCCCACCGAGCCCCCCTGGCAGCCCCGTCCCAGGGCTGACCCCACGCTGCAGCCAAGCCCAGCGCCAGGGCAGGGGGCTGCAGGGCCAGCAGCCCCCCCAGGGCCCTGGCACGTATCTGCAGGGTGCCCTGGTGGTCTACAACCTGTCTCTGAGCCTTTCACTCCACTGGAAGGAACATGACCTTGCATTTTTCATACCTGTTTCGTATTTGTTCTGTTTCCTGCCCCTTGCAGTCATTTCCATACTCTCAGCTTTTTGTGTTTTATCTCTTCCTGCTGGAAGTCCTCCGAAAAATCAAACAAGAAAGAGACCAGTCATAACATGACATCTGTAATAGAAATAAAGTAAAGCCTGAATACAAAGGTATTTTGCTGAACTTCCATTCAACTACACCTGTATTGCCCCAAAGAGAAGAGGAAATGAATCCTTTGCTATGTCTTGGGAAAGGCCCAGAGCCCGTGTTTTCATAGTTCCCTTCCTTTTGTCTGGACTTGCTGTTTTGAAATCTTTCTTATCTTTTCCTCTACGTTAGTTTAACATTAACCTGCAGAAGCGAATCCTCCAGATCTGTGGGGTATGCAGGCACTTAGAGGAGTGCCCCCATGTCACCCACAGTTGGGTGAATCAGGTTTCTGGAAGCTGAAGAAGCTGTACTTTTCTCCCCATAAACAAGCGAGAACAGTTCTCAGCAGGAGAGGGGGGGACATTGTGCAAAACTCCCTACTTAATTGCACAGAAGATAATGAGGAGAGGGGATATCAAAAGCACAAGGTTCAGACTAGTATTGTGCATCCATTTGGCATGGACTGGATGTGTAAACTCCTTTTGTGCTTTTAGAGGCCAGGCTGAAGTGAACATTACCCTTAGGGAGTGTGCAGGCCCTTGTAGGCTGAGACAAGCACTGCTGCTGCAGAGTGGTTCCAGATGGAGGTTTGCTCTTGCAGTATTTACGTCTTGTTTGCATGAAAATATGAGATCAATATTACACATTTTAACATTTTAGTTACTGAGTTAAGCATATCTTCTTTTACACTAATGTATTTGTTTTCAGATTGAGAACTGTTGTTTATGGGTACTGGTTGTTTTGTACTTTTAGTGTGTCTCCATGCTTTTTCTTTCTTCCAGTATGTGTTGCCTTTGTGTATCTCTGTCATTAGTGTACACAATTCCATTTTTGTTGGAGCTAACTATCCACTAAAGACTTGAAACAGTCATACACAGACTTGGTCTCTGTTTCTTTTTCCTTTAGCTAAGCAGAGATGGTCTGGGAGAAAATCTGAAGCTACTTCACCTGTGAGAACCAAGCAGCTTTTGATAGTCTCTCTTCGATATTCACACACCTGGGAGGGATAAAAATGCTGCTGCTGTCACCCACTGGGCTGTGTTCCTGTATTGCCCTTTCTTGCAAGAAACAGCAAAATTATTGCAAAACCAATGAATTACAATTTAGATTAACTATTTTGAGAAGATATACAGAATATCACACCTAGGAATATGTTCTGCTTTCATTTGGACCCTTCTCCTATTCACAGACTCTTCCCTTCCTGCCATCTTCATTCACAAACTGAATTTGGGCAAAATAGAGCCTCTTTATATACAAGGGCATGTTGGTTAATTTTCAGTTCTTTAGACCTACACTCATTTTTTGAAATTCCAGCGTTGCAAAGCATTTGCTGCTCAAAATACTAATTTTCTCACCCCTGCTAGAATATAGAAATATATCATTCATCTTGACCTTGTGTCTTGTCAGCTTTTAATACTTATAATTGACCGTCAGCTCCAGCATAATCATAAAACCTTTTAACATCTCACTTACTCCAGTTTCCAAAATTTGACCTTCTCTAGCCTTTCTCATGAATAATGGGCCAAATAAATTTACTGAGATTACTGCCAGTGTCTGTTCCCCTGTTTAGAGCCATCTGAAAGGCTGCCTTGCCCTTGAACATAGCAACTGCTCATCACAATTTTGTGCCATCTGCAGACTTGCTGAGCATGCATTCTATCCCTTCTCCCAGGTCGTGGATTCATTCCATTTGTTTCTTCCAGCTGTTAAAGAGAAGGACTCAATTTTCTTCACAGTGGAAATGGTGCAGTTGGCATAGTCCTTCTAAATATACGTCGCAGGTGTTTGCCCTGGAGATGAGTTCTTCAGCTGTTGTTGAACTAATTGAACTTTTATAGGATATTTCTGCTACCTCTTTACATTTCCTGGGTCAACAGAACTAAGAGGCTAGGACTGGTATACAAATCCAAGCTTCTTTTTTAATGGATTCCTTAACCTTGACTCCTTTTAAGCCTTTTTCCCATACTTAATTTGTCCATTCATCACTCAGGACTTTCAAAAGTACTCTCTGATTTATCTACATTCTAATGACTCAGCAACTCTAATAGCGAGCAAGTTACTTGCTATTCAGTGATGATCAGTAATTCTGAAAATTAGACCTTCTGCTTGTTGAGTTAAAAACAAAAATACACCAGTTGAATCAACTGGCAAGACAGGCAAGAACAGAACCTGGTATTTGAAATTGTTAAGTTCTCAGCTATTTCGGAAACTTCCCACAAGACAGTGGCAAGTACAACCAGTTGTGTATCAAATATACTCGGCAAATACAGCATATGTCTATAAAAGGAGGATCAAAAACTCCAAACAAATAGAATTCCTACTGATGACTAAAAAAGATTTGTGTGCTGGAGTGCTGGTAGAGGGAGGAAGGGCATAGCAGGAGGTGAGAAAATGTTTCATATATACACCAGGCATTAAAGGTACATCAACCCCAAAATTTCAAATAACCTTTTCCTGGACATATCTGCCAAATTTGTCTTTTCTGGATGGAAGTTGGCATCCTGGAGGACTCAGAGCCTGTTCCTGCAGCTGCTGACCATGCAGGCTGTTCCCTTTGCTGGAACAGCAGAGCCCTGGGTGTTGGTCCAAGAGGACTTTTTCCCATACAATGTTTCTTTAATGTCTCTGCTTGACTTTTAGGTGCTGTGAGCAATTTGCTTTCCAGGATTTCTTTAAAGTAAAAACCACAAACTGTCTCAGCCCCTCCTTTGCCTTCTACCAATACAACAGCCCCATAAAATGCAGTGTAAGCCCTATTTGCACACATTCTTACTTGCACAGCGTTGTCACTGGGGCTTGGGTAGGAGCAGTGGCTTTGGGGATCTCATCAGGTCCATCCCCTGTGATTGCCCTCACTGCCAGCACCAGTTCCTAGACTGCAGTGAAAAGATTTGGAACTTAACTGCTGCAGTCTTTGATAACGATTTGAATTACAGGATCCCCAACTGAGTACTATCAAAACTTAAAAATACATGGAAGTCCATAATCTGTATCCTTATTCACCTCTCATCAAGGTATTCCCAAGCACTGATGCTTAGAAATTTTATCCTGTACTTAAATGTAAGCATGGTAAGGAACCCTACTGAAGTCAGTGGAACATTAGGCACAGAGAGAAACCTTTCCTGTAATAGTTTTCTTAATGTAATTCCTAATCCCTGCTGTCTACACATTTTTTCTTTTTCCATACCTATTAATGACATTTTTTCATGCTGGCAAATGCCCTATGACATTACACCACAGTCATTATTTTGGAAGGCAGTGTCACTGAACAGCCAATCCTACTCAAGAGACCTTTTTCAGGTTATAAAGAAGCAATTTCAGACAGAAGCCTCACTTCTCTGAGGTTTTAATTAAATACTAATTCAGGAAAGTAGCTTCATAAAGTTGTTATGAAGTAAACAAGCAACAAAGCTGCAAAGCCACAAGTTCCCTGAGCTCAAAGCTGCAACTCAGGGACCCTCACAACAGCACTAAGCTTGCCATTCAATGTATCTCTGAAGTCCAAAATCTCATCAGAACCAGAGGATGTTGTAGGTGGCTATGTATTTTCATCTTATTATAGAGTTTATTTAAGTTCCTGTTATACTGTAATTGCTAGATGCACAAGCAGCTTCGTATGTGAGTGACTGGTTGTAAAGTTAGCACATGAAGCAAAAAGCTTAAATACAGATGTATTTATGAACACTTAAAAGAACATCCAGTTACATTTAATTACAGAGTATGTGGGATCAGAATGGTTAAAACTTGAATAATTAATGTCATCAGTGAGTTAATGTAAAGCAGCCTCATGTACATTAGGGCAGGAATGACTGACATCATTGGAGATGGAGTTAGCTGCTCTGCCGGGTGCCCCACAGGCACAGGTCACAGCCCCGCAGGTACCTCCTGCAGGTACCCCCAGGTGCTTTGGAGCAGGAGTTGTTGACTGCTGTTGTCATGCTCCCCACAAGCTGGTGCCTCCTGAGCTTCCTGGGGAGACACCCAGTCCCTTCAGACACAGATTGGGCAGCGTGAGGGGTGCCAGTGGGGGAATCCTCCTTAACAGACTTATTTCTCCTTATATCGATCACTGAAAAATTGGTTTCAGCCAACTGTCCCAATTCCTATACCCACATTTTCCTGTGCGGCAGAACTTGAGCTCCGTGTGCTAAGGCTTACCTATGTGTGTGATGTTACAGGGGGGTGACGTCAGGCCAGGCTGACTGAATCATTTCAGCTGCTTCTTAAGAACTTCAGCACATGGAAGAATGTCATCCCGAGGAATTCTTTTTTAATGAAGTTTTTTCTTCACGGATTCATTTGCAGTCCCTGTAGCTCACAACAGCCTCTGAAACATCTTTCTCAAAGGCCCCTGGTGGGTATGGGAGGGACAGGCTGCTGGCGCAGCTGTCACTTGGCACAGCAGTTATTACTGAGTGCTCCGCAGCCCCAGTGTAGCCCAGGCACCGGCAGATCAGAATGGCCTCTTTTTTTGATCAGGGGTGCAGCACTGCATGCACTTTGCTTCTGCCTTCCTTCAGCTGCATCAGTTGAGCGTACAACTGACAGGTGTGTTGGCCACTTGGCCAGACCCTCTTCCAGACAGCAGGTGGAAAAAATGCCAAAATGAGCTTTGTGACTTAGGATTCTTTTTGTGTGATGAGAAATGCCACAAACTTCTGCCAACCTGCTTTTATTGAAATCTACTGTATAACATAGAGAAGGAAGTGACAGGCACTAAAAAATTGGTTTGAGCTGAAATGATGTTTTCTTTGATTTTAACATAAATTTCAAAAAAATGTGGCTTTAACAAAAAAGACTTTGAGCATCGTCTGATTTTCCTGTTTCACTTTCACCCCATAAACCATTATTCCCAGAGTGCTAAAGCAAAGTGGACATGTAGAGCTAAGACAATTTTTTTCTTTCAGCTTTTACAGACCAAATGTTAAATTTTGGAATTTAAGAGAATCTAGCACTCCAGAATCCAGCTATGTCAGTTAATACATTTATCTTTTTCTATTTCAGTTTGTTTGCAAAATCCTTAGTAAATTGGGAATTTGCCTATTAGCAAATTGGAGATTTAGAATGCAAGGAAGCAGTTTAAACTTTAAAAGCAAAAACTTACAAAACCCCAAAAAACTGGCAACAATTTGTTTTATAAGTCTAAAGGACTTCAAAGTCCAGCTCTGCACGAAAGTCCTCGGAGATCACATCACTGGCACTTCCACAGAGTTTCTACTGAAAAGCAAACACTTCTTACACTTGCGCTTCCCAAAACAACCAAGGAATTTCTGCAAATCACTCACTTGTGGATGTAAAGAACGACAGAAGTCAAAGGGTTTGCAAAAGCTTACAAAGTTTTATTAGTGAATGACACACTAGGCATGGAAATTGATACCAGTTAGTCCCTGACCTCCTACAAAAGCACATGGCAGGGGGTTTTACATAAAGGAGTAGCGTGAAAGGGAAGAGAGAGAGGAAGAGATTAAAGAGGGGGAGAGAGGAAGAAAGGGAGGAGATCACCAGTCCTGGCTCCAGTGCTGATCCAGCTGATGGGGTGCCTGGGGCCCTGGGTTTGGTGGGGGTACCTTCTCTAGGTAAGTTTTCCCTGCCCTAGAGATGAGTTTATCACTTTCCATGCAATTTAGTTATCCTGCAGTTCCTTCTTCCAGACCTTTCTGTAAATGGGTCAGAGAGCTTCGGCGTCTTTTAAAAGCAGGTACTCCCACTTCTCGACCACATTGCTGTGCTTGTGCTGTATGTGTTTTGCTTATGTCCTGTAGCCAGAACAAGCACCTTTGTCCCAGAAAAGTGCTGCCCAAGCCCTGTATGGCCCCTTCACCAGACACCAACAGTCCTTGGCTGGCCCCGCAGCCATCGGGCTATTGGTGTTTGAGACACATCAGCCCCTCCTCTGCTGGGCTTCTGCAGCCTCCATGTGGCCTGAACAGAAAATGAGACTTTAAAACCAGGGACTTTTCTTCCCTTATGCCCATTGCTGACAGACACCATGAATAAATGAATATAAACCTCCAACAGCCCCCGAATGAAGACTGAGCTGTGTAGAAGGGAATGCAGGTGACCTCACCCTTGATAAAGTAACAGTTGTGTTAATTACCCAGTACAGCCTGGCCCCTGAGGAGTCACAGCTAGAGCCAATAGGGATGAGAGAGATAAAAGGGAGTGGGTCAGCTGCTGAGGGGTCATGATGGAGGAGGAGGAACCCTGGGGAAAAGGAGAGGCTCATGAAGAAGGATCCTGGGGAGAGAGAATCAGTGCTGGGAGGTCAGTTTGGGGCTGCAGTGAGAGCCTGTTGTTGGAACCTGCAGTCACAGTCTGGCTGGGTAAAAGTCTGCAGCCAGAGTCTGCAAACTGATCCCTGCAGTCAGAGTTCAGCAGGAAATACCCAGCAGTCAGAGCTGCAGGGGAAACCTCCAGCAGGAGCTTGCTGCAGCCAGGGTCAGTGAATGGTTGGAGTCAGGAGGGCTGAGCTGTAAAGAGGAATAAACCAGGGCCCTTTTCATGCTCTGATAAACAAGGAGTCTGTGTCTTGGCTCATTTCTACCCTCTAACAAGAGGGCTGCTCCAAGAGAGCAGGACTGTGTATTGCCATCCTTCCACAATCACTCATCTGGCAAAAACTGGCACTGCTTCTGTAAAAAGAAGCCATTCTTTCCTCCCAACACCAAGACTGTGTCTCATGCAATCACAATGGTTTTGACCCCAAAAGGTTCCTGGGCCCCTGTGGATGAACACAGTGTCACCAAGCCAGAGACAAGAAGGGATGAGTATGACAAGTTCTTTCACCAGGAAGGTATCTTTAAAGTGACTGGAAAATGACAGTGTTGGTTCCATTGCCTCTTGCAATATTTACTGGTGCTGTCTTATATTTCTATAACCAAAGGAGGGAAATGTCACCCAAGGCGTCTGTCCAGTAGCAAAACGCCTCAGAGCTCCAGTCTCCAAGGAGAACGCTGAGGACATGGATCCCCCCTAACAGGCTAAAACTGGACAGTGGGACGTACTAGCTCAGTGCAGGAAAAAAAGTTCAAATATTTCAACTTTGTCCTTCCAGTAAAAATGCCCAACTCATCTCACCTATGTCCTTTATCTTTGGGAGAAAAGTCATCCTTTTTTCCTTCCTGGTCAAAGTGCTCTCTGCAAAGGGAAGGCACATAGAATCTTCCTGATCCAGCCCTGAGGTCCAGGATGTTTCAGGGCTCATATTTTCAACACCTTCTGTATCTTTTGAGTGTGCACTTATCACATCTCCAAGGCAGTGACAATGACAGAGAAACTGATCCAACCTCTTCTGTGACTGGAAATAATTATTGAATTAAAGAAGGAATAAAACCCCAACACTGAAAAGGCACACAGATTTCAAGAAGAATTGTGAACATCTATGATTCAGATAAACAAATCCTGATTGTAAATAAAGAATCAATGACTGTTTCTCATGCTGGCAATATATATTTATTGTCATTTTGGAGATAGGTTACCATGTGTGTATCAGGACTTCAGGCTAAAAACAAACTGGGATTATGAATGCTTAGCATATGCCAGTTGAAATGACTGAACGTGAAGCTGACCCTTACAAGACCTTCAATTGGTCTATTTTTGTGTGTGTCTCCTCCACACACTTTAAAAAAAAATTAAATCTGAACATCTTTCTCTTCCCCTTCATTTCAGCCTCAGAAAAATAAATGACCATCCAATTGTACCTTTTACTAGCTTTACTAATATTCTGCTAGCAATATCAGAACATTTATATTGTCGATTCTACAACTTCAAAAGGAGGCAAAGCTTTACAATGTTCTTCCTCCACATTACCTGGCTATTGAGTCCAGCTTTAAAGCCTGTCTTTTATTAGACTATTGCAGTTTTATGATGCTGCAAACCTTCACCACACACACTTTGCTGTTCCAGAACAAGTTGCAGCAGTGCCAGGTCCGACAATCTGTGCAAAAGCCACTGCAGTGCTACAAATTATTGAATACCTTTCCTCTCCATCTCCCATGTACTGACTAACAAACATCTTCCATTAATTTAACAAGTTGCAAATGCTGTCCCCAGAAAGAGAAGGGAAGGATGAAGATATTTTGTGCTTTCATACAAAAAACAAACAACCACCCAGTAAAAATAAAAAAAAAATCCTTCAACTCCAATCCCTCACCCAAAAAAACCCGAGGTCAAAACTATTTGTTTCCCACTGTCCCCACCCTCCCCTAGCTTTTGTAAGTCACCATGAAAACAAGTGCATACAACTTACTGTACAAATACAAAGCTGCAGGCATTCAATTTACAGAACATTCTGAAAATATTTCAAGCATAAAAAGTACACTCGATAATTGCAAAAATAAAGTTTCACTTTTTTAAAAAACATTTTGATCAGAGCTCAAGCAAAACAAACACTTAAGGATTCCTACTTCAGCTTAACTCCCTAAGAACACCACCTTCAGAAATTAAAAACAAAACCCTCCGATTTTTGGTGATAAAGCAACTGACCATGTTTTTAATAAAAAAGAAATGGTATATACAACAATGGCACAGACCTTAAGCATCAACAACACATTTCAGCGAAAAGTAAGTCAGCAAGTGATCTGAGTCATTCTTAGCATTACACAGTACTCATTACTAAGAACCTCAATCCACCAAGAACAGAGATTAAGTTAGACTGGTACAAATGGAAGGAAAAATTCATGACATCAGATAGGCTCAGCTTTTGTCACTGAACTTGTTTTAGGCTAAGCTTCACTAGTGCAAGACCATTTGTTTACCCAATTAAATGAAAGCTCATAAATGTCACAATTTAGGAACACTCATACAAAACTATTTTTTCTTTTTAAAAAAGTGCCACATACCATACTTTTACTAAAAAAGTTACAAACTAATGGAAGACTGTCTGTCTCCATCTCTTGTCAACAAGGAAAGGCCAAAGTGATTCTCTGATCCCAGCTCGAAATGGCGTCCTCTGACCTATCCCCAGCATCTCTAACTTGGAGCAGTCCAGCTGAGCATTCTTCGGACGAAGAGCACCCACAACTGGGCTATCAGTAATCTGAAATCAAAAACAGAAGACACAAAAAAACCCACACCAATAAGTAATCAGAAGTGACAGAAAAATACTAGTACACGAACATTAGAACCTTTTCTTCCCAGCTTTCTATATAGGTACGGTCGACTCCTCCCTTCCAACTATTTTGTGGGGTGTTTTTTGGTTTGGATTTTTTTCCTATTTGCTTGTTTTATAGTTAACTTTATTTCAACACATCAGGCCACGTGAAGTGTCTTAAGGGAAATTTTTCTCACCCTCCTTACTGCTACTAGTTGTGTTTTTCAAATTTTTATTCATATTTTCACTCTGTGATTAATGTCACAAGGTAAGGAATGCTCCAGAATGTAAATGGAACCACGTCTTGATCAATATACTTGAAGAGAAATAGAGTTGGGCAGAAAAAAATTAAAACTATGTATTCTCCATTATTTTTCTTTCATCTTCCAAGTCACATTTCAGTTCCACTTTTCACCAATTCTGAACCCTTAGATATAATCTTCTTGACATACGCCCACCACACTATCAGTATGTCTTCAAGAGTGGTGTCAAGTGTTAATAAAACTACAGGACAGGTTTTAAGCAAAGCAAAAATAATTTGTAGTCCTTAAATGCATGTATTCAGAAATAAATCTGGGCATTGCACAGCTTTTACAGAGCCCTATCTTCAAGTTAATGTTTTATCAATCTGTAACATAAAAGTAGAGATTTCCCTGTGACTAAGGGGAACTGTTCTGCAGAAACACCACCACACTACGGACTGGGGAACTGGTGACTGACTGAGTAATTTTCCTAAAACAGCAGGTCAAAGCAGCTGTTGTTTTCCCGAGCTTGATACCAGCCAGTCCCCTCAGCAGCAGAGCTGCAGTGCTGGACACACAGCCCATCCTGAAGAGGAAGCTCACTTGTACAGCCAGTGGGAGAGCTGCTTCTTGCAAAGATCAGGCACATCTGTCTGCCTACAGGTCCAACAACACATCACTTACTGGTCTCAAGTGGCTGCTGGGAAGGTTGAAAGCATCTGCAATTGCACAGGCCATCTCATACTTAGTCATCTGCTCATTGCCAGACCAGTGAAAGGTGCCTTTTATTGATGGGTCCTAGAGAAGAAAGAGGAAACAGATGAAAGGAAGCAGCCAGCTGGCCCTCAGGCTAATTCCTGTGCAAGAACTGTGCAGAATCAGCATCCAGCAAGGCCCTATCTCAAAAGGCATCTTGCAGTACCTCAGTGGTGTTCTAGAAACATCCGCACCCCTTCAGAGAACACCCCACCAGGGACTGCGATGGGTGTTACTTCTATGTGACCTGACTTTACAAACAGCTTGTGTCCTGTAGAACCCACAGGAGGGAAAGGAGCTGCTCACCAACCCAGCAAGGTCCGAGAGCTGGGGGGAGGGACTCAGCTGTTCTGTGATGTTCACTTACTCAAAAACAAAGGCAAAAGGCACCACACACATTCTGAATGTTAAACTGCAAACCCTGTACCAGTCCAGTCAAACCGACTGCACCACATCCACAGTCCACAGTTTCAAAGTTGCATGTGAAAAAATAAAGGTGGCTGTTGGCTGTTTGGTTCTGTTACCTTGCAGAGGTGGCAATCTGAACGTGCTGTGGTGAACAAATACAAGGAAGTAATTCAGCCCAGGGGATTTGTTTTGTCACTTCAATGTTGTTAGTACAATAAGCAAAGGCATCTGAGAATTATGTTCAACCACATGAGGTTTTTTAGTTCAAACTAGCAATTTGTAGAAGTCACATCAGAATAAGTTCAGCATTTCTAATTCTATCCTCTATACCAGAAGACACAAGACAATTTTCAGAAGGTTCTGTTCCATCCCTTCAACCACTTTTGTTTCTAAGACCACAATACCCTCACAGCCATGCAAAGATCCTGTAGTATTATAGCCAGTTCTTTCCTCCCTCCCAGCATTCCAGAAAGGCAAATAATTCAGATGATGTGCAGTTCTCAGTTGTTCAGAAGCAAAGCTGAGAACTCAAACTGTTTTCACCTCGCAGAGGCTCCTCTGTTGCCATTCTTACCAGCATTCTCTTCTCTGCTAGTTGTCTGCAAACAGCTGCTACATCCTTGACATTGGTAGGAAATCTCTGTTGCCAGTGGTCCATGTTGGCAGATTTATTACTGAACTGCACTTTATCAAACATAACTGTCACAGCACTTTCCTCCAGTCTTTCCACCTCTCCATACAAGACAGGAATCCTAAGTACTGCAGTTTCTAAAAGAAAAAATATTTTAGATCATGGGTGGGGACAAATGCTGCAGCACAATCTGAAAAGTGGAAGTGTTAAGAAATATGCTGATCGTATTAAGCATCTACAAATCACAAATAAAATGCAAGTAGTATGTTGGCTCACAGAATATAATTTTAATTTCTATCAAAACCAGTTTATAAACACTAAGATTATAACCATTACTATGTTATGATTTATTTTCATTTATGCCACTGATTTCCAGAAAGTTAGCAAGCTTTCATTAATTGCATAAAGATGCCTGTTTGGGTTAGAACAAAAATTAAAAAACCCATCTGCTCTGTGCAGGTACTCCAGCACTCCCCATCCTCAGTGGGTAAGAGCAAGGAGAACAATTCCCACCAATCACAAGTCATCACAGTCAGGCATCAATTACAAAGATTTTTCATCTGTCAGGCAGAAGCCTCCTGTATACAGGAGGATATTATTTACCACAAAAAAAGACATGAACCTTGAAATAAATGAAAAGCTTGACAAATAAGGAATAGATTCACAGAACACAATAGCAAATAATGTTAGATTCCAGGACAGCGATTTGAGGAATTAACAAAACGCAAAGAGAAGCATATTCCATGATGGAATACATCATACTAGTCTATCTCTGTCATGAAGACTCAAAAAGCCTCTGAGGAGAAATCCAAGGCTATGACAAATTACTTAAAAGTGACAGTTTTGCTGAAAGAGAAAACAAAAAAATGGGACCTGAAATTAGAAGCTGGAGTCATCAAAACATTGCCATTCTTAATATATTTGGAGGAAAATGCTATAGCTATTGGAGAGACAAACAGAAAGAGCTAATACCAAATTATTCTCACGGAGAAGTAAACCAGAATAAGTACTTAGACAAGAAAAACAAATAGAAAACCCAGCATGAGACTGATTTCCTGCTGCTCTAGATGCAGTTATTTGGTCACTCAGCAGATGTTCCTCCTCTCTTTAAATACTGCTTAAAACATCTATTTTTTAATTGCTTTTAAAATATTGATTCTTTGAGAAGACAACTACCTTCCTTTCATTCTCAGCTCTCTGGGACGAGGAGAGGATCAGCCTCATGACTAACAGCTCTGAGGACCTCTTGACACTTTGTAGTTTTATAAGCATGACTGTATACATGTATATATATTTATAAGCATGTATCCCCTTCTAACCAAAGTAAAGTATCTTTTTAAAAAAATGTTAAACCACGGACTGGAGATTTTTGCATTTTACAACAGAAATGGACAGGGCAGTTCTTCACACAGCTACAGATTTGACCAATGGAATTCTGCCTGCACTGTATCAGCAAATTAGTGGTTGGAACAGCAGTACATGGAAAATACGTATGTTTGTATGAATCAAGAGAACTCCTATTTTCAAACTCTTTGCTCAGCACCTCAACACTGCTCCTGCTAATAATACCACGGCTGCCTGACAGATCCTGCTCTGAAAGGCTCCAAAACCAAGCTGCAGTGTTCAGCTGGGGGAAGGGCCTACCCACACATACTTGGATTTAGTAACGTCTCATCTTCATTTCCAGTCTAGGAGAGGGAGCAAACAGCATCACAGCCAAACTCAGAGGTGGTATTTGATCTAGAGCTGGAGTGAATAACTGGTCATTTAAATTTATTTTTACTTAAATTAGACTTTTCCTATCGAAGTATTTTTTTACAAAGTTACTTTCTTACTAGTATTGCCAAATCCATCATACACAGCATATATTTACTTACTGGAAGACCATCACACTAATTTCTCAATAGCTTGGTTCTCTGGTTGGGAAGCACAGAACCACAGTGTATCATACTGACGTATCAGAAGCCTCTTCTGCATGTGTACTGAGATTGTTTTCTTCAGATTTTTTCATATAATACAAGTGCTTCTTTCCTTATAATCTGTGACTGGACACTGAGAGTGCACAAACTAGAAACAGCCAAATATCTCTTTTATACAAGAAATATATCTTAAATTAAACAGAACATGCTCTTTTCCCTTAAGAAGAATTTTAAAAATTATGTCTGTATATTTTGTATGCCAAATTTTCATTAAGAAAAAACATAAATTTTAAAATCTTGTTGTTTAAAACCTTAAATATGTTATTAACCCTTTAGAAAGTGTTACAAGCAGGAATCTGACGTGCAAGTGAGTAAAACCACAATGGGTGACCTGCTGGCATACGTAACAGGGCAAAACCCAGAGTAACAAGGCTCCGTGTTGATTTAAGCTGTTTTATTACTGCACCACAAGTCTGGTTTTCCTTTTAAGCAAACATACATTGAAACACCTGCAATGCATCCCCATAAATAACTGCAGCTATGTACTGAATGAAGTATTCTATCTTTCCTTAGGAACAGCAGATTCACAATAGACAAAGGCTCATGAATGTCCATCAGGGAGAGGCAAATTGCATGAATGAGGATTGGAACAGGTAAGAAATAAAAACTTTCGTCAAGGTATAAGCAAGAGGGATTGCTCATGAGCAAGGGGACAACTCCCAATCACATTCTTCTCTGAAACTCGTTTCCATGGTTTTCCAACTTCATCACTGACTTAGGAGTCTACTAAGCTAAGCTATTAATTGAGTAAAAATGGAAAGCCTGCATTAAAAATGGTTGAGTGTCTTACCTTCATTGTTTTCCAGAACTGCCTTTTCACCCTCCAGTTTGGTTTTACCATATAAATTCAGGGGATTTGGTACGTCAGTCTCTTTATATGGAGGGCTTGTTCCATCGAATACGTAGTCTGTACTAATGTAGATCAGAAATGCTCCAACTCCAGCTAGGAAGAAAATGCTTATGGATAATTTATATCAATTCATGCCCTCTTTGGAATCCCAGTAGACCCTTAAATCCTCCCAAGGATCTCATCTCCCATGCACATTCATTCCTGCTGCTTTGTCTGTTCCCTGATCCTTCACAGAGCTGTGCACACTACTCTTATGGAAAACAGACTGACAGCACACTGATGGCAGAAGTGACATTCCCACTGTTATTATCTGTACCGATGTCCCTGTTTAAAAAGGTGCAGGACCTTAACAAGACACCAAATCCATGAGATGGTCTCCTTACCTGCCTCTTTTGCTAAGTTTGCTGAAGCAGCCACATTGAGCTGAGAAGCAGCATCTGGTTGACTTTCTACAACATCAGGCCTTCTCTCAGCAGCACAGTGCACTATAACATGAGGCTGGAAATTAAAGACTGATTTTAAACAACCAACATGTCAGGAGATGGCAGATTTGCACCCTAACTCTAGTGATGACACCCCTCAGGCAAAACTAAGTAATAAAAATAGCACTGTTATTTTTAATTACGGCATTCCGAGGAACACCTTCTCCTTAGCACCCTTTACAATAAAACCATGCTGTTTCAAGATACGAGAAACATTTATCATTAACTGTGCAATTATGGTCCTTGGTAGCTTCCATTTTACAGCAACTTTGAAGTTGTGGGGATTTTTTTCTCTTTAACTCTGTATAGTAAAATATACATTAATACAAGACACATCTCTCACACACAAAAGAGTATTAAAATTTTTAGGTAAGCTATTTATACATGGCTTACTTGACACATGCAGATTATTAAGATGATATTTACTATATTATAGAATGGCAGCCTGGATAATGTATTTTATATGTTCCTCTTGGCACTTAACACTGCCCAGGACACAGAGTTACTGCTGTGGGATTCCAGTTTTGCTCACTTCCCCAGAAGGGCATATTGACACACTACAGTGTCAATAACTCAAATGTATCTCCTCCTTTCCAGGTGCTGGCACCTAGAGCCTGCAGCCGGCCTGCGGTGAGGGCAGAGCTGCGTGCACCTAGAGAGAAAAGCTCTGCCAGAGCCCCGCTCGTGTCCCAGAGCTCAGCAGAGCTCTCAGCTCACTACTGGACACAGAAATACCCCTCCCATCCACGTTACACTCTAGAAACTTACCTGAAAATCATGGATAATGTCATGAACTGCAATCGAGTCCAGAAGATTAATCTGTTCAAATCTGGGCTGAGCTCTCCTGTACCCACAACCAACGGCATTCCAATTATTTTCGTTGAATTCTTTAAACACAGCTCTGCCAAGAAGTCCCGTAGCACCGGTGATCAAAACTCGCCTGCTGGGAATGTCAACATCTTCCTAGGGAAATGACAACAGGAAAAGTTTTGTTTCCACTGTAATTTTTTACTGTTTTTTTCTTTAAAAGTATGCACAGTCAGAGGCTACTGTATTAAAAAAGCTTCTCCTGAGTCTTCTGGAGTGTTTCATGGATCTGGGAGGACTAATACTGCAGCCAGTCAATATTTAAACATATATTCAAAGGTAATGAAAACAAAACTTCAGTGAGAAACTCATTTATTTCTACAACAATCCAAACCATGAGGGAAGACAGAATTTTAAGTTCAGTCAAAGGCTGATAACTTTGCACAATCTGAAAGGCGGAAAATAACTTCTTTAGAAAATGGACCCAAAAGATGTAACATTTAGGGTCCAAATCCTACAACAAATAATTCTGGATAGACTGTGCCAGTTAAAAGCTGCAGCAATACAATATAACTTACTGTAGTAATTAAAATCTTGAATTTTATTATTACATAGAAGAGTAATTCACTGTTATTCAACACAGCAGTTTAATAGTAAGTAAAACCGAGATATGGATCTCTTGTCAATTTTACAAAATGACGATTTCAGCTCTCAATCTATACAACAGACGAAAGCTGCACTTCAGCTTCTGCACGTTTTGGTACCTGGGACAGCTGTGAACAGCAGCACACACAGACTGCGTCCCACCTCTCACTAGAACATCAAGTTTTCAAGAGAGCAAACACAAGATCCATGTCTGTCTCTGCAATCTTTATTCTCCTTTAATGCTTTCCTTCTGTATCTGCCATCAATAAACTCAACAAACTGCCTGCTAAAAACAAAAATGAAAGCGTATCTTTACCCTGCCCGTGCAAAAGAACTTTGGGTGTGCAGAACCCACAAATCTTGGATTTCCTGACCACTTTACACAAAGGGACAATTTGTGACAAATTACTATAATTCTGTACATCAGAGAATGCTTTCTACTATGCAATCTCAATAGCTCAGTAATTTCTAAACATGGTGCCAGACTGCTACTTTTTGACTGCACCACAGGAAGCCACAGCAATCACTTCCAAATTACTGTCTTTCACCCGTAGAGTTACACAGCTTTTGTTTCGAGTTCCCAGCACAGTGCAGGCATTTTTCTCAGCTCTAAATCTCCAGATGAAGGCTGACTTATTCTCATTAGTACTGGATGAAAATGAATAATTTACATGTGGACAGTTGCCTGAAAAGGACAGACTACAGCAACTGATGTTTCAAAAAGTTACTTTTGTCCTTAAACGTTACCTGAGAACACAAGCATTTTTAAGGTTACCCAGGCTTCGCTGAAGAGCATGAGCAAGAGCATGCAATTACTATTTTCTTCTGTCTTTCTGTACTTCTTCTCTTAGCAAAGTCTGCAGTGTCACAGGACCTATGATCAGGGCTTCCACAATCAGAGGTGCCTGCTAAAAAATATCCAACATTTGCTGCAGAACAGAGTCAAAAGGTTCTCTAAAAACATCGCTGAATAACTTCAGTAAGTAGGAAGTGACCAACACAAAACCAAATGTCATTTGCAAAATCTGATGTTTTAAAGCCTCATTCATCTTAATTTTTTGGGGTTTTTTTACATATCACAAAAGAGGATGTTACATCAGCAGCACAGCTTGAACTGGACACAAACCCAGCTTTCAGCAAGCACAGCTTGCACGCTACTGCTGTTGTCTGTAAGACTAACTGATTCCAGTCACTTGTTTCTGAAAGAGTAAGACAAATGATAGATGTTTCTCATAAATCCAACACCAATTAATTACCAGTCTGAACCTCTTGTAGCCAGAAGTTTTAACCTTCTGGTGATACAAAACCTGAACAGATGAACTCTCTCCCTGTATGCTGCCCTGCGCCTTCACAGGCCATCACCTAGCTGCAGCAGCATTTCTACAGTCTACTAACACTACTGACACATAGAGTTTTGAAGTTTATAATGAACCATTCCACCTGTTGTTATCCATTAACCAAGAATAACAAAGAAGTATTGTGTTTAGAAGTCTCATTCACATAAAGATAAACGAGTCACAGCATTATCAGGTGAAAAGTAGCATTTTTGAGACACCAGATCACGTTATAGACACTGCCAAAATATAAAATAACAGTGTAATTTATAAAAAGAACAACATGATGCATTTCAAGCTGAAAACCAGAAACAAGTACTTTTAAAGTTTTTTATAGAGCTTCCCAGCTTTATATTTTTGTTTAGAAAATCATGATGAACTCAAACCACTAATTTTAAGGCATGGCCACCAAAACCAGGAAGCTACTGGCGTAACAGATTTGCAACATAATACGATGCGATCCAAGTCACTACAGGGAAGGGAATGTGAGACCGAGCTCTCTCAGCTCTGACATCCCCTGCAGCCACAGAAAGCGAAAAGCAAAGCCTGGGGCTTTCCAAAGGCTCGGAATGACAGGTGACCCGACACTGGCGCTGCCAGAAGTTGCTCTGCCTTTCCCCACACGCCCAACCCTCCTTGCTGCGGCAGCTCACGTACCCTGCGGGCCGGCGGGCAGGGACGCGCCTGCCGGGGGAGCTCTGCGCGGACCCTCGGCACCGCTCCATCCCTCCCGCC
>WBMY01001050.1:608690-634876 GCA_013397315.1 Donacobius atricapilla | reverse complement strand
CAGGCAGCAGCGGCCGGGCTCTGGCGGCAGCCGCGCTGCGCGCTCGGAAGGCCCCGGGCGGGGGACAGGCTGCGGGGCCTGGGCTCGGCACCGGGGCTGCCGTACCCGCAGGGGGGCTCCGCTTCGTGTCCACGGTGCTTTAAACAATAATAAAAGTTACTGCAGTGAGCGCGTGTGGAGCTGCGTTTTAACATTTGAGCACATTTCGCTTATCCAAGCTGAACTTGCTTATGGTTTCTCATTTGTAAAAAACAACGTGGAACATCAGAATTGGACCAAAATATCATATGGTCCAACATACAGCTCTGTCATGTATTCACTGTAGGTTACTTAATTCCTCCTTTTAAAATGGAGAAAAAGAAGCATTGTCAGTTTGCCTTTATGCAGAGTTAGATGTAAAAGCAACTGGTAAATTTGGGACGGGGTGGTTGTTTTTGAGAGAGCAATTACCGTTTACAGCGCTCATCCTGTATGTATCATACATGCTTACAGGGTGACAGATTTGTTTGCTTTTTTAATACAAGTTTTGAAGGTAACACGATACTGTATACAAAGTGTTACAGTACCATTTCTGACCCACAAAGGCAGAGACTGTGCCTAGCATTTTTTTAGCAAGAGAAGTTAAAGAGATGCGTAAAAACTACTGGCCAAAACTCACTGTAGCTACTTCACACTGCTATCTCTGCCTATGAATTTATTTCCACTTGACTTGATTAAAATAGTTTTAATCGGTAGCACTCAAGGAAAAAAACCAGAAAAGTCTATCAAAAGTTAATAGAATCATACTAAAATTTTATAGAATATTGAATATTACCTTTAGTTATGACAAACAACTAATATTTAAAGGACAAAACGGTGTAGATACATAAAAAAATCAAAGCACTTCAGCCAGTTTCTGCCTTCACGGAATACCAATGCCCTTTTTCCCCTGTAACAAGCTATTGACATTTAATTCCCTTCCATTAACCTTAGAATTCTATTTTAAAATATCAGTAATTTATAAATCAAGAAGTAGAATCTACAAAGAAATACCCAACTGTTTAGCAGCAAGGAGGTAAGAACTCCCAGTACACCTGATGTCACGTCATCTCCTCCCAACACAGCTCAGAAGAGCTCCATGGTATTTTCACAAAAACCACGATGGCAAAATAAGTTTTGTCTTCTGGGCTCAGAGGAAGAGGAAAATAGCAAAAGCATGACCACTGAAAGCTCAAGCTACAATCATCCATCAACCCGTAAAATATCTTACCATCTTTGTCACCAGAGTAAGTTAAATTATACGTAGATTTTATGTCCTCATTACATAATATATTTTTTCCTCAAATATTTACCTCAAGTCAGAACTCGTATTCTATAATAATAGTGTTCTACCTATACCTTAAATTTCTTTATTATGGTTGCATCCACTTTGTGAAACATTATGATTGTGCAATAAAAATTATATTGTTGTCTAGATCACAGTCACTTAAGCATCCCTGGGTGAACAAATGGACCGCTCATTAAATTAACATTTCAGCCTCGAATTCACAGAGACTAAAGCATCACTGACTCTCCCTCTCTCTCCTCCCCCTTTGCTTTTCCCTTGATCTCGTAACCAAAGTGTGGTAGCAACCTGTTAATGCAAATACCCAGAGCCTTACCTGTTCCATTTCCAGCAGCATTTCAGACACTGCCAAACCACAGAGGGAATTGCCAGCCTAGGAACTCATTGCAGTTCAGCCTGCACTCGTCCCTTTGTCTGCTGTGCCTGCAGAGAGCACATGGACTGAGAGCAGCACCGGCTCTGCTGACCTTTGAGACCAAAACACAAACCCAAGCCCTACATCACGTGTGGCTCTGAATCCTGTTAAGCTTTTGGTCTGGTCGCAGTGGTACCATTTAAGCAGCTCAGTATGAGCTTAAATTTTTACCTCCTAACAGCCAGCGTGAGCAAGCACAGCCATTGTGTGTATGAGATCCACTCAAAGCACTGGCACTGATCTTAGTTTGTCTTTTACAGCAAACAGGAGGAGGGCTCTAATTAGGTCAGGCAGGTTGAGAATTCTAAGAGCTCTTCATTTCAACAAAGCACAGCCCCGCTCTTGCTACAATACAGCAAGATGATTAACTTGCTGTTAAGTCATAGATTTCTCAATTAAAAAAATCTTCCACAACATAAAAGAAATCATTTCTGCAGTGAATACTAATGTCAGTTGAGCTACAAATGTCAAGGTTTCAGTTTTTAATATTTCATTTTGTAGTGCATGAAAGTGAAAAGGCTCCTAGACTGAAGTTGACAATTTCCCCTTGACTTCCAACCTTGGCTTCTCTCCTCACTCTGCTCCATATGATTCATCAATATTTTAAAGGATCACTCTTGCTCTAAGACTAGCAGAATTATTTGCTGGAGTTCCCTTTTTCCTGTCAGTATAATGTCATGCTCATGCCAACAGTATCAAACAAGGATGTGGCACCCCTAGGAGCCCAGTCCTGTGACACCTGCCATTCTTGGCTTCCCTTGCCTTTTGGGTACCTTCAGTCAAGAAAAAAAAAAAAAGGTACCTTAACTCACTGTCTCTATTTTTATGTTTTGAGTTTAGTGGAACCTTCCATTAACATTCAGACTATTTCCTCCACAGTTTTTTTCTACTCCATTTACATCTTTCAGACAAGAAATCATTCTTTTTTTTCTCCATAAAGGAGAGAACTCCAGTATGAAATGCTTCTAGCAACTTCCTTATCAAAATGTCTCTCAACACTTCATGCTGAACACCCAGTGCTCTTAATTAAAACACCTGAAACTAATCCTCATCCTCAATCATCACAGGATCAAGTAATCCAGCAAATACACAAGGATGACATTAACAGATGACATCTAGCAACTTCTTTCCTTGGACTTCATGTGCATTTTTTGTATATAATTTCCTAGGAATTATGAAGCCTCTGTAAGCCTACAATGTCAGTATAAATGGCAATAAATTCTACCAGCAAGCTTTGGGTACTGCCTCCGCAGCACTCTGTGCAAGATAGCTGCACAGACATACAATAAGAAAAATACAGATCCACCTTTGAGTTAGATTCAGTATTTAGTTTTGTATTAAGAAAATAAGAGAATTGCAGGCTGTATGTATTGTACAGTTTAGCTAAATAATTTCCCTAAGACTGGAGAATACGTAGTTTTTGAGGAAAGACTGACACTGGGCTTTGCTTTGAAGACAAGACTAGAAAAAAGAAAATTCGATGAATCCCACTGTAACGTAACTTTGGGTTTTATCCCTGGGCTTGTAAAGGAAACGGACAAATTCTTTAAATTAAAATTTTTATTGTGCTAAAACATTCTCAATTTTAAATGCAGTTTAACAGATTCTTTCCCCCTTGCCAAAGTTCCAGCCTGTACAACACAAGTGAGTTCTGTGGGTGTCCTCCCACCCAAGTGAGAGAAGTTCCGTTGTTTTTCCCTGTCACTGTAGCACTGATCACTTACAGCTGCCTACAAAGATTTTGTGGCAGTTTAAGAGTCCAGCGTTATGGGACTGGCTAGATTATGGGTCCAGGCAGTTTAATGGACACAGCATTGCTCTTAAGACACTCATCTTAGTCACAGTACACAAACGTTTAGATAAACACAGTCCATTTGACTTTGACCTGAAAATGTTCTTCTGTAGATCAACAGCTGCAGCCCCTAGCCCCAGGATTTAAACTGGCATTTACTGAATATAGATCCTGTAGAATATCAAAATTAAGTGTACAGTCCCATTTCTGCACTGCTTCTATGGTGTGTAGGCCACAGAAGTAAAAGGGTCTCTTGGCAGTATTGCTGCCATTGGTACCAAAGCAGCTATAAACAGCAAAATTAATTTAACATAGAATTGTATACATGGGATAGATGCAAAAAAATTAAAAATATATATTAAAAAATCAGAAAATTTACATGAAATCTGATTTCATTTGTAATCTTATTCTCCTTCTCAGAACTTAAAATGCTCTGTTCAAAACCTAAGTAAGCAGCCTCAGCATACCCAAAACGTCTAACTGTGAACAGAGTTCACTGCTGCAATGATGTTACCAGGAGTCAGGAACACGCTGTCACCTGCTGCTTCTCAGTAAAACACAGTCTATCTAAAAATATGTAATTTTAGCTCATTTCTCTAGGGTTCCTACTGATTTGTATTATATACACCATCCAAATTCATCTTGAAGAAGCAGTCTGTTGAAGACTCCCGTGGCACAAGGATTTATGGGTGATTTATTTTCTTAATACCAAGAAGACTTCAAATTTTGTTTTTATTACCTGCAATGGAAAAATGTTACTAAGTTTGAGGTTTTCACCTATTGCTCCCACCACATTAAGTAATTTCTTGTCTCCTGAGGGGCAGATGACCCCAAATCTCACAGGCAAGCCAGGATTTCAGACCCTGGAACAAACACTAATAAAACTCTCTCCCCTATTCTGCTTCCCTTGGTGTGTTAATATTTCTGATCCTTAACATTGCATCTAAATAGGGATGTTCTGTCTCTCAGAGTCCCATACCAGGGTTGAAAGATGAGATGGATCTTGCAGCTCGGTCTTCAAAGATGTTTATTCTATGTCTTATCTCAAGGTCTTACAAGAGTGTCCGCACAGTAGGAAAAGCTTTGCTACAAGAACATGGAGGCACGACCACAAAGTCGTTTTAAAGATTTCTAATCCAATTAACTCTAAGAATGTGCCATATTTATGGTTTTGTGCCAATTACTATCACCTATTCTAAACACGCAATTTCTACCTCCATTTCATTCTACCAATGTCTTTGTGCCACCGTCTCAGCAGAAGCTGGAGTAGACGAAGAAGAAGGACATGAGACAACACCCCAAATCCTCCATCTTGCCTCAATTTACTTCCATACTAAAAACCCCAAACTACAATTTTTCACCCTGGGATAAACTAAACTAACTCCATTTTAAATCTTTATTATTTCTTAACTCATCTATAAGTGTTGGAAGCTTTTCCCATGGACTAAGGTCAAAGACTGTGCTTTCCTGGGGTCTGTGCCAAGGTTTCTGCCAGGGTTTCAGACCCCTCAGGGCAGTTTGAGGTGTTTTCCACCTGCCCTGGACTCCAACATTGGTGTGCCCCCATGCTCTTTCCATCTTTTCCTCCACTCCACATTTATCTGCAGACCTTTTGCATGTTACCTTGACACCTGCAGTGGTATAAGGTCCTGCCCGGTGGCAGCTAAAGAACCAGGGTGCAAAGGTCTGGCTGAGCCACTTGTACCCCTGACCCGGGCAGGAGACCTCCCGGAGGAAGACGTGAGCTGGTGACAGAAGGAAACCAGCCCTGCAGTCTGACCTGGCACACCACCTACACCTATTCCTGCCAGGTTGTAAGGATCTGGCCTGGAAAGCACAGTAGCCAACGACACTGGGAGTGCCCCATTGATGCAGCCTCCAGCACCTGCTGTGGAACAGGAGATGCCATTCACCTCCCCCAGATGCAGCAGACTATGCAGACTCTCATATCTTCTTTGGTTAAGCTTAAGGGCTACAAAGGTTACATCAACATCAAACTTACCCTCTTTTAAAGGTGTTTTTGGTGGAATATTTTCCTTGCTATCATGCTGGAAAGCTTTGGAAGGATCAAAACGCTTAACACCCTGTACTGCACACAGCTGCTCCTGAAGGTGTCTGGTGGTTTGCTTCTCCTTGGCTAGCAACGCACGCAGTTTGGAGACATCCTACAGAAAACAATACTTGGAAGTTAGATGAAGAACAGGAGAAGAGCCTGCTTCATCATTTACTGCGGGAGCCACTTTGCCTAATGTTAACATAGAGACAACTACTGGTGGCATTAAAACCCAACCCAAACATACAGATGTAGAGAAAGCAGCAGCACGTACAGGTGCTGTGTAACACCACTAGGCAGTATGGCAGTCTGAAACTTTCAGCAGGTAGTTTATTAAGTCTAGGACCTCAAAAAAAGGTAAGAAAAGCCAAGCAAGCTAAGAGAGGAGGTACTTATCTGTACTGCTGATCCCTCTGTATGTTGTAAATTCAGTCAAAAATAAAACTCTTGGCATTTCTGGAGGCTGGTGGTTTATTATAATATGCTTTGTGCAGGGAATTTAAGAACCAAGAAATAAGTAGCTTGCAGGATTAGCCTATAAATATTTAGAGCAACAAAGGCATCAAGCACATTAGAAACACAGATTTCTAATTTTTCATTCCACAAACCTGCTTCAGGTGGGCATTGTCTTCCTTCAGCTTCATAACATGCTTGATTTTTTGCTTCATGTTCTGGTGGCCAAGTAGTTTAGCATATGCATCACTTAGTTTATTCAGTTCTTCTTGGGCTGCCCCATGCTCCTCCAGGAGCACGTTCTTCTCAGCTTCAAAAGCATCTAGTTGTTGCTGAAATACATTTGAACATCTTAGAAATGTTTCAACTAAGCATAACTTTTTACTGAACTGAAATCTACCAAGGAAATTAGTTTGGGAAGGGGAATAGCTGGATAGTAACTTAGGTAACCACTGCAGAAGAAATGCCTTAGAATGGGAAGCAGCATATTTACGTCTCTAGGGTAGAACTTGAGCCAACTGCACAAGTCTTCTGTCAACAGATACTAACACACACCTACTTCTCAACACACCTGGAAAGGCTTCACTTTGTTATGTAAATCTTCATACAGCTTACGCCAGGTCTTGATCTCTTTCTTTAAGCTAGAGGTCACATCTTCACTAATGGTTTTCCTAAAAAGCAAGAAGCAGAGTTTCATGTTCCTTCTTAGCTCTCAGCACTTCTTCCCAATAAAACTTGGCTGTGCTATCATATGCACTTTAAGTTTGACAAAGTCACCTTGATCTTTCTGCTTCCAGTTCTCTTTTCAGATCTTTAGTTTGCTCCTCAAGTTTTTCCTGAAGTTTAGTCATTTGTGCAAGGCAAGACTCTTTTGTTTTCTCTGTTTCTGCTTCTTTTAGTGCAATCTTGGTCTGGATTTCTAAAAGCATCCTGAGGAAAATACCATAATTTCTTAATGAGTCCTTGATTTTTATTTTTTTCCACTACAATAAATGTAAAACCCACAAGTAATGATGGTTGAAAAGCTGTTAGTAGAACTGCAATAAAGGTTTGCACAAACAGTGCCACAAAGAAAACAGTAGTACAGAAGGCAATTAAGTTTAAGATGAACATTTTTACCTTTTCCTTTAAGGATGAAAGCAGTCCTTTTGAAGTAAAGAAAGATCATGTTGCTGTTTAAGATTGTTCAATGCCAATTGCTTCTAGCAGGGACAGTTTAGTAGTTAGGCTTTACACGCAGAGATTTGCTCGAGCAGGAGCTAATCAAGACTGTTCGGTGTGGATGTATGCAAGACTTCCAAAACCCTACACCTAAAAGCATTGGCCCCTCTTCAGCCACAGCTGTTTGTGCCAGCCCTTTCCTGCCACCTCAGCCAGGAAATACCTCCTCAGTTTTTCTTTTATCAGCTCCAATGGAAACTGGAGACGTTGAGCAGGTGGGAGGAAAGAAAGGGCAGCATCTTAACCAGCACAGAGAACATGCATCACTGAAATCACCAGACCGCTGTTAGACAGTCAGAGAAGCATGTCCTCAGCTGCTGGCCTAACACAGCTCCTTGGGTGTTATTTCCCATCAGCTGCACTGTGGTGCCTCATTTTAGGCAGAGAGAGGACCTCAGTTTACGTCACCACAGTGTGGCAGTTCATGGAGATTAATTGGCATCTGCTCGTGAGCAGAATTTGAGGTAACATCATTCAGACTGGAGTGGCAAAGAGTGAATTCTGCATTAAGTATTTGCTTGTCTCCTCTGGGGACCTTACTTGCAGAGCAGTCACTGTAACTGATATTTCTGAAACAGACAATATTCCAACATATTTCATGCAAGTATTTTCCTTCTCCTCTATGTTCCACATATAAACAAAAGTCAAAATAACTGATTGGACAGACCAGTTTCCAAATGCATGTAAACTTAATAAATTTTATCTACTGGTGTTTTCAACTTTCTGCACCAGGAAAAGCAAGAAACTTCAGTTTACACCAAATACTCATCTGATCTTCTAGAGCATCACATGAAGCTCTAGTTAGAAAGGTAAGCCTCAGTTTGCATTCCTTAGCTTAAGGAAAAGTTGGTCTGTGTAGTACCTGGTGCATTCTTCATTTGCTTTGTTTTTAGTGTCTTCTGCTTCTTGAAGCAACCGCAGATTCTCTTGGGCTACTTTTTTTAGGTTGGCAACTTCTTCTCGCAGAGAGGCATTCTCCAGCTGAAAACTGCAAATTTCTTCAGCTGATGTTTTCTTGTAGCTGGTATTACAGTACAAATGAGAAAAACCTTGTTACTTCAGGCAAAATGTTCACACTTTACAAGAGCAATACAAGCTTGTGCTAGCAAGTATCCAAGATTTTCTGATCTAAAGATATGGCAGTGTACAGGCTGTGATAAATCCAAAGGTAAGAAAAAACCATAACAGTTCCATAAAGCCATAAGCAGTAACACTACAACAAATTCTGATACAGCTATTACTGTATTTTGTAGGTATTTTAAAACACAAAGCACCTACTCTCTTCTGAAGCTTATTTTAAACAGCAAAGCACCCACTGTCTGTAGTTGGCATTGGCAAATATCCTGCAGGATCCTTCATGGGTGACACACATACCAAGTAATAACAGTATTACTTTTAACAGTAAAAAGTAATAACTTTTTATATACTTTCTAACCCTGATTATTTTAAGGTAAAAGAATTGCAATAATTGTAGGAAACCACTCTCAATTCAGTGCAAATTTTGAGTATACAAGTCTTTCTGCAAGCTATTTCAGTGCCAAGCACACCATCACTAGTTACAAATCTCATTTCGATTCAGACCACTGAGCTCCTCCAACTGGTTACATTTTGGAAGACTAAAAAAACAATTTCCTGAACTACATAGTGATACTCTGTCATTATACCTGCCTATTACTTGAGAAATAAATTCTTAATGCCACCATATACCATCACAAAATCCTCTGCTCTAATGCCATGCCAACACTCACACGTGGTGTGAAGTACCAAGGCACATAAATGAACAGTGTATTTTCCTGTCACCTTAGAGATAATGCCTGTCTTGTACATTAATAAAATTTAAATACCTTTCAAAGTCAGCAAGAGTCTTCCCAAGTTCCTGCAGTGTATTGCTGTGCTCTTCCTGGATTTTCAATACAGCACTGCTATGCATTGCCTTGATTTGCTCCAACTCTGCATTCTTCCTGAAACAAAAATTCGGCATTGCACGCTGGAGAGAAGTATGTGTGAACTCATCACCAATTGCTGCTATCACTTACAGAAGGCTTGAAGCAGCAGCAGTGAATTAATTATGACAAACCAGTAACTCCTCACACACTAAAGCACAATCTTCACAACAGGTATTACTAAGGATTTCCCCCTCCCTTTGTTTTCCAAGGGAGCTATAGAATAGACTGAAAAGCAAATAGTAAACTTAAACAAGAAACAACTGGCTTGAAAATCTTTGTCATTGCCTTCTCCAGGACAGAAATAGCCAGCACAACATGCATATAACTTACCCAGCACAGCAAGGTCAGAGCACTATATCAGCCTTTCAACCAAATCCCAGCTGGTTTTTTTTTTTTGTTTATTTTAAATTACCATAATGTAAAACTGACTCAAGTTGCTATTGATACTAATTCAAGTTACTACTGCTAGTGATTAGATCTCATTACTATCAGTAATCAACAATCAGCAAGAAATACCTTCAGATCTGCCCAGGTCTCTAAAACCTGAATTGGGCTCAGAAGCTCTGTTTACACTATTAATGAACATTTTTCCTTTCAAAGCTTGAATCAGAAAGTTTCTTTCACAAACCCTTTCAACTCTTCTTCCATCTGTGTGAGCTCAAGACCCTGAGATTTGATTTCTTGTTCCAGTCGCTTCACCAACTTCTCAGCTTTCTTCTCCTTTGCATGCAATTTATTCAGCTCCTTCATGGTATCATTCAGCTCTTCTTCCAGAAGATGCCTCTCACTTGTTACTTCATCTTCAAACTCTTGTAACTTCTGCTGCACTGATGCAGATGATTCCTGCATGCCAAAGTACCACAGATTTTAAAACTACCAGTACTTTCTGGGCAGTAAGGAGCTAATTTGCAGTGTTTAAATTTCAAAGCTATGAGAAGAACCAGAACCCCCATCCCACCAGCAATGATTCTTAGACCTATTAGACCACACAAGCTTCTGCAGGCCAGTACCCACTTTGCCATATTAATGATAACCTAATTTGTGGAATGCACATCTCATGCATAACCAAAATAACAATTTTTAGTGCCAATCCTTGGGATTACAATCTATTTTTAGACTAATTTGTAGCCTGTATTTACCTTCTCTAGCTGCAGCTGAGAGACGACCTCCTCATGTCTCTGAAGCAGTTTTTGGTGTTCTTGTTCCACCAAATCCATTTTTTTTTTCAGGTCTTCTTCCATTTGGGCATTCATACTCAGGAACTGTCCTTTGGCCTCAGACAACTCTTTCTCTGCATAAAAAAAATTGTAAAGATCACACAAGTTCCCTTCTCTATCTTCAAATAACTACAATATGCATTCTTCATAATACTTCCATTCCATCTTTGTTTTTCCCTTGCCTAACTACCAGAAACACAGAAAGAAAACCCCCCACAAAACAAACCCATACCTACAAGGCATCTGGAAACTCCTCAAAATTGGTTTGAGATAATACCACTTCAAAATAATTATAACAGCAGGAGTGTTTGGACCAAGCAATTAACCTTCACCAGAAGAGCAGTAAGGCAGGGAAAACAACTACATGAGTTCCTCAAAGCTTCTTCCACAAACTGGCACACAGAAGGCAGCTGGTACAGAAAACAGTGCATGTCTCAGATTGCAGAGTTGCTGCTCTTGGGAGAGAAGGAGTAAGGAGGTGAAGAAGGATCCTTGCCACATTCCCAGCACCTCAATGAAGCTGTGTACAAGCTGCTAGCAGTGAATTCACACAATATTATACTACTTCTCAGTGAAGAGGAAGGAATAAGAACTTCTTAGTGTTCACCCTTCAGTTTAAAGCCACTCCTGCAATTCCTTGTATACTATCCACCCAAGTTATCCTCCATGGAAACACCAATTCAGACTTAACAGATGTCAGACGTGAAGTGATTTCTCTGTTGTTAAACACATGCCTTGGTGTTTTTAGCTGGACCTCAGAGACTTGACTTCTCATTTGGAATAAAGCAGTCTAAATTACATTTTAGAAAACACCTATTTGAGATGCTTTAAGACACGTGAGTGATCTATGTATGGAACAGTGTACAAGAACTAACAATCACCTTTCTCTTGTTGAAGCAATTGAAACCTCTCAAGTTCTTTCATCAGTTTACATGACTCTTCCTCTTTGGCTTTGAGTGAATGCCTCAGGATCTCAATATCTTGGTCTTTCTTACTCAGTGTCTCCTCCATCTGGGCAACTTCTAGTTTGTATTTCTCCGCTGTTTCTGCAACACTACTGTAGAAGAAAATTCAGGCACTTGTTACCACTAAATTTTGTTTGCAATCTTACACATCAACACAAAGGAAAATGCTTAGGGCTGTTGGTTTCCAAGAGGAAAACCGCCTTCTTGAGAACAATTTGTTGTCACCTGAGCTCTGTAATATATTCCATGAGCTTTTCAGTGTCAGACTTTTCTTCAACTTTCTCTCTCTCAGTAGCAGACCTAAAAGCAGACAGTTTTAATGACAGATCTATTTAAACAAATTCAAAGTTAAGTAGTGACATACTCTTCTTCCCCCAGTTTGGCTGAAAAACTGATATTGGCTCTAAGAAGTGATTCTACCCTCTCTTCATACCTGTTCCAGATAGTCTTCTCATTGTGGTAAAGATGCTAAGCCACATTTTGCCACAAGCAATACACCACAAACATAATAATGCATTAACATAATGCAGCTTTTGTAGCAAATCAGCATCTCCTCCCTTGGTGACCTGCACTACCTGCATTTATGCCTTTGTGTATTTTAACAGCCCAATTCATGCTGCAGTGCCAGTCGTGCCAATCTGACATTAAACATAGCTCGAAGTTCATCCTAGGTCACTGTCCCCAGCAGCAGGCTACACTGTTCCTGTGCAGCACACAACACTTTTTGGGCAAAATAGAAAGCACCAAGTTGGAACTCACTCTCTATCTACACAGAGCTACTGAAGCCAAGAGACTCTGCAGTTGTCTTTCTTCAGAGCCCGTGCCTACATTAAAGCAGCTCTGAAGGCACCACAATGGCTCTTCCATGCACTTCTCTGGAGAGCATGAACATGTCCATCAAATCCATGCCAAATGCCTGGCTGCTGAGTTAGGATTCCAGCTCCTGCTCTAATGCTTCTTTGTTCTTGCTCATTCCTAACTTAGCAGTCTAAAGGGCCAGAAATATCCCATCCACACAAAAGTCCTCCTCCAACCTGAACAACAATTCCTTTCTGAACACGTAAAGTCTTCCCTCCCCACGCCAGACTCCAGAAAACCCCACCCACACCACACTGGAAGACTGAGGGTTGACACCATACAGTCTGTCTTTTGGAGGAAGGTTAGATGCACTAGAGAAACAATGTTTCTAAAGACTTTTATCAAACCACAGCAGTTGTTAGAACTTCATTCCACGGTATTTATTCCAGATTACAAACACTGATAATGTCTTCTCAGTAGGGAGACAGCCTCGATTTTGGTTACTACAAAGGATAAGCATGGAAACACCGCCAGGTGAAGGTTTCCCTTCCTGGCACTTACAGTTTTTCTTGTAACTGTGCAACTTTTCCTTTTGAATGCTCTAGATTCCTTTGCACTTCCTGCAGCTTCATTTCCATGTCTTCCTGCTTTGCCAGCGCAGTCTTAAAAAAATCAAACAAGACACACATATTAACATTAAAATGAGATTTAGTAAAAAAAAAGGCATCGTGGAAGAGACAGTAGTGAACTGAAATTTAATCATAACTCCTGTTTAATGATAGCACCAGCTACAATGCTAAATGTGATTGCAAGTATCCCTCTGTAAAGTTATCAGCCACTTGGTAAACAACAACTACCACTAAGAAATTCAAATGATACCGAGGATCACAGGTTTTATTCCTGAGCAGCTCAGAATTACTGTCCCGTGCAAATGGTCGTACCTTTTCCTTAGCATCCCTCATGTTTCTGAGCTTCATCAGCTCCATGCACAGGCTGCTCATTTTCTTCTGCACACCATCTTCAGACAGCTTGTTAGAAAAGAAGACAAAACCATGAAGTGCAATTCCTTTGTGTGAATTGCTGTTCACACAGCCCTTTCCAAGTGTTCCCCTCCCACTCTGTGCTTAGACAGAGGAGCATAAGATCCCAAACCAGACATGCTTTATATCAAAGCAGATGCTGATCAGCAACTAAAGCTTCTTCTAGCACAGGAAGCTCAATAACAGCAAAGGCAAAGCAACGATGCACTTATTTGTCTGAATACCTTTGACTTCAGTAGTTCATTGCTTCTTGTTAACTCCAGAAGCTGCTTTTTCAGGCAGGCAACGTTTGCCAAAAGAGAGGTTTTCTCCTGAACTGCAGCACTCAGCTTTGCTTCAGTCTTAACAAGATCTTCATCCAGAGCCTGAAGTTTTTTATCCTGCTCTCCACGTTCTCTCACTAATGCACGAATCTAAAACATGAGATATTTTCTTTATTTCCTACTATCATTAGTTTAGCCTCTCCAAGTAAACCACAGGTATCCAAACTGTACTTACTTTCAGCTATCAAGTTCAGAACATGTATCTGCAACTCTCATTCACAGGAAGGAAATAACACAATCCCCACAATTCTCTTTTATAACACACCATACAATTCATCTGACTTATTTTATGCTACCAAGCCAGTACAACATGTTAAAATTAGAACAGTCTTAGCTTTAATGGGCAACAGGAGCCAACTGCCCTTTGTGGCTGTGACAGACAAAAAGGCAGAACATGACATTTGAGACACAAGGCACCAATTAGCACACGGAAGGGCACTGACACGGTTTAGGGTGCCTCTTAAGCATTGAAAATATGACAATTAGCAAGCAAAACATTTCAGCTAGAGATTGTTCAATAAAACAGAACCTTTCTGAGGTAGCCAACAGGCAAGTCAGCTCTGTTTTTGAAAAGACTGACAGAATAGTTGCTCACAACCAGCAGGAATTGATGCAATTCCATTAGCTTCGTACATCCATAATATCTGATAATCTTTCTTTTGCACAGAGCTGTTTGTAAACTACTTGTATGCTGTGTGATGCAGAAGAGGCCAATTCTACCAGCCTGTATTTTTTATTATTGTAAGTGGGAGACATGACAGGATCTCACTCACGTAATGGATTCATACCTCCTTCTCCAGTGCCTTCTGCTTCTTTTTCTCTTTCATAAGCATAACATCTTTTTTCGTCTTCACAATCCCATTAGCCGGCTTTGGAAGAGAGATGTGTTAGAAATCTCTGGCTTCATAAGAGCTGAACACAATTAAATACAAGAGCGGGTGCTTCGTACAGACAAAACTACAAAGATACACACCAAATAAAGAGCAAACCTTTGTCTCTCCCAGACAGGGTAGAAAAGTATCAGGTTAGGATGGGGTTTACCCTTACACTTTCTCATCAGCATTACTCTGAAGGGACAGCTCATAACCACAGGGACAGGAAGAAGATTAACAAAATTGGAGACTCTAGGACCCCTAAGTTTCATAAAGACATTATAAAATCTTGACCTCAGGGTTGTTCGCAGAATTTCATCCTACATCACCAGTACTCATGAACTTAATTAGTATATCAGGACTATAATTTTTCATCTTGTTAAGCTGTTAATCTTGAAACCCATATCCTTGCATTGGACATTGAGAACCTGTACAGGCAGTACCAACCCCTCCCTGTTTCTTTCACCACCAGGTTTTCACTCTGCCTTGCCCAGCCCATGAGTGCAGGAAGAGAAACAGCATCTCCTTAAAAAGGAGTCACATCATAATTACATGGTGAACAAGAGGAAAAGAAATCCCAAGAGTGTCGCACCAAATCAAATAAGCTGCTCTGTAGTCCCAAGTTCATTTCCATAGGATTCCCAAGGATGCAGCAATTTCATTTTCCCTGCTTAGGTCTTAAGGAGCACAGACACAACAATATGTTCCCTGGGTCACTTGGGTAGATTAATGACAAGGGAATGAAGAGGCTGCATTGCTTAAGCAGTCAGAGAGCTTTAGCTGGGATTAACAGAGCCCTACCGTCGAGCCAAAAGATGTGAGTCTCCTTGCAGTTACTGGGGTGGGTGCACTCTTCTCGCTGCTCAGATTTGTCTCACCTGCAGAAGGATGTGGAATAGAATGGTGAAGAAAGAGGGTGTGCATGCACACAGGGAGGCAAATGTAACCAAACTCCACAAGGTTAATTGACTGAATACAAAAGACAACACTCCACCTGGTTGTCAGACTATCACCTTCACAACCCAATAACAGCTACTTTCTTACTGCAATCAGCCAGTTCAATCTATCAGTCATCTGGGCACTAGACAAAGAGAGAGACTACCAGGTGACAGACAGCTTTCATAGTTCCACTTCTGCCATGTTTCCCTGCCATGATCCGGATCCATAGCACCACTTTTCAACTCAGGGATGATTTAGATATTAAAAATGCATGAAAATATCTCAAATCCCAGGTTAATAGGTAATTTATTACCTCCAGAAGCCCCCCCTAATTAGCAGAAGTCACATATAAAACTATTTTTGGAAGATTCCAATAGATGTTTTTACAGCTGCTCCTTTGAGCTGGTAGGTAGGCAGTGAGTCTCCGCAACAGAAACCAATTTCTGAACAGCAGAGCAGTAACAGCACTAACAATTGTAGCATCTAAAGATATCATTGTGTTCGGTGCAATTTTTACTTACTTTTCTGTTTCTTAAGCCCTTGGCATGCTTCAGAGGACAGCAAACTTCCCACTCCATCTGACGGCTTAACGTTACGGGATCCTTGCAGGGGGGTACGTGCTAGAAATGAGATTTTCAGAACAGCGAAGAACAATGCCGGTAAATGACAGGGTTTTCAGCTTCGATGTGCTGATCACACATCTTGGGTAACTCTCTCGCTGTGAGAGACCTGGCTGTCAAAAATCGCTCTCGCTAGCAGAGCCTCAGCCGTGACAAGCCCTGCCCGCTCCTCTTACAGCGCTGAACTATGGAACCAGAGGCCAGCAAGGCTTGGCACCGCTTTAGTAACTACACCCACAACACACGTTTAATACTGTATTTGGCATGCCAGGGATACCCATGAAGTCGGGACCTTCTGCGCTAGAAGGAGAGCCGTGCGAGAACTCAGAGGGTCCTCAGGCACCGCGCTACGGGCTGCTGCTCACAGGAAGGGACCCCCTGAGGCGGTGCCCGGTCCCTCGGGCACGGCCGAAAGGCTCGGCTCGGCCCGGCCCTGCCCCGCTCCCTCCGTCCCGTCCCCTCACGTACCGGCGCTCCCATCGCGGTGGGGCGGGCGGCGGANCGAGGCCCGGGATCGCGGGGCGCTGAGGGGCGCACGGAGCGCTGAGGGGCGCACGGCTCTGTGCGGGGCTCGCCGACCCTGTGCGCATCGCGGGGCGCTGCCGCCGTGTCCCATGTCGGCTCCGTTCGAGGAGCGCAGCGGGGTGGTGCCCTGCGGGACGCCTTGGGGCCGCTGGTACCAGACGCTGGAGGAGGTGTTCATCGAGGTGCGCGTCCCGCCGGGCACCCGCGCCAAGGACGTGCGCTGCAGCCTGCGGAGCCGGCACATCTCCCTGGCCGTGTGCGGGCAGGAGCTGCTGCAGGTACCGCGGGCAGCCCGGGGGGACGCGGAGGCCGCGGGGCGCCGGGGCTCACGGGCTTAGTTCGGTTATGAAATGCTTCTGAAATCATCGAGTCCCGCCCGTGACCGACCCCTGGGTCAACCGACCGTGGGCTTTGCTTAAACACCTCCCGGGACCGTGACTCCCTGGGCAGCTCCCCATCCACTGTCTGTCACACGTTCTGAGAAATTTCTTCCTGACGCCCAGCCCAGACCTGCCCTGGCGCAGCTTAGACTGTGTCCTCATGTGCTGGCATTAGCCCCCCGGGAGAAGGTTTGCACACCTGTGCCCTGTGGTGCCCCTCTGTTCCTTATCCCAGGTTTGACTCATTTAAAATGACATTAATTTGAAACAGTTTTGTTCACCTACACGAGGTTTTACAGATGGTGCCTGTCCTTCAGTACAGGAAAAGAGAGCTGGAGAGGGGCTTCTTACAGGGCCATGTAGTGATGGGACAAGGGGGAAGGGCTTTGAACTGTCAGAAGACAGCGTTATATTGGATATTAGGAAGATGCCCTTCCCCGTGAGGGTGCTGAGGCCCTGGCACAGACAGCGTTATATTGGATATTAGGGAGATGCCCTTCCCTGTGAGGGTGCTGAGGCCCTGGCACAGACAGCGTTATATTGGATATTAGGAAGATGCCCTTCCCTGTGGGGGTGCCAGGCCCTGGCACAGGTGCCCAGGGAAGCTGTGGCTGCCCCATCCCTGGCAGTGCCCAAGGCCAGGCTGGATGGGCTTGGAGGAACCTGGAATAGTGGAAGGTGTCCCTGCCCATGGCAGGGCACTGGAATGAGATGAACTTTAAGGTCCCTTCCAATCCAAACCATTCTGTGATCCTATGAAAAAATAGAGATACAAATTCACATGGATTTTAATGTGAATGTGGACAGCATTTCACTGCACACCTTCAATTGCTCCAGAAAGAAAGAAACAAACAAACAAACAAACAAAAACACAAACAAACAAACAAACAAACAAAAACCCAAAGAAAACAAACAAACAAAAAACCCCAAACAAAACAAGCCAGCCTGAAGACAGATTTACTTTCACGTTTTCACATTTATAATGAACTGCTCATACTACCTGTACCCTGCACCAGAGCTAGATGTTATTCCTGGCAAAAACACTTGCATTTTCATTACAAGATTATTAAAAATGGCATTACCTGCTGAGAAACACAAGCCTTTTCAATGACTCCAGATACTGAAACAGTGAAGGTATTATTAAATGCTTAAATTAAAAGAAATATGTGCGTAACAAGCAATGATTCTTTGACAGGCTACATGCAAGGGTATACTTGCAGGGCCAGATCACCCTGTTCATTTTCAGCAGAATACAAGGTGGTTGAGTTTAAAACTACCTAACTCAATGTGTCAGGATGCTGAAGAGGTTTTACTGATGTGTAATACTGTACCTGTCTTTTGCAGGGTAAACTTTTTGACTCTACAGTAACTGATGAAGGAACATGGACCTTAGGTAATAACCTACATCTGAAGTAACATTATAAAGGCAGTAATAGTTTATCCCCTCTTTATTAATGGGAAAGATTATTATATTATTATTTTTATATTTTATATTTTATAATTATTATATTTTTCCTATAGCTTTGTAAAAAGGCAGTCAGTATAGCTGGATTAAGGAACTGAGGTATTACAAAAGCACTTGAGACTCAGGTTAATGAGAAAATGCAACATCCTGGAGGGTCGTAATCAATGGGCTACAAACATTTCCATATTGTGAGAAGTTTTTTGCAAACCTTCATTTAAAGGTAAACAGTTATGGTACAGTTGTGTGGTCTATGACTCTCCATAATTACTGCTTTTTGTGCCTTACATTTTTTGAATGAGTGACAAAATCTACAATCCAAGAGAATCAGAAAGAAATTCAAAAATCACACAAAGATTCCTACTATAATGAGGAAAAAAAGGCATATTGGGACATTATATCATACATACTGTAAATATTCAGAATATTTTGGGGTTTGGCAATCATCTTTGTGGACTGTGCCTCTCAGAGTTTTCCTATGAAGGATTTTCTTTTCCATTCAATATTTATTTTGAATATTTATTGACAATTTAGTAATTTAAGCATTAAAAGTGTTAATACACATTGTGAAGCGAAGCCCAGTCTTTTTCAATTCACAAATAATCTTCAAAATACACTTCTAATGCTGTATTTATTCACTTCAGTAGAACTAAACACCCTGCACGTTTACTTTGAAACATGTTTCCAATATATTCTCTATGGACACACACACACAATTTAAATAATCATCCATTCATATGTTGCTAAAACTTAGTTCTGGCTTTTGTTGGTAATAACTCTCTGTAAAGCCTGACCTCAAATTTTTCATTACTGCCTTAGCAGAGTTGTCTGTATCAATAGATTAAATCTTTGTTGTGAACATCTCCAAGAGGTTACTTATGTGTGAAATACAAGTAGTTATGAAGTGTGTTTAATCCCTCAAAACAGCCTCAGCATCTTACAGGCCAGAAGGAGGGAGGTGACAGCACAGGCTATCTTTGCTTCAGCCTTTTTTTTTCTTGTTAATGTTTATTTATTTATCAAGAACTAGGTTGGCGTTAAGAATTTAAATTACTTCATGTCTTGGGCTTGTTAATGGTGAACTCACCAAGAAAACCAAGAAAAGAGCCAGCACATAAGACTGAGTTTAAAGGTTGGTTTGTGTTCTCATTCAACAGAAGACAGGCAGCTGATACGAATTGTTCTAATGAAGACAAACAGAGATGCTGGAAATTGTTGGACATCTCTGTTAGAAAATGAATATGCTGCTGATCCGTGGGTACAGGACCAGATGCAAAGGAAACTCACACTGGAGCGATTCCAAAGAGAAGTAAGTTAAAGGACTTTAATTACTCCTTATATTTTTTTGTTAGCACACAGAAGTTATGGCCAGAAAAAGCTGAGCAAATGCCATGGAAATACATGCTTTAGTTCAATATCTATAAAGTGCTTACAAGGTTTTATCATGCTCTGAAGAAATTATTCTCTGCACTCTGTCTGCAAGGCTTGTGATAAATTCAGGTGAGTTTGGAGGTGCTGCTGTTTTACTAATTGCACCTTCAACTTTTCACTTGTTAGGCTACACAACTGTTGTTATTATCTAGAATTATGACACAGCCATATTTACAATAAAATTCCAACATCAAACTCTGCTGGCTATGCTTGTTTATAATGTAAGATGGAGTGGAACAGTTAGCTGGAAAAGATGTTCCTTGCACTTTTACTAAAATTGCCTAAATTGTTTTGCTGTGCCTTTGGCACACAACTAATTCTGTACATGTCTGCAGAGGTGTAGAATTACAACTTTTTACGTACCAGCTGAATCAGCAGGTTATGTACTGCAGCGGAGAACAGCAGTTTTATGAACCTTGTTAGCCATGAGGGCATGTGTTTACATTTTCAAAAGGCAGTTTCAAAGGACACCAAAAGCCAGACCCATTTCTTAAACTTTCCTTAATATTTCTTTTCTGGGAGATCTGACTACTTGCTAAGTCAAGAACAGCACTGCAAGGTCACTTCAGCAGTAGGCAACCAAGCTAAAACAATTCAGTTTGTTGGTGCATTTTTCAAGAATTTCAGTGCTGTGATAAATGCTTGAGAAGTTGTTATATGTTCTTGTTAAAATGGCAGAATATTAACAAAAAAGCAATTTAAGGTTTTTGTTTGTGGGTTATCTGGGATTTTTATTCTAAATAATTTACTAACGAAACAATTTTTAATTTTACTTTCATAAGAACCCTGGGTTTGACTTCAGTGGGGCAGAAATTTCTGGAAACTACAGCAAAGGAGGACCAGACTTTTCTAGTCTTGAAAAGTGAACTTTTTATATGTGATCCTTTAGACAAATTACACGTTACATAAGGACTGGAATCATGTAATTGTTGAAGACTTCAGTGATCTCTTCAATGGATTTTCAAAAGTACTTCGGAGAAGAGAAAGAAGATCTTTTCCAGCAGAATGAAGACAATATGTTACCAGCTGATTTACAGGCTGTGATAACTTTATGATACTAAGGCACAAACTGTAGAGAAAGGTGTACATAAAAAAGTAACATCTTTAAGCAGAATGTTTGGTTTGGGTGTTCTTTTCTTTTTAGAAACACCACAGTAAACACATCAGGGTACTGTTCAGGTGTAAGTCATGTTTATAGGCTTCCCACTAAGACGTTTCATAATGAAAGAAAAAAGCTACTTAGTTAAGCACATTTCAGTGTTTAATTTAAAGGTACGTATCTTGAGACAGGACAATTAGAATTGAACATTGCATCCTCTCCCAGCAGGCTGAGCAGACCTTGGAATCACTCTGCACAGATCAGCACAATGGCCAGGCAGCACTGACAGGTGAGATACCCAGTCACACTTTCTGCAGTGCCATCTGTCCCAGGTGCCCATGAGAAGACTTGATTTGGCCAGTAGAGAGCTTTGGCAGGGAGTCTTCTGTGAAAGCTTTAACTAGTTTGAGATGTGCAAAGAATGATTTCCACCTCAGCTGCTATCCAACAGGGAAGGCTTGGCTGGCTAACATCTCATCCCACACTGATCTCTCCTCCACTCCCCCTCAGTCCACACGACAATCAGGTTTAACAGCCTGTTGCCAACAGCCTCTGTCCCACAGTGATGCAGAATTCAAGAGGACTTTAGCAACACTCTCCCAGAACCCCTTTCCATCTAACATACAATAATGCATTCTTATTAGTCACTTCCTTGTTAGCACTAGAAGCCTGAATGCCTCAGATACTGACCTGGTCTTCAGAACAAAGAGTTGTGTTTTACAAAGCTTAGGGAGATCTGAGTTGAAGCAATCTTCAATGTTCTCAACTGGATTGCTCCTACAACAGGCCAAGATGGGGAACCAGCCCTGCTCCTACTGTACCTGGAACAATGTGCCTATTCAGCATCAGTATTTATCTCTAGTACAGCAAAACTCTGGAAAACTAATGTCAGATTTAGGGTGTGAAAGGGTCACAAGTGACCCAGTTCTTTCCCTTACTCTTCATCAGCTGTCCCCAAGTTTTCACACTGAATGACGTAACTTGTGGCACTGCTGAACCACAGCTCTTACAGAGTACTGCACTTATGGATGCTGTGCTAGTGACTCTTTCCTAAAGGAACACAGTAAAGTTTCTCTTTTCTCCTGCTCTACCTGCTCAACACATTCAGGGTATCACCCAGGCTAATGTTTGCTGTGTCTGTGTAGGAGGCCAGTGCCCATCCTGGCAGGAACACCTGGACACAGGTACTGCCCAAACAGCACCCAGGGGAGCTGGCAGGCACTTGCTGTTGTCATCACTATTCAGTGGGATTAGTCTTTCTTTTCTTAGCACACTGCAGCACTGCACTACTGCACATCAGATTGTCCTACCATTGCATAATCCTCAGAAAGTGAACCAGGTTTTAAAAATTCACACCTAATTCAGCACCTGCAGTTACTGTAAACCAAGGTTAGATTACACAAGCTGCTCTACAAATATAAGGTGTTAAAATTCCTTGTATTGGGATTGTGTTATTTCACTGACTAGTAAACAGTCCACCAAGTAAGACTGAAAACTGACACCACGTGCTATTGAATTCATCATGAAAAGAACTGGTATTTGCTGGAAGGATCGTTAGTCTGAAGGATCTTTATTCTTTCCATGAGTTGAGTTCTTCATTGTTAAGATCATGGTTCAGACTGTTTGTCAAATATTCGTGTGCCTGTTGTCAAGGTCACAGGATGGTCTTCTCATTTCACTGTACTCCTGTAAAAAAAACCCAAACAAACCAGTCAACTGGAGTGCTTTCTACAAGAGCCAAACAAAGCAAGATGTTGTAGAAAAATGTGTAGCCTCTGGAAGTAAAGTCTAGGTAAGGAAGTTTACCATTTTTACAGAGTAAAACAACAGTAGCAGAAATAACTAAATTACAGATTTTAGCCTTCACTAAGCAATTTTACAAGTGAAACTGCATAAAAAATGTCTTACTTGTAAGTATCTTAAGTGAACAACTACAAGAAACTCATTCTAACAGGCTGGTTTTCTTTTTGGGATAGGAGCAAGGCAAGTTTTTTTCCCCTTTTCCAAGCTTTGCTCCACATTTTAACATGAATGTCCCAATGTCTGTAGAACGTCTGCTACCACAACACACACCAGTTCTTTCTCCAACGTTCACACATGAATTAGGCTGTCACTTCTTTAGGAACAGCACTGGCTTAAGCATGAACAAGAAAACAGGTCACCTACACTTCTGTTACGTGGTTCCAGGAGGTAACCTAGAAGGACCCTGGAGGTAGTTAACAGCTAATTGCACGTCTACATTATCAGAAGTTGATTTTACAAGGCCAGAAGTTGATTTTACGAGGACTTACCTATTATGAGGTGCTCTCTGGAATGGTGGGAAGGTGTGTTATTCTGTAGTAGCTATGTTTCAGCTGCCGAGCTGTACGTCCAGACACAATCCATTTTAGTTTCTGCACATTTGGTTTGGAACACTTGCTTGAGGAATATTCCGTAAGGCACTTTAACACCAGCTCCTTCCAGAAGGTCAATTCTCTGTTGCTTATCTACGTAACAAGACAGCACGTCCTGTGTTAATAACTAGTTAAATCTTTACTTTGTACATGTACTCTCAGCTTCTTCAACATGACAGGCAGCCAAATATCCCAGGCCAAATGAAAAAACCCGACAAAACACAAGACAGCCACAGAAGAAACCAATATGCCAATGCACCTGTCCCTTCCCCACTGTGTAGGCCTTTCCATGCATTTTTCTTGGACCCTCCCCTGAAGTTTTATCTGCACATACCTTGGAATGTAACTGTAGAAATTCCAATGCCTCTATCAACTCCAGCAGTTTTTGTTCTTCTATCTCTAGTGCCATAATAGACAGTGCCAAGACAGAAGGCTGGAGAGAGAGAGAGATGTTTTTAAACACAGTTTTGTTAAGTTTCAGCACTTAAATTTTCTTTCAACTTTCAAGATGTTTACCTTGGCTTTAGAAAACATGATTCTGCAGTGACAGGCCTTGAGTTGGGTCTCAAGTCTCTCAAAATTAAGGTATTTTCTCCTGTAATAAAAACAGATGAGTGAATCTAGAGGAATGCAAGCTTGATCATGGCAGCATCACTCTGGGAACTCAGAGAAGCAGCAAGAATGTTCATTATCTAAACAACGCCCTCATTTGTCCCAGAACTTCTGGGGTTACATTCAAACAGGTGTTCAGTTTTGGCAGTCCCAACGCCAAAAATAAATCATGTCTTACACTGGAGAAAAGCTGCATTAACAAAGCAGGCTTAACAAGGAATTTCAGTGTTTACTAGTGAAAGGAATCTTTTTTTAAACCAGATTTTGCAATCTTTGCAATGAAGTAATACTTCACTGCAGTGTAAGCAGAGATTTATTATACCATCATTACTAAGTAAGTTTGGTTTTCAGCTCAGAGAGCAATACTCCATTTATGCAAACAATATTTAAAATTACAATAACATTAAACCACAGATGCTCACATTTATGACAGTTACCAGTAAAGGGAAAGTTTGTGGGATTTTTAAAGTAAGTACAGAAAGGCCAATTACTCAAGCAATTTCCCTGCTTATTTTTCTGCATTCTACATTCTCTGGTCATGGGCAGTTATGGCAAAATTCGGGTTAGCTATTGTACCTTTCACAGCTTAAATTCTCATGAAAGAACGAATGATAGAGCTGTAGAAATTGGAAGGCTGTTATAGCTTTGACTTTCCAACACAATTTCTCCAATACGATTTTCTCCATTCTCATCATATCAGAAACAGTGAACCTATACTGGCTTAATCGAATTAAGTCAGTGGCGAAGGGCACATTTCTCTCTTCTTCTGATGCCTTCACAGCCAAGTAGAAGCAGCTGAGTCCAACACAGCCCAAGTGTTTAGGCTGTACCTAAAGGAAAGTGAATTGTTATTTTCAAAGAAGAAGGCCTCTGATCAGCTATTACAACATGCAAGTATCAAACTGTAGGCACCCATCTATTTCATCAAAAAATTATGGGGGATGAGGGGTTGTTTTGATTTTTGGAGATTGAAAACTAAGTCTTTTATTGTACATTCTTATCTTTATTCAACCAAACAAGAAAACAGTTACACACCTTAAATTGCATCTCATTCATCTAAAAAAGCAAGTCTGCAGAGAAATTTTGATTGAGGTAGAACTGGCTTGTTAATAAGGTTCTAAAACAGCCTAATAGGAAGCTTTTAGGATTTAAAGTGTTGTACATAGTGGGTGATAATAAAAAATTGGGGGTTTCTAAGTCTATTTTAAGTATATATACACACATATATATGTACATGTATATATAAACTGTCCTATTTTATTCCATAGACAATGCAGTCCAGCTTTTTACTGCTTATTCAGAAGTCTTTGAAATCATCATTTTCCCATCCATTCCATCTAGCTTTCTCATTTTTGTTTGAACACACAAGGAAAACAAGCTTTTATTCTTGTCCAAATCATACAGCAGTAATCCTGTCTTGCTAGACAATTAAAAACAACCCAGGTCAGCATGTCACAGCTACACAGGAGAATGCAGTGCTAACTAATGGCTGACCAGATTTTAAGTGTTCAACAGCATCCTGATAGACACAAGGCTTATTGATAGGTTGAAAAGGCAGGTAAATAAGAAGTAATTTAAGATGTTCTTGTATCTATGCAACAGGACAGGCAGTCTGTGTTGGTCTGAGCCATTAACATGTCCTGTTTCCCAGCCCATAGGCATCCTTTAGTTTTTCCTTCTCCAGAGGAAACACCTTTCTCAACAACATCAAAATCTGAACAGAGAGCACCATTTTTTAGCTCCACACAACCAAGAATCTCTGTAAGGAGCTTAACCTTTATCTAAACCCAAGACACTCTAGCTTCGAATAGGAGCTAGGCTGAGAACCTATACTTCCAAAAGCCTTACCTTCATTTTTGACAAGAATCTATCTAAGAAATTCACAGCTAGCGAGAAGGTCTCGGTGTGGAAGCCAAAGAACTGCGTTAAGCTGAGCAGCTCTTTCACCTGGAAGTCTCGCAGCCGCGCCGTCATCCGCAGGCCGGTGTCGTGGGCAGCCTCGAGCAGCCGGAGGCCGGCGGCGCGGGGCAGCGCCCGCGGCTCCTGCTCCAGCATGGCGGGCAGCTGCAGCAGCAGGTGCCGGGCCTCGCCGCTCGCCAGGCTATCGATCATCTGCCGCGAGAAACAGCGCCTGCCATCCAACAGCCCAAGGGCCGAAAACTCGCCACACACCCCACCAACTCCGCGGCCAGGGTGCCACAGCCTGGGCACACGCACGGAGCGCCCCCGGCCCGCAGCCCGCGGGTGTCCGGGGCAAGGCGGGCCCGCGCTCCCGGGACATGCCCGGGCCTGCCCCGCACGGCCCC
>WBMY01001050.1:468425-608583 GCA_013397315.1 Donacobius atricapilla | reverse complement strand
CCCGGTCCGCCCCGGCCCTGGCCACGCCCCTGAGCGCGCCCCCGGGCGCGCCCCCAGCCCCGGTACCGATGGTTTTTAAAGCATAAATGGTTTCTAAACCCTCGCGATGGCTCCTGGCTGGGTTCCAGGCCAGGGCAGGTGCTGTCCCCCAGGGCTGAAGGCTGGCGGGGGTCGGTGCTTTACTGCTCTCACCTCCAGCACTCCTGAAAACTCTCAGTTACAAGGCATTCAAGGGTTCATGTCTTACCGCTTTCCAGCCCCTCCCTCATATTTTGGTATATTCATATGTATTTTGGTTTTTCATAGCAAGAGCTTGGATTTCTGGAAGGCTCAGTGGAAGTCAGCACGGGGGAGTCCTTGAATGTGAAGGTGAAATGACCAAGTGCCATGCCTGTGCCTCTTTCCCCTCGAAAACACTTGAATGAAATCAAAGTTTCTACTTGCCGTCCATCTCCCTCCCCTCCTCAGACCTTTGCAAGCTACTGGTTGAGAGAGTGCATCTAAAAGGCACTGGTTTGATCCTCATTATAATGTCCTTGATTTGAGTGTCTATTAGACAAGAAAAAGTAATTTGTTAAAAAAATGAGAGTGGAAGCATCAATCCCAGGTCTCATGCCACAGCCCATCTGAGAGAAAAAGAATTGTCTTCAAAATGTGCTATGAACTCTACACTGTAAATCAATCTGTTGCTATTGGATGACATTCCCATATAATTGCCCATGAATGCAAACTTAAGTACTTCAAGTATTCACAGATGCAGCACATCAGAAATAAAGATTATAGTAAATCAGATGTCATGAATATGGATATTTATGTTGCCAGTAAATAGTCTGAGTTATCTAAATTAAAATTCAAAATTATATATTGCAAAGGAAGTGTTCTTCTCTTTTTTTTTAAGAGTTGGAAAACATTTGCAGTATTCTTCCTGTCATTACTATGCACATAATAATCATGTGAAGCAAATGATACTTCTTTTCATGCTGCTTGTTTTAAATAGCTTTTATTTCTCAAATTGCTTTTAAAAATAGACTGAGGGAGTGCTGTAAAAAGCAGTGGGCCATGGATCTTGTTTGAAGCCACTGAGAGCAGGCAAAATCACTGGCCTGTATTTTGTTGTTGCAGCAAGGATTCTGGACTGAAGTGACGGCATGGAAAAGCAGTTCATGTTGATAAAAATCTAACACATAATTTATGATTTTAAGATATTCTTTGGGCTTACACACTTGGCAAACAGATGCCCAAAACGCCTTCATGGGTCAGCAGCTTGAGAAGCGCCTTGCTCGGGTTGCCAGACCTCCTGCCAGAGTGGCTGAAGGGAGTGCACATCCTCCATCTGCTCTGCAGGCTGCTGCGTGTGGGTAGAAGATGCTTCAAGAGAGGGACTGCAGACAGTGAGAGCACCAGGAACTTCTGAAATGCATTGCAGCTGTTCCCTTGGAGCTCTGGCAGAGATGAGATAGAGGATGAAGTCTGGATAGTAAAGATGCTGCTTTCCTAGATGTCTGCTCTGCCTGTTGAGTGGTTGTCATGCCTGAGACAAGGACACATCGTTTTCCTGTGGATTGGTCGGGTAGCTGAGGGCACAGATTGCTCCCACGTCTGTGGCTGTGCCAAGCTGAGAAGCGCTGGTGTGCTGCAGGGCTGCGTGGTGAGCCTGCCATAGAGGCAGAGTGGAGAGTTTCAGCAGTGGTATCTTCACCTCTTTTCTACTTAACCTGTGCCAGATGTCTTTCAGAAATCTCGGTCTGTTTAATCCTCACTGCCTCAGCCCGCACCTGCAGGGCTTGCTTGTGTGCATCTGTCTCACCGGAGCCTTCCCCCATCCTCCTTGCGCGAGGATCCAGGAGCCTCAGTTGGGCTCAAGGCTGCGGCTCGCAGGGGCTGTGGCTGGCCCTCTCCCTTGGCCAGACTTGTCGATTGGATTTCTCGGATGGGCCTCGAGCTTGCTGTGTCCCCTGGTTTGTCTGGTGATGACACTGCAGCCCTCGGCTGCCACCAGCCTGGCTCTGCTCCTGCTTTGGGCTGGTGGCTTTGTTGGTGAGGTTCTGCCCTGCCACTGCCAGGGCTGCCCTCAGCTTTTTTGTTACCTTCAATGAAAAGCGAGCTGTATATCTTCTGGCACCCCATTCTCGAGACAGCTGAAGAAATTAATGCTGGCTTTTCACCCTTTGCTGCGTGTTTTATGACTATAGCATCAGAATTAACATAAAGATTTTTTAAATTATTTTTTCTGGGATTTCACTTAAAAAATAAATTACTGTCACAGCTGGAAAGGTTTCTTCCTGCCCCTTCTCTTGTGTTTGTTCTCTGATTGTAATGTCTTTAGTTCATTAACTTAATTGTACAGAAGTGCACACAAGAAAGAAAGGCAAACAAAAGGCAGGAGGTGAAGCCTCCCAAGTAAATGCAAGACCCTGTAGGAGATTTACTTTCTCTTCTGTTACTCTTTTACTGATTCTCATGATATCAGATACATCATAGGAGAGAATAATTATCTCCGAGATGGGTTTAAGCACAAGAGCTTGGGAATACGGTTGGGATGTGAAGGAGACAAGTCTTTAAGTCATTTGACCTGCCTTAGGGAAAGTATGTTCATAATATTAAGTTCAGTTTAGGCTCAGGGGAATTGTGGAATTTTGATTTAAAAGGCCTTATTTCAAAGCTTGCAGAAATCTAGGTTCTTGAGCATGTTTATGCATCTAACACCTACTCTCCTTAATGTAAAGAATTTATATGTCTAAACTTCACTGAAGAGGGGTCTCAGAGACCAGAGGGGGCCTCAGTTAGCCCTGACATAGCAAATGATTTGCTTGAAATGTAGATTAAATTAATTCAAAAGTTTCTTGCCACTTTTGCTTTACATTGCATTGTTCAGAAAAACTCTACAGGCCAAAAAGAAAGGCAGTGAGCTCTGCATTTCCTTGCTATAAAACATTTGAGAGAAGGAAACTTTGTCAGACTATGCCATAAATACCAAAACCTGGAAAGGATTTAGGCACTGTAACCACCTATTGATATTCTTACACTGATCTCAGTCAAACCTCTGCTTTATGCTTTCTTCTCTCTTTATTTTGTTAATAAAGAACAATTACATGATAATAACAGGTTATCTCTTTTTTTCAAACTAGAAACCTTGTTACAGTATACTGTGTGAAATTGCCAGGTTGAGGAGACTGTCAGGGGTTTCTCTCCCTTGGCTGCAAAATAATGCCCAAACCCCTGTTCTGGACAGGGATAATGGCAGTCCATTAGCTCTTTTTTCTTTATTACTGCACTGGAATAATATGTAATCTATATGCTAGGATCCTGTCTATGGCTGAGCTGTATGCTTGCTTATGTGATCTCTTCGAGCTATTTTTGTGATGCATTGATTTAAAATCTTTTACCCCAGAAGTATTTATATTGACATCATTCAAGAAAATCCTTTGCTTCACACTCCTTTCCCCCAGCCTTTGTTAAGAGCATCAGCAAGCGTTATGAATATGACTGGTGTGTAGTTAGCTGCCCTAGAAGAAGAGGGTGTGGATGGAGTATGAAATCATGGATCTGCAGTGTAAACTTAAAAACTAGTAGCAGTCCTGTACTCTTCATGGTTATATCTTTCTAGCTGATAGTTTTCAGCCAGGTCTTTTCTCCCACTTTGAGAAGATTCAGGACTGCTTTTTTTTAGGAAGAGTCATGTCAGCTGGATTTGGAAGAGAGGGTAATTTGTTGAGCAGACAGGGAAAGCTGAGACCAGGCACTTATGATGATTAATAAGCCTGCAAAAGTGTGTGTGTTTTTGTTAATCACCCTGAGAGGAGCAGCCTGGGGAAAGTGTCAGTCTCCTTCAGAGAGAACTGTTAGAATTACTTGAGTCATTACAAGTTTTGGCTCTGGACTGGATATTTCCAGTTGTTGTGTGGGTGGGGGCTGCACATTTGCTTTAGGCTTACTAATAATGAGCTCATTGTTCCTGACTGCTCTGCAGTAGTAGTTGGTGAACCCTCTGAGACCTGACATGATTGAAATACACAGTTTGTCTATTTTTGTTAAGAAAGAAAAAAAAAATAGGAAGGCAATCACTTGCACTTGGAAGCTTTTTTTTTCTTTTAAAAAGGTCAACTTTTTGATAAACCCCAAATGAATGGAACTTGAAACACTAATTGAGAGCTCAGGAGCTCTCAGTGGTTGAAAACAGTTTGCTGAAAGCAGTACCTGGAGATCTTTGGCACTGTGCTTGGCTGAAGAGCCCAAAGAAATGGCATGAGCAAATAATTTTTGTTTGATGGATCATGTAGGACTTGGAGATAAGTAAAAATACACAGAAAAGATTGGTGGGGAAAAAAAAAGTGACTTGAAGATGTTATTCCTGCCACAACCTCCAGAAGCAAGGTGACACCTGGTCATGGGTTTGTGTCTTTTTAAAGAAGAAATATTTTGTCCTGTTATCTGTGTCTTACTTTCAAGAAAAGTGGGTCTGCTAATTCCAATGTGATTTACCAAATGAGTTAAGTAGTTCAGGTAGTAGTTTAAACAATCAAGAGTTAAATATCTTTTTTTAAGCCATAGATTTACAGTACAGCAGTTTCCAAGTCAGTCAGTATCCATGTTGTTGAGCTTATCTTAGAATATGGAGTATCAGGATATTTCAGTTCATGTGCAGAACTACATTCTTCTTTTCAAAAGCTGTTTCAGAAGAAAAATGGACTGGTGTTCACAAAGGCAGAGCTGTGATTAAAGGACAGGCTGCTTCCCTGATGGCCCCTTTTGGCTTTAGTGGAGATCTTCAGATTACCTAATGAAGTGAATTTTGTTCTTTCAGGGGAAACCATAGCAACCTGCCACTTTAGAATGCACGGTATATAATCTGTCTGTCCTTCAGATAGTATTTTGCAGTCCAGAAATAGTCATCGTTTCCTAATGTGTGAATGTAAAATGTCAGACAAATGTAGCTGGAGTGACAGTGTTGTCTCTGAGGTAAACATGAGCCCTATTGTGCTGTTTGTCTGGTGCTGCACATTTGAAAAGCAGGTCCCAGAGGAGGGCAAAGGAAGACTATTTTTTAGTTTTTAATATATGGGTGAGAGAGGTGCTGTGAAATTTGGTAATTGAAAGAGATGCTGCAGTCCCTCCAGTGCTACTCTTACCTTGTCCTCCAGCCTGTATGTGCCCCTATTTATTTTTCTCATAGTTTTCTTAAATTATGGTATATAGAGTTCCACGTTTTTTGGCCTCTGGTACCACTTTGCAGAGGCTCAAACAGCACTGAAAATACTCAGTAATCCTGTTGTGCAAGTACCCTGCAACCTGTTCACAGCTGGCTAAAGCTGCCGGCTGTTTGTTGAGAACATGGAAAACATTCTTCCTTGGTTAAATAAATAAATGCTTGTGAGCAGCCTCACTGAATTCTGTTTGTGTCACCCTCCCACTACAAGATCTGAAAGCGCTGAGACAAGTAATGTCTGCAGAAACCAGCACTGATTACTGAACAGGTAAAATTCAGCTTGTGAGCCTCCGAATCTGCTGCCAGTTTTAGGGACTGGGCTACCAGTCTGAGAAGGGATGACTTAGCTTTTTTCTTGTGAAAAGGGCCAAATGAGTAGTGCATTGAAGGAATAAATAGGCAAATATTTAATGATACTGCTAGAGATTGATTTAGATTAAACTGCTAACTAAATATTTTCCTTAAAAATATTGTCATGACTCCAGCTTCTGTAGGGAGTGTTTAAAAATCAACTTAAATGGCACAGAATGCTCATTGGAATAGAGGCATTTCAAATGGATTTTTTGCTATAAATCAAATATTAACCGCCAAAATTATTGTTTAAAATGCTAAATTATTTTGATAGGGCTGTGATTTACTTAAGAGGAGAACAAAATAATGTTGGTTGGTTGGTTGGATTTTTTCTGTTTCTGTGTCATAGTGGGTCAAGGCTGTGAGAGAATCCTTCTGCTCCTTTAAACTGATCTGGCTCCTTCCCTGATTTGGTTTAAATTACGGTTAATCAATTTTTTCTTGTCACGAGTCCCTTTCCTTGACTTTTTTGGAAATCATACCCGTTCAATGGCAGTTTTCATCCTTCTGCCCCCTTTAGGTTGATTTTTCATCCACCCTTGGATAGTTATGCCTTTATGAATAACAGCGGAGCATATTTAAGCTATTCCCATTGTCACTATTTTTTGTTCTATTTATTGCCTCTTTCAATTTGATCAGATTCCCAGTTGTTTTCAGCTTTTGATTTGTTTGCACTGCATAATTAGTGTTTGCATTGTATGTCGATGGATTCGGCACTGAAATCACTTGTTACCACTCGTGTGGAAGCAAATGCTATGGGTTTCTTGGTTTGGTGATTTTTTTTTGTTTCCCCAAGTGTACTACCAGGTTTTTCTCCTTGTCTTGCTTAGAGATCAAAAACGGAATCCCTTTGTTGAGAGAGGACGCTTAAACTTGAAGGAAAATGTAAATGACGGTATGTATTCTCAGATCTGTAGCACCAAAACTAATGATACAAACAATCGTGTGGAAAATTCAAATCTTTCCCAGTAGGACGTGAAATTCAGCCCTCTTATCCTGAGATTCAGCCTTCTCCCGGGTGAGGGCAGTGGTGGCTCACGAATTGCACAGTCCCTGCTCATGTTTAATGTAACACTCATTGCAGACTGTGAGATTTGGTGTATTTATATTAGGAGTTTCAGCGAATGTGTTGTGGGACTACTTTATAAATTCAGGGCTGAGAAATACGAGACAAGAATGTGAAGAGAGATATTTTTATACAGAAGACTTTCAACTTAACCTCCTCCTAGAGAAGGTGGTTTTTGAGTTTTGGAGAAAATCAGGATACCTTGCTGAAGGGAATAAGATGCACTCACTTGACAAATAGAGTTTGCAAATCTGTATCTGCGGTTTTCTAGATTTCAAATGGTCAAGTTTTGCAAGAATGAAGAGTAATTTTTGCTGAAGCATTATTTTCCATACACGTTTCATTTTACCATTTAGTTCGATACCCATCAAATTACTTACATGCACTTAAATCTTGTACTTTTAATTGCTACATCCTCGTGTGGCTGCTTTTCAGCAGCAGTTATGGAAGTTTTACAAGAGTAATTTCCCCTCCCTTTGACCCATCATGGTTTTTTTAAATTGGCTTTCAGTATTGAGTAATAGTAATGGATTTGAGAGAGAAGAATGTGTGTTGTTGCAGGTGTTTTAATGGATGTCATATTTTGAAGTGTGACCTCTCTACCAGTTGAGGACTTTTCGATATGGCATCCAGTGACAAGGTTTTGGGGCAGTTAATGGAGCAGCGAAGATTGTAACTAGACAGATAGCTTGCTGAGGTGGCCCAAGAACCGGATTGAATAATAGAACTAATTATGTAATTGGGTGTTATGGTTTTGAGAATCTGCTGATGTTATGACCAGTCTGCTTTTGTTTGTTCTCTGTGTCTGCTCAGCTTTACATAAGCTTGTGTTCCAGTGAGTCTGGCAACTCTGCAGTCACAAGCCAATAATGATGCAGAGCAGCGAGCTGAGGTCTCTGCAGAAGACTTGGCAGATTATTAAATGAAGTGAAAGTGTAACTCCTTGCTAACACAACTGCTGCTGGCTGTTGAATGGTGGCATGTTTGTATTTATGTGCCTGCTAACACCACTGTACATGATGAGAGTTTCCTGAAGGCTTTGCTAGAGCAATGTGAAAGATATCTAATCCCTGGTTGATGAAAAGTGGTAGAGTCACTGGCTTTGAGATGACAGGGAGCACATCCACACTTCAGTTCTGGATGTTAACTGCTAGGCAGGGCTTTTATTTCAAGCTGAACAAGTATATTAACTCTGCTTGCAAATAATTTTAACTATAATTTAAGAAATTTATCCAGCCAAACTTTTCTTTGTTGGATTTATCTCCTAGTATGCCAGTGGAGCGTTGTACCATAGAATAATGCTTCCTGCTTTCTATGCCTGGAAAGCAATGGCATGGATGGGCCTTGGAAGTGGGAATCTAAACTCAGTCTGTATAGAAACATAAGCATTTTTTCAAAGTATGTAGGCAGCAAATTTCTGATGAGATGAGGAAGATGCTGGAGGAGTAGGTCTGTATGCAGTCCGAGGGGTAACTGCTGGCTAAGTGTGCCATACTGTGTGGCCTCTGCCTTCTCAATGTGCAAAAGGAGCACTTTCCAGCTGAGCTTTGCACTTTTGTACAGGGATTTATTCACAGTACAGATACACCTTGGGTGCTGAGTGGTGCCTTTTTGGCACCTGCTTGTCTTCAGGGACTCTGCAGACGTTCCCTTTGTAAGGAATGTGTAGGTTAAAGCATCCCTGCTGCTCACTTCTTGTGCCTCAGGTAGTGGGGTCCATGAGGGACTGGCTCCTTCCTTTGAGGCCACTGGTTCAAGCATGGTTAGAACACAGTGGTCAGTGACAGGAGTTTGGGAATCTTTTCTTAGAAAGGGGACAGGGAAAACGCCCCTCTCGTGTTTTGCTGAGCTCTGTGGCTGCCTGGAGAACCTGTGCTTCATTAAGCACACAGCTGTAAATTGTCAAGCTATCTGAAAAAAAACCAATACCGATTAGTTAAAAATTTATGGACTCCTGGCTGGATGTTTATTATGTTGTAACAGTATGGTGTTCAGGTTAAAGCTGTGAAATAAAATTAATTCTGATCTTGGCTGGGGAAGCCCTTCCCTAAGAGGCATTTACACTTGGCTGGCTGCTGATTTAAATCTAGCACGAGTCTAGATCAGGGGAGCTGCAGAAGCGTGGAGAATTATGGTAGCATTCTGTTTGCAAACCTTCTATTTAACATTTATCATGGGCTTTGTGAATACGTGTATTGGCCAGGAAGCCTATTGCTGTGCTCCATGTGCACTGGGTGTTTGTGGGAGGGAAGTCTACATTTTGGAGCTTTGACAGGTTATCCCAGTGTGCTGAGGTCTCAGAGACAAGGTACAATGCCCTTCCTTTTCATTTTGGGTACTCTTCATTAGCTTTGGGAAGCACAGTTTGCAAATTAAAAGGCTGTTTGTCAAAATGCCTGCTTTGAATAAAGAGAGTTTTCCATAAGGTTAAATTGCCATGTTGTTATCTATCTTGACAAAATTGCTGTTGTTTCTATCAGTTTCTTAGGTGTCACTTCTCCCTTTTTGATTTGTTCCTGGCTTCCTGTAAATGAGCTTATACATTATGCATCTAGATGCTATTTTTCTGGTATTCCTCTACAGAATAACTTAAAATATGCAACAATCAATGCTGCTCAGAAAAACTGTCATATTTGTGTTCCCAGACTTCTTGGAAGGTTACAACCCTGTAGCTGACTCAAAGGTGATAGCATTCACTGTAATGGATTGCACAGAAAATCGATAGGAAACAACTATTGTTTGAAAATGTTATTACAAGCTAATGTCAGATTTGAAAATATATATCAGTAAGATTGTTTTAGCTGGTGACATGAGAACGTGTGGTTTATGCAGTTACTCTGTATGCAGTTTCATTTTTCTTTCAGGGTAATGAGCATCTTTACACTTCAGTGTTTCATACCTTTCTTTCTCTTACATCTGATTTGATTTTATTGTAATGTGGAACTTTTTCCAGACTGACAGAGCAAGACCTATAAAGGCTGTCTTCATAATCGTTGCTGTGAGATAAAGACCTGCAGCATGTCAGATGTTTGTTTTTCTTCCTTTCAATGCTCACTTACTGAGTGTCTCTGTTCCTACTGAGGAAAATAATTTAAGGAAGATATGAATTACCAATTATTGCTTTGTTTATCCCAGTAGATAAACAGAAAATGGGTTTCTTGCTTGTCTTGTAAAAAAAAAATATGGTTTTGTTAGGAAGTATTTTAGAACTTCAGGCAGAAATCAAAGGATTATCAACAGCTACCTCCATAAACTTGACATTAGCAACTGATGTCTTGATTTACCTTAGAAAAGAATAAGTTGAAAAACCGGCTAATAGCAATATTCTGAGTGGTTTTAATGTGAGCCACAAACAATATAACCTGTAATTTCTAAGGTTCTGTGGTGCTAAATTTCTCTGTCTGGCAGGACCAGATAGTCAGGATGCTGTACTGTCAATTGCTTTTGTCTCTCCTGGTCCAAGACTTCTTTCCAACCTCTTGCCTACATTTGTGATTTCCAGTGCTTGCTGTGCTGATAAATCTTCTAGGACCTGTGTGCCTCAGTCAAGGGCTGCCATGCATTGTAGTGAAGGCCCATCCTGCTGCTGGGAGTGTGGAAGGAATTTCTGCCCTGCCAAAGATTTTCAGCTCTACCTTTTTATTTCCTTTCATCCTGAGCTTTACCCAAAATCTGAATTGCTGGTTCTCTCCTAAGCTGCAGCATGTCCAATGGCACAATTAGGAGGCCATAGCTAATGAAGAATTTACTGAAGGAAACTGTTTTGGGCACTTATATTCAGTTCTTCCCTGGGCATAGAAGGTGATGAACATCCTAGGATGCAGCCAGGAACTATGATCCTGATGTCTGCAGTCCCACCCTTCTAATTGTGCCTGTAGTCATCACTGCACCAGACACTGACTAGACAGAATGCAAGAACCCCCAGCTTTAATAGCTCGTAGCTAGTTAAAGCTTAGCTGTGAGTGAAGGGGAAATGTCAGCTTTTTGGTGAATCCCTAAATCCTCAGAAGCATGTTTTGCTACACTCTCTCTCTCTTTTTATTTTTTTTTTTTTTTTTTTATTTGGAACCTCTCTGAGACAGCACTGAAAGCCAGTAGATTTCATAAAGTGCTCCAGGTTCTAACCTCTAACTCACCACAGTGTTTATTTTGTAGCTGTAAAGGCTATTCCTGATGGGCAGGTAAAAAGGATTTGGAAAGGAAGATGGAGAGTTTATTTATTTATTTATTATATTTAACAAAAAAAAGTATTTGAACAGAGAACTACTGATCTGTTGAGAAAATCTGAAGTATTTTCTCCATGTGATAGAAATTGCTTATTTACAATAGGTAAATTGGAACTACTTTTCCCCAGTTGGTTTGGAGAACTGAACTCCCTGAATATCCTCCCAGCCCTTAAAGATTGTATTTTGAGTCTTTGAGGTACTTAAACACTTAAGAAACAGGAAAGAAATGCTTTTTATAGTTCCTACCACATTCTAGATGGCCTCCTGCATGCTTTCATGTAACTTCTCAAGTATTAAAAATAGTATTTTAAGGATAAAACTGACACACTGTTCAATGTGTTGTGGATATATGCAAACAAAATATTGCAGAAGTACATTTTAAGTACCTAAGTGGCTTGTGCTTTATTGGAAACAAGAATTTCAATAGAAGACAGCCATCTTTGGCAGGAGAAGAAAAGTAGGTTCTGGCTTATTATACCTATAAACCAGGAAGAAGGAAAAAAGTTTCACTGCAAGTCATACAGAGCTGCATTGGCTTTTAAGGTATAAAGAAATTCTCACATCTTCATTCATAATGTTTCATTTTATAGGATGCTTTTGTTTAAAGTTTACTGAGTGCTTCAGTTTACAGAGAATAACTTTACTGGATGCATATTTATTTCTGAAAACGCTTGCAAGTCTGCAGCCTGTGCTTAGTTTTCTTGACTTATCCGTTGAAGTTCTCTGTCACCATCCTTCTCAGGGCTTTCTTGTTAATGTCGTTTTATGCTTTTGTGACTTCAGTGAGTTGATGATGTGACCAGAATTGTTTTGCATGCAGAGGACTTGCTCTTCCAGATGTGTTACTGAGCATTCATCACGACAGCTGAAGTCAACATGCATCCAGCATGTCTGAAATTTAAGCCCCAAGGCCCAATCAACCCTTTGCTGAAATCAGTGCAGAGGCTGGCAGCAGTGAGAGCTGGACTGAGCACAAAAAGTCTTTTGAGGCTAAAGTCAGAGTGGGAATATCATGAAATACTGGGTTCCTGCCCAGCTCCAATGCTGGCTGCTGTCCAGTGCTGGCTCATCTGTGCTCTGTGCCTCTGTTGCTTGGCATTGTTTCTGTGAACAATCATTTTAGCACTTTGAAATGTAACATTTTGAAAGCTCCTTCTGGCACAAGCTCTCTAAGTGTGTGAGTGGCCATGTTTTGTTCGAGTCTTTTTGATGGGGGTCTATGAAAAACGATAAAGCTCAAGTGTGTGATAAAACTCAATTCTTGGTTTCAGTACTGTGGACTTAGTAGGATTTTTCCTGACGCACAGAAGCAGACATGCCCTTGCTCCAGAGTAAGTGAACCTAAAATCACATAGGGACTGTTTTGCGCGTGTTCCCCTCCGCAGTTATTCCAAGTCTCTCTTTCGTGTGCTGCTCAACACATTGCATCTGAGCCAGGACTTCTGGCCAGTGTTCAAAAGGGCAATTACAAGAGGTGAGCCTAAAGGACTTCTCAGTTCTCTTGGGCAAACCCTTGAGAGGATGAATAATACTCTTTGCACCTCTTTTGAAGGCAAGGAGCAGGGCAAGGGGTTTGGATGCAGCAGTAAACATTGCAGTGTAACTTTGAGGGCTTCTTATATGGAAAACAGCTCCTATTTCACACCTTACACGTTGAGTTGTAATGGGACCCCAGTCACTTGTAGGCACAAGGGTTTGCTGTTTGGGTTTTGTGGGTGTTTTTGGTTTTGTTTTTTTCATTTGTTTGTTTTGTTTTGTTTGTTTTAAGCTTAGTTTTCATGAGTCAGTGTTTCACTACAGTCTGGACATCTCCACAGCCCCAAACTATCAAACATTTGTAGCTTAGAATCACAAGCTGATGTTTGGCGAGTCTGAACGGATGGTATGTTTTTATTTCTGCTGCTTATTTAGTGATGTTCAAGCTCCTAAATCGATGTTTCTTGACAGTTTTGTCAGCTATCAAAAAGAAATCTTACTTTTTGTCAGTAAACTCAATAAATGCCAGGCTCTTGTTTCTCACTCTTTCATGTGAACATGCTTTATGCTCAAATGTGTGGCTGAATTGTGGCAGCTGTGTGGAAGGTGTGTAAGTGACCCTTGAACTGCCTGGGTAAACCAGGGGTGTTCTTACTGAGGCTGTGTGGAAGAGAAACAGAAAATCTGCCTCTCTGAGACTAAATGGTGAATGAGAGCTGGTTAAGATATTTTTCACAAAGTGCTTTTCTTAGGATAGGCCAATTTCAACAGAAGCTGGGTTTGAAAAGTTGAGATGCTGCTTTGGGTGAGAGCTTGGGAGGCTGGGCCCCAGCCATCAGCAGGGCATATTCCCTACTCCTGTGCTTCCAGTTATGGGGAACTTGGCTTGAAGCCTTGGCTATTTGGGCATTTCTGAAGTGGAGATCGAAATGGGTCTTGTCTACACCCCTGGTGATAAACCAGAAGGAATGCACTAATTTTGGGTCCTTCCAGATCTTCAGAACCAAATTCCATTACTGCTGTTTAAAGGTCCCATCTTCAATGATATTGAGTCCATGCTGGCTAAGAACAGATGTGAAAAACCCTACCCCTTGACCACTGTATTGTGTGTGAATATCAAGAGCTGTTAAACAGTCCTACCTTGTGTAATGTGAGTGTCCAATGAAGTGTTTATGTGGGCTAAACATAACAAAGTCAAATATCCTGGTTTAAATGTTCATGATGTAACCATAGGTTGATCAAATGCTGTTTTGAGGTTGCAGTGGTCTGTAAAATATGCATGAACTGACCATCATGAACCCTTGGATTGTAAAATCTCAACTTGTCTGCAGCGTTTCTTGACTATGTAATAGGTCTTAATTTTCAGACATATTACCCTGCAATATTTTGAACTTTCCCCCAGTTCATCTAATCAATGTCCTGCCAATCTACAGGAGGTTTTAGTGTGCTGATTTCCTCTGTTTGACATTGGAGTTGTTAATAAATTAGACTTGTATTTCAGATACTGTATAGTAAGACAAAGAAATGATTTTAAGCATTCCAATAGTTTCTGCTTAAAAATCAGAATATGATGCCAAGTGGCATCTTGTGTCATTTGCTGCCAAGTATCATTTTGCCTCACAGAATTTGAATCCAATCAAGTGGTGTGAAAGCAAAATTAAAAATCAGCCTACTGCTGTTATTTAGAAGCTCTCAAGTGCACTTGGAAAACTGAGATCGATGGAAACCTTTACTGAAATATCAAATTAAAAATAGGGATTATCTCAATAATTTAAAAACTAATTTAAAATCAACTGTCTGCAGCAGGGATTCCTGTTCCATGGAGGACTTGCAAAGTTCAGTTCGTATGGTTTCTGGTGAAGTTTTTGTGCTTGGGTTTTTGAAAAATGGGAATGATTGTGGAATAGTCCTCCATGTTTATAAATACAGTAATACAAATTGGAGAGCTGGGTACAATTTCAACCTGTTTTCTTCCTTTACAAATAAATCCAGATTAAATGATTTAACTCCTTTAGAAATACTATGTAGATACTCTAAAACCTCCCCTAATTAACTTGCATTTGGTAATGACAAATATTCTATTGGTGTATATACATAAAATGATTCTATATCTAATGGTATCACAGTCCAATAAAATCCTTTGTGTGGGAACAAAAGTATTTCTGTAAGGTACAAATATCTATAAACTGGTGGATCTGACTGAGGCTACCCTGGCATCCACCTGGACATCCAAGTGAAACTTGGGCCGAGGGTAACTCTGTGAGCAGTAACCATTGCTGTCACACTGCTCAGAAGAGAACAATGTCTTAGTTTCATGTAGGAATCAGTGACTTTAACAGTTAAGTGTGTGCCAGAGGGGTTGGACACTTTGCCTCTGGGGCTGGGCAGGCAGTGAGAAAATGCCACGTGAGTTTCCTGTAAACTGAGTTTTCTTCTGCTGCATGGGAAGTGCAGCCCTTGGTGCTCGTTCTGTTTGATCAGTGCTGCAGATGGATGGAGGTATCAGGCCTCAGTGCTGAAAGCAGAGGAGCTCTTAACAAAATCAAAAATGGTATTCAGTTCAGTCCATGTTAGGAAAACGTTATATTTCCCAGAAGGACAGAATTCCTTTTGGAAGGGAGATTGTGTCTTGGTGAAAACTGTGAAACTAATAGAGTGGTAGAGTGATTAGAAGGCATGAGCATTTTGAAAATAAGCTACTTCATTGACTTGCTGTGCATGCTAGGAAAACAAAATAAAAAAAGGAAAAAAAATTAAAGAGTTTACAATTTGTTCCTTGAAAATTACATTAACTTAATATGTGTTATGTGGATAAAGCATGAGCACCTTCTTCACGTAGAACCAAGTGAGCAGGCACACACGAGGTTACGGAGCTTTTGGGAGAAATGTGCTGAACACCAGCACCTCTGATCAGCATTAGCATTAGCATTCCCTGCTCATTGCAGAGACTCTTTAAAATGCCATTTGCATTGATGATGGTATAATTGACATGGCTCCCTAAGGAGCTGTGAGGATTGTAGGGAGCTTAAATCTCAGGAAAAGTCATCTGTTCTTGGGACTCTTTTATAGTCTGACATCTCATTGCTGGCAGGTTTTGCTTTGTTGTATGTTATCATTCTATTAATAAAGAGCCATCAGTATTATGGCTCTTCTCAAGTTCCCAGCAGTATTTTTGTTGAATCTAATTGAACATTAACTTGTTAATTAGCATTACCACTTCATTCTATTGGATAATTGACTGCATATTTCTGTCTTGAATGGCTTTTGTGGAAGATATAGTGAAATAAACTTTTATAATGAAAATATTAACTTACATAAGGTTTCATTTTTTCAGCAGTAAAAGTAGTAGGCTATGCAGTGAAAATTCTGTATTTGGTTTCCAGAATTCTAAAGGCTAGGGATAAGGCAAGTGTACAAATCAGTGACCAATAACTACAGAATTAAGGAACTTAAAATGTTAAAGGCATTTGGGAATGAATACATGATTTGTATGTCCACATATGCATTCAGTGAAAAGATCTTGGTAATGAAAACAGTATCAGAAGGAGTAGGAGAGGTGCTGACTTAATGAATCTGTTACATGTAAGCATGATTGCTTGTCTTTGGAAGCAAAAGCTTTTATTTGAATTCAGTAAAAAATATCGAATGAAATTCTGATCTGATATTTAAGTGCAAATTTGCTGTAGTTTCACTGAAGGCTTAACTTAATCCTACACTAAACCAGCACCAAAAATGACATTACATTCAGTTAGACTATATTCTTTTAACCTATAATTTATGTGAAGGCCCTTGCTCTGAAAGGAGGTACTATGTGTTAAGCTCTTTCAGATGAACATTGGACATACTGGTAATTTAAGGCACTCCAAAGAGAAATTGAAATGGTGAACAATTTTAGTGCTTATTTTATGCAAAGGTTGAAATGCAATTGCTCAGCAGTGAAGGACTGCAGTTTAAATTTCAGCTTTTTGTATAGGTAAAAGAGGTTTGCAACAGTTAGTAATTATGCTTAGCGAGCATTTACCTTAAATGTGTTAGACACAAACCAACCACATTACACATCAAATTAGGGAAGGGAGAGGGGGAGGAAGGTCTCTAAGGGATTTTTTTTTTTGGTGCAAGTTTTCTCATGATTTTGTCCTGAGTTCCAGGTATTTTATGTTTATTCTGTCAGTTAATGAATTATTGAAGGAATGAAGGTTTAGAAGTGAGTTTCTACAGAGTAGAAACTGACAAAGGATTTCCTTTTTTGAAAGTGTAAATGAGGAAGTAGGAAGACAACATTAGATGAGTTTGGAAAAGAAAGTGGAAAAATTTGGAGTTAACTTGTGTTAAGGTAGATGCAGTTTATGACACAAAAGCCTTGACAAATTCATTCTCATAGGCTTTTTTTTTTCTTTTGGACAATCAAAAGAAACCCACCAGTGCCTTTTTACAAGTCTAATAATGATTGATGTACTATTGGAAAAGAAGATCAAGGGTGGATATAACATAACAGTTCAGGCACCTCACAAAGATTGTCTGAGACATGGCCAAGGGAACAACAAAGTTAAGCTCCCACACTGTTAGCTCCCTTTCCTTTCTCTCTCACAGTGTTTGCATTCTACCTGTATTTGTCTGAAAATTAATTTCACGTATCATCTACCAACCAGTGCAAGACATCCACAGAAACACAGCGTGGGGTGTGAAACGATTTAATATTGGTGCTTCAAATCTAGATAGTTCTTTCTTCATTTAAATACTTTTGAATCAATTTATGTTATCATAGGTTAAAAGAGATACTTGAGAATGGGGAGCTTGACTCAGTTTATTTGTGCTTCTTGAAAACATACCAAATACTAACATGTATGAAAAAAGATGCCGTTCTATAGTTTTTAATCTTCAAACTTCTGAATTACACAAGAAATGTGAATGGTCATAGTGACCCATGGCATGTTCCCTCTTCCCATTTTTGCTGCTATTTGCAGTTTTAATTCTCTTTCTGCATCTTGCCCTGCACTTTCAAGGAGCTGGTGCTGAAGAGAATGACCCTCAGACTGTTATTTATCACAAAACATTCACCAATGGTGACATCTTTGTAACTTGATCAAATTCTAGCTTTGGTAAGTTCATTTCCCTTGCCTCAGGTATCTGTATAATTGCCTGGAATTATATTTTTTCATGTCTCCTCTGATTGCCTGTTGAGCAGTGGCTGTATTGCACCCCAGCTGAAGAATGGGATGCAGAGGGGATGAAGTGTTCCCGACATTTCTTGAAACAGTCAGAAAGGTTATTAGTACCTCTAGGAATGTTTAGAATCCATGTTCTGTTAATGCCTAAGAAATTATTATTCAAAGCTTAGCCTTCTTCCAAAGGGCTGTGGGGAGGAAATTCAGTCATATCACTGGTGTATCCTAAGCACAGAAATTGCTTAGCAATTTGCATTGTAGCTTATTATTACTCCTGTGCTAGTATAGTATATCAGTACTCCTGCATTCTAGTATAGAAGGAAAAAATAAACTCCCTTTTCCTATTTTTATGCCACATTGGCGAGAAATGATTTGGGTTTTTTCTTTGTATTCTTTGTATGGACAGCTGTTTTAAATTATACCTGACCTTCAGTAGCCTTGTCCTATGGATTTGTTTTTATCACCTCATGAAATGGCTCTCAGTTTAAAACACCACCCAAAGCCAGTCAACCAAAATACTTTCACCACTTCCCTGCCATGGCTGTGTTCCAAGAGCCTGAATGGCAGCGATTCTGAACCTCTACTTTACCCAGTACTCATTCTGGTTTTGTCTTTTTTTCTCCAGGAAAGAAGGAAATTTAAAAAAACATTAAAACTAATATTTTCAGGCTTGACCTTTGTAAGGGAGTAATAATTCAAGCTTTTCAGGCCAAGGATATTTTCTGCAGGATAGTACCTAACTGCAAAGTAGGAATTTGGATTTCTCAAAGAAAATACTGTTTGTACTATGATAAAATGTGTTAAAGGCGAGAGGTGTTAAACTCAGAACTGTTTGGTGAGTCTTCAGAGACTTCACTTGAATGTTGTGTTCTTCTGGGACCATAAGTTCACAGCAAGTGGCAGAAATTTGGATTGTTTGCCCTAACCATGAGAGTTTTTTATGTTTAATATGTGGTTTATATGGTGACTGTGGTTCATGCAATTTATTTGGACAATACTAGAAGATGGAGCTTTTCCTTTTTGCCAGACAAGGAAGAAAAATGGCATCTCATTGCTTTAAATTAATAAGAGGTATAAGGCACCCACATCAAGAGTCACAAACCTTTTTTCTCTCCAAACATAATGTGAGGAGCAGCAAGTGGGAGCTTTTAAATTCCTCCCACTAGTACAGTCTCTAGAGGTGCCATTCAGATATGCCATAAGTATTCAGCATGCGCTAAAACCTGTCCCAGGCTGTGCCCTGCTGATGTCTGGGAAGAGTAGCTGCCTTTCATGTAAGTGCAGTTGTCTGCGCACTGTCCTGTAATCAACAGCAGTTTACAGAATGCTTTCCATAACCTTTGGCACCTGGTAGTTATTTCTGGCCCTGTTTCTGTGTCAGGAGTACTATTGCAGTTGGATGTCAGGAAACCAAACAAATCTGATATACTGGGAAATGAACATGGTTTAAAATGGGCCTGGATTCTGCCTTGAAACTTCACTTTCCTTTTCAGTTTGAAAAACCAGAAATTCAGTGAACAGACTATTACCAAGGCCCTTGGTGAAAAATGCAGATTTCTTGATGCTGGAATACATGTCAATCCAGAGAGAGCCGAGTGTCCTTTGTTGTCAAGCTGCTAATTATTCACAGAAAAGATTAAAGTTGAGCATGGTTTTCCCACATGATTTGATATTATACTCTGAATTAAAAATGCATTATGTAAAATGCTGATGTGGTAGAAAGGATTTTTGTCAGTACAAGGCTACAAGGTTGTCCTGGTATTTAGACTAATAAAATCTAGGACAACAGGTAGAATGGTTGCAGGAACATACAGTGCAGCAAGGCAGCTGGTGTCATGATGTGTATCACCCGTGTTCTGATGTGGGGGGAACGATTTATTGCTGACCATCTCCCCTTCCTTGGAAGGTGTAGTAGGCTGGTCTCTGATATGTGGGAATTACTCGCTTTGTGGCCAGGGTCACCTGGCAGTTCTAGCCATGCAGCTGAGGTCAGTTTGACTCATAGCTAGTTAATGTAATTTGGATTTCTCAGCCTGCAGTGGCAGAAGGTATTAATTATGATGAAACTTGACATTATGAGCAGAAGTTTTGCTTGAATATAATTTTAGGAAGGCATCTGTGCCTTTTGGGCCTTATTCCCAATTATGCAGGTTGTCTAGAAGATGTTGCTTTAAGCATCATAATAATACGGTTTTTCATCTGAATTTTGCATATTACAATTTTCTTTTGTACAGAGAAAATTGCTGTGTCTTGAAGACAGGATGTTTTTCTGGAAACAGGCATGATGTGCTGTAGTTATAACGTGTAGATAGCCCCACTCTCCACTGCACTGATGTGACCCCACCCTGAGTACTGTGTGCCGTGCTGGGTGCCTCAATAAGCACATCAGACTCTCAGAATGTATCCAGAGATAGTTTTATGATGGGATATAGTCTTTCCTTAGTCTCTCTTCTGGGTTTTATTAGGAGGTAGGTGTGAAGTTCTTTGATGGAACTACTATTAACCTCAGCTGAGCAGGAGTGTCCATATATTTAATGAAAATGGTGGTGGTCAGAAGCCTTGGATGTGGAGAAGAGAAGGCAGCTGGCTACCTGTAAGTAAGGGACATTTGATGTCCTGCTTTCCCCCACCCCGTATTCTGCAGTCTGAGATCTAGGGAGCAGCTGGTGATAGGAACTGAGAGGCCAGGCGAGCCAGTGCTGAGGAAAATGAAAGCAACTGCCAAGCCAGAGGCAGGTGAGATCTTCACTTGGGACTGCAAAGTTCATAAATCTGTTATGTACCCTTTGTGAGAAGGGAGCACAGGCCGTGCACGGATTTGACATTCATGGGGCTGCTTTACCAGCTGTAACTAACTGCTGTGGCCCTTGATCCCTCCTCATTATTTCCAGCTATGGCTCTTGAGAAAAGAGCAAAGGTCCCTGATATTCTAAAAGAAAATGAGAAATAGAGCTCTGTGTGTGTGTGATTTTTTTTTGCTTCCTTCCTGCTAAAAGGAGGAAAGTGGAAGAAACAAATTTATTCCTTATGCATTATTATGTAAGACAGTTCTGCCAAAAATACTTGGGAATTATCTAGGGTGAAAGGAGGGTCATGCTTTTGTCAAAGTGTTAACTATTACCCAGTCTGTGTCGCAGCCTGTGCTTCTGTTATTCCTGGATATTTTGATGTGTTTTTCTGATAAACGATGGGAAATTAAAGAATTGTTGAAGTTGCTGTAATGGTTAAACATGAATCCCATATTATGCTGGCTGACTGGAGCTGTTAGCTCTCCTTTGTGGGTGGAGGAGGACTGTGTGATAGCTGCTAGGGGAGGCTGTGCTGGAAGCCCGCAGCTGGTACACAGCACAGGTTCTGGCTGGTCTCTTAGATATTCACAACAATCTGGGCCATGTGCTCTGTTTGAGCCTAGAATCATCTCATTCAGGATGACTGCAGGAAAACCTGGTCCCAGGCAATACTTGGGAATAAGCAGAGGTATTTCAATCCAATCTGTTTAAGAATTGTTGCATACTTTGCCCTTTTTGCCAGAGAACAACGTACTAATGTCTGCTTCTCCTCTCATAAGAGCTTGCTTGCTATTGACAACTCCCAGCATTTTGAAGAAGGAGGAAGTTGTTAAAAGTACAGGGAATGCAACTCAGGTCTCCCATTTTTTCTCCTTTTCAGTCAAAAAATCCCCACATTTCTTCCCTTATATTTCCTGTCTTATAATTTTCTCAATCTCTTTGAGCATAATATTACCTTTGGAAAAAAAAAAAAATATTTTTTGAGAGACCAAAAGAAGTATTATGACTTTTCTAGTTTCAGGGCTTTGTGCTGTCGCTTGTTTTGTCCATCTGCTGTTGTGTCTGTGGGATGGGTTTTCTGCTCATCTGTGACTTCATTCCATTATTTGTGTGCCTGGCTCTGATCAGGCTTGTCTCCTATTAATTTGTTCTGAATCATTCTGCTATTCCTAGTAGTAATCATTTGATGCTTCTCTTTCCACCTTATTTCTGCTTGGTGCCTTTGATTAGTGTTCATCTTTTCTGCTTCAGACGGTGACTGGAATGAGTCTTCCTTCAGACAGAGCAAAGAACAATAGTTTATACTTACACAACTCACTTCAGGTGACTTCTTCTTGCCAAGGTGATTTCACATTGGTGATTTGATACTGACACTGCTCAGTTCATGGTTTTTTGCTTTAAGAAAGGCTGATACTCTGCTGGGGAAAGTCCTTTCCCCACCGCTCTCTAAGAGAGTTTTTCCCTGCTTTTAATTCTAGATAAAACCATAAAGACTGAAAAGGGCTAAGCATCACCACTTATTTCAGCTGAAGCTTTGAGTGTTCAGGAAGGCCTGTCTTGTTCATGTCCATGGTAGTGTTTATTTTTCTGTTTGAAAATGAGCAAGCTCTCAGAGTAAATTAATGTAGGATGGGAGCCATGGAGTCTTCCCTGAGCTTTTCACTGCTTTCTCATGAACCACTAACAGTCAGGCCAGTGTATCCAGAAAAAAATGCCCCAGTTCTAAGTTCACCAAATAAAACCAAGCCATTTTGGCCCCTCTCCAAACCTAGAATCACATCTCTCTATCCCTCCTTGAACTAGTTAAAGCAATATGCTGAAGTACCCTTGATTTGCTTTGTGTTGTTAAAATCCTGTTACCATCGTATTGACCGTGTTATTCATGTACCACTGGCTTCTGGTACTTGATTTATTGTTGACTAAACCTGCAGGATGATTTCAGTGTTCCAGGTTAACTGCTGAAATCTCTCATGGTTGGTTAGAATTTGAAAAAGCAGTGAAAAAGGAAATAGAAAATATGCTCAGTTAAATGTCATGGTCCCGTATTTCTTAGCTTCAGATGTGCCTTCTATGGACAGTGCATAGTTCCTTATGAAGATGCTTTCATTTACTTGCCAAGCTTCTGGATATCAAATGAGGTAGTTAGGAGTAAGTCCTGTGGGTTGATTGACTTTTCTTCATAAAGCACAGAAATACAGAAAATACAGTTCTGCAGGAAGCCACTGTACCCTTGTAAATCCAGAAGCACCAGCTGTTGGTTTGGTTTTGCTTCAGGCTGAATTTGAAATTGCTTGATGCATTAGCAGTGTACTTGCTTACCCTTACAGGGTTGAATCCTGTTAAATGTAGTTAGTTCAGTTTTGAAAATCTTTTATTTGTGGTGCTTGGTTTGTAGAGGGTTTTGGTATCCCTGTAGCATTTGTTTTTCTTGAGCTTCAGTATTTGTTCCGAGCCATGACTTCAGGTAGCTTTTGTCTCAAGGATTAGATTTCCTCCTGTGAAAGTCTTTTCCCCAGCTTGCTTGGTCCCTGAAGCAGAAAAGTGTTCAGCATTTAACTATTCCTTGTGTGTGAGGTGTGCAGAACAGACCATGTTGACTCCTACATGCCTCCTTACCAAGTCACAGACTGGTCATCTCTTTGCCAATTTTTTCTACAGTGTCTTACAGAGAAAAGTATGATGATAAAAGGATTTTTCCAAATTTATGCCCACTCAAAGTAAACAGAGCATATATGAAGCAAATCTGTAGTGTCTTTTCCTCCTTCCTGCTTAGGCGGAATTGGTATTCCCTGTGGGTGCACTGGTATATAGGCTTTTGTCTGCAGAAGCAGGCATGCTGATAGTTTTTGTAAAAATTATTTCAGTGTCAGTCCAAGATAAAACTAGTCATAAAAACCTCTTTTCTTTCTGAAAGTCAGTGTGGACCAAGTCATTTTTATTATTATCTTGTCTGCCATGTATGAGAGTCCTGGTGGATATGTTCCTGGCTTCTGCTTTATTATCAAAATATGAACAGGGAAAGTAAAACTATAAAAAAAAATAAATTAAAAGGTAAGAGCATATCGCAATCTCCAGGAGCTATAAGGAAATGATAAGAACTGGGGCATGAATATGTAGAAGAATTTTATTATGTCTCCTTAATCTCTCTGTGCCACAGCACAGAGCCCTTAACTTTTCCTCCACTTGAGGACAGTAGATTAATGTTCTGAGTCGGAGTATTGAGAAAGAGAAGAGGAGAGAATGGAGTGAATTTCCATGGAAAACAGCGCCTGTTTGGTGCTGGTTTTGCCTAGCTCGGGGCTGCCCAGCTCATGCCCGCGCCCGCCGGGCCCTGCAGATGGCAATCGCGTTCCGTCTGCCGGCCGGGAGCCCGCGGGCGGAGAGCAGGGGGCGGCAGGAAAAAACAATCCCTTTTTTTCCACTCCTTTTCTTCAGCCTTTAAGTCTTGCATCCCTCAGTGTTTCCTCAGAGCCCCTTAATCCCCGGGATTTACTGCAGCAGTCCGCCGGCGGGCGAGGCTGCGGCGGGGATGCGCTCCCGGCTCCTCCGGCCCAAACCCTCCCTCCCGCAGCCCTGCAGGGCTCGGGGGCCGCCACTAAAGGAGGCTGAACTCGGTTTTCCCTTGTGCAGCGTGGCCTCGATGTTTGCCGAGTTCACAACTTCCTTTAACCGCTCTCAAACAGAAATTGTTCCGTGGAAGGATGGCTGAGAAGGACGTGGCCCATTCCGGTTCTAGGGTTTGGTGATTATTCATCTTTCAGCCTTTATCAGCAGGACACAGAAGGAGGGAAGGGCTGAAATTTAGAATGCACTTTGGAAAATGCAATAATTTTCTGGATGAAGATGAGAAAAGGAAAAAAAAAACTTTCAGTAGGCAGTTTTAAAAGAAACAGGACTAAGCTGACATTTTAACACTGTATTTGCAAGTAGGTTCCTGCCTACGTTATTTTACAATAAAATAGACTTTGATGGGTTTTATGTACTACTGAAATTATATAAGTGATTTTTTCCTTTCTCTCTCTATGTGTATATTTATTTATTTATTTATTTCAGGGTTACACTAGGATTAAAATCTTAGCAGCTATGATTGGATCTAACATTTCCCTGGCTCTAAAACTTCATATCCATGGATAGTTTGTTGTTTTTTTTTTCTAGTCTCTTTTAGAGGATGAGGAGGCTGGGCAGACCCCCAAATCTCTCTTAGACACAGCTCTACAAAATAAATATTTAGTTGATGTTGCATATTTCAGCAGAATACTCAATACACCAGGGCAATTTGTGAGAGAAAACCTGTGACTGGGAGCTGCAGAGCAGTAACTCTATTCAGTTCAGTACAGGGAATCAATTTATGTGGCTGCAGGAAAGTGAGTGAATTCAGAGCTCAGAAAAGGGGATAGTAGTCCTGTCTGGATGTAAATCATGCAGCAAAATATCGTCATCCTTACTGTCATATCAGTATATCACTTAAAGAATTTCAAAACCTGAAGGGTGTAAGTATGAGTCTGACTTAATTTAGAGATAAAATGGGGAGGCAATTTTGGAATAAAATGAGCATCTAATCATCTGGCTGCTTGCAGCCTTAAGCTTTAGTTGATCTAGGCTTGCAAAGGGAATCTGGCAGTATGAACCTCCCGTGATTTAAGCCAGCTGTAATTTTGTGTGCTTACAGGTCCACATTCCCTGCTGTGCATCTGGCCCTAAGGTGAGCTGGCTTAACTGGCCTAGGCCGGCTTTGGTTTTTCTCACCAGTGACTGGCTTTCAGCATCGCATCCTGGAGCTGTTTGTTTCCCGGTCACACAAACATCACCTCTCTGGAGAAGGGAGAGTGGAGCGGTTTTGTTGGATGGTCCATTATGACAATACACCTTGGGCTTTGCTCTCAGGAATCAGAGCAACACAAGTGATAACCTCTGGTCACTTTCTTCTAAACCTCCAGATAACCTCTTGAGTGAGGGTATGGACAGAAGTGATGCAATAGCAGATTTGCAGTGTAGTGAACTCCGGGTCAGAGTGGCTGGTGTTCTGGGAAGAAGGAAAGAAAGCTGCATGATGCAGTATTTTTATTGTTTAGCATTTCCCTCAGGCTGATATTATTCATTCCTGTGTTGTTTTTGTTTCTGTTTTTTTCCCTTGACTAGCCACAGATTCAGCTCTAACCCTAGTCTGACCTTTAGTGAAAGTTAAATGGCAGCTCTCCACATGAAGAGAAATCAGGCCTGCTTTTAAAGCTCCATGGGAGATGGAGGCAGGAAGTTTTCTTACCCTAAGGCGGACAGAAGAGCTGATGACTAAAAGCTTTTTGGAAACTATGCAATGAATTATCCCAATGCACAGCTCAATTGAAGGGAAAAAGATCTAACAAGCCTGAGTAGGTAATTTTTCATTAAAGTGTTAGTGAAGCTTGACATTCTTAATTTTGTTCTTCTTCCACAACAGAAATCTGCTTCGAGCACAAACTGTGTTCTAGAGGAGGGCACAACAGGCAAGTCCAAATAAACCTGTTCAAGAAACTTCTATTTCTAGAAAACGTCTTCAATCACTCTGTATGGATTTGGTTTTTTTCCTTCATAGGAAATGAGCAAAAGAAATGATTGAGATGTGATCAGGCTTTACTTTGTGTGCTACAGCAGGTGGTTTGTTCTATGCTGAGCAACTTAAAGCTGAAACAGTTCTTAACTGAGTTCTTCTTCATAACTGTTCTTTACTAAGTAGTTCTTTTGTTCCTTCTTATGAAATGCTTGTCTCTTTTAAAAAGATACTTCCTATAGGAATGCTTCCACCAGAACATACAGATGATTTCTTTACTTGATTCTGTCAATTCGTATCTTTGAATGATGAGAACAGAATTCTGCCTTGTTACTGAACAAACACAGAGAAAAATGTACTTTTTAGCGTGTGGATTAGTAGTACCTCTATTGTTCTGGGGCTGGAATTTCTTGCAAAACGGAGCAGTATTCACACAGATCTCTGGGAGGGAAATGCTGTTACACCTTTTATACTGGGAAACTACAGTGCCTCTCTGTGTTTGCAGTCCAAGAGCATCCATGCCCAGCATTGAAATGGCATTTTATACTTCTCCCACAGTCATGCAAAGAATTACACTAAATCTGAGCTAAAGAAAAATTATAGTCTGGCTCTAACAAAGGGCAATGAACTAAGCAAATTTCAGGCAACTGTCCGTGAACTGGAAATTAAAATTTCAGGTCTGAGACCTATATGAAACTAGTTAACCTCTATAATTCATGGTGCTTTGCCTTTTTGGAGAGATGCTATGGTGCTTCCTTTCCTGACAGAAGAGTTTCTGTGTTTGTGGACTGGAGGGAGGTTTCCTGTGTCTGCTGGTGCAGCACTGGTCAGCTGGAGGCAGCGCTGGTTCTGCTGTAATGGAGATTGCTGCTTTCAGCAATCAGGCTTTGATTTTTGCTCATTGCCAGTCACCTGCAAATGAAACTGCCAGCTCTGCAGGAAAGGAAGGAGTCAAGGTGCAGATAGAAACAATGCAAACCTTACTAGCCTGGGGACACCAGGATCTGCACTCAGCCCTTCAGCTTTTAAATAAATCCAGCGCTGTGGGTGACAGAAGGCAGTACCCTGTTTTCTCTACTCACCCTCTCATAGAGAAGTTGATTATAACTCCTCTCACCATTGGAAACATGTCCTTCTGTGGCCACAGAAGTGGTTCAGAATTAAAAGGGCAGCTGGGCTTTGGTCTGGCCTGTGAGAGGTCAGAGAGCAGAACTGGCAGCTGCTGGAGTGGTCAGTGTGCCCACTGGGGGAGCTGGAAGAGGGTGTACCCAAACTCTGCTTGCTTCTGCTTGAAGCAGCTTTAAAACTTAAGCTGCTATGAAAAAATATGATGGAGGCTTTTTTAAAATTTTATTTTATTTTTTTTATTTCCACTTAATGCTACTTGGTAAATTTGTGTGTTTAAATCATAACTTAAAGCAATTATATATCAGTGTTTTCTTTGTAAATGGATGCATAGGTTATAAAAAATATTTTCTGTTTCTTTGTGATAACAGTTGAGCATGGCAGTTTTCAGGACGGTGTATCTGCCTTTTAGTAGGGAGAAAAAAAAAAGCCATGTAATCTGGTAAGTGATGGAATGTAGCTGTAATGACCAGTTAATGAGAACCATTATGGCTCGTTTATGCAATCTATTAGTTCTTATAAAATACTTCCTAAGGGTCTGGGCACTTTAGGTCACAAATATAAAATGAGAGTACAGAGTTTTTGAAATAATTGCTGGGCAAATGACTATTTTAATAAAAACGTCTTTCTGATTTTTCAGAGATGCTGTAAAGAAAAGGACTTGTAATGTGTCTTTTTAAGTAGATACATTTAACTTTCCTTGACCTATTCTGATTTTCATCTTCAGAGACTGCTCTGTCTTAGATGTAGAAAATTGTTTTAGCTGCAGCTGGTAGGAAATAAACAATTTACTAAGGTGATTTACTTCATGAGTTATCTATATGGATGATATTCCTACAGCTGAACTTTTGGAAGAATTTGCCTTTGCTTTTCATCTAAATGCTTCAACTGTTCCTATACTTAGACTGTCAAGTTGTATCTTTTGTTTTCCCTGAATTCTAGCAGCCTGCATTTTCTGGGATGTGTGGTTGCTCTTGGGCTTGGTCTGTTTGATGGAAGTGATGAACACTTGCTAACAAAACCATCTTGTGAGGTTACTTGGTTGTGTCCTGTGGGCCTCTTGGCTTATCTTCATTGTATTATCATTTCTGTCCTGTGAAATTACTGATGGTTTTCTGGCAGTTAATACCCTTACCCATTTTATTAACTTTTCAACAGCCTTTGCAATACAAAATCCTTCTGTATTCTGCTTCTTTACTAGCAGCTCCTGCAGAACTCTGTAATCATGTTACCCTGTTGCAGTTCTCGTGTATTGCTGTGGCTTCAGGTTGCACAGCTGCTCACGGGTAAAAAGCAACTAAGAAACTTTGTGGGAGTCTTTGCAGATGTCGATTCTAATTTTGCACAGCAAAGAAAACATCAGGTGCCATGTTTTTCATTCTGTATTTTGCACCTATATCATCCCCCTTTTTTTAGATGGCTCTAGGAAACTGTGTATGATGATTGTACCTTCTTATTCTACTTCTCCTCCCTATTTGGGCAATTCAACAAATAAGACTTTAAGTCAAGTATAACCATCTGAATGCAGCTTTAACTTGCAAGTTCTATAATTTTCTTGCCTTAAGTACTTTTAAATTTGAATTGAAGTTCAGCTCATGTCTCAGTGACTAAAGGGGAAAAAAAAGCAAAAAAAAACGGAGACTGAAGGAAAGGAGGTTAGGCTTGCAGCAAAGCTTTTTTTAGGACTTAAAGAACTTTTACCTCGCGTGTTCTGTGTGACTTGGGGCAACTTTCTGGGCTCAAGTTCTAAGTTCACTTGAAAGTACAAGCTGAGGTTAACAAAATGCAATTCTTTTTCATTTTTATGTAATTGTGGAAGCTTTTTTTTCTTCCTCTGTGGCATTTAGAGACCAGGCCATTCGGGCCATTTGGAGAACTTTCTTAAAGAAATTTTGGTATTTGAAGCTCCTGGACCCTGGCAATGCCCTCCCTCTGGTGCTCTGCTGTGAGGTGCTACATCAAGTGACCACCTTTGGTCAGTTGTCAGTGTTTATTGTGAGGTGCTGAAGGCACGCTGACACTTTTTCATCATTTGGGCAAAGATTGGACTTGATCTTGGAGGTGCTTTTAACCTTTAATGATTCTCTGATGTGCCGACTCCTTGTAGATTAAATCCTATTCCTATTTTAGTTTAGAATTTGTCAAAAGTAACTTTTATTAGCAGATTGGTAGAAGGTTTAATTTATTGCTGTTTGTCAGGTGAGAGAAAAAACATATATCTTATCTGCAGAGGCCTGGAGGGTTATCTCTCTGCATGGCATGTCTTACAGCCAACAAAAAGGAGTCACGAAACATCTCACCTGAAGCGGAGTGGTGGCGGAAATAAGACGTGCAATCTGGTGTCTTTTGGGAAGCACCGGCAAAAGACGTGGAGAGTGAAAAGCGTTGCTAATTGCTGAAAATTATCAACACCTTTTTCATGTCCAAAACAATATAGGTGAAGAGATGATTAGACTCAACTAATTAATTTTGGTCTATTAATTTTCTAATAAATTGATGAAAGCTAAAGATTTTTCTTCTGTGTTTGTTTGTTTTTGTTTTTGCTTTTGTTTGTTTTTGCTTTCTTCCTAATTAAGGCTCTTGATAAAGATTAGGAAATATTGTTTGGTGTTTTCCTTGATCATGTTTTTTTTAAAGATATCACGTCTTCATAAATGTCAAAATAATTTGACATGATTGAACAAATTGCTGGACTCTTTCCTAGAGGTCCTTGGTAAAAGAAAGCAGAGATGCTGCAGGTTCTGGTTGAATGTTTTGGCACACACATGCAGACACAGAATCTCAGAGAATTCATTATAAAGCAATCCCAAACCCAAGCCTGTGCTTGGTTCTGTGCTTGCAGAAGGGAGAATCTATTTTAAATCACTAGAGCAGCATCTGGCTTAGGCCTGAGTAACAGAAGACTTGAATATGTGTGATTTTTCATTTGTCTAAAAGCAGGCAAGGAAAAGTTTGTCAGTAGTCTGCAACTCCGAGAATATTAGCTTTGAGTTGGATTGTACTACTTTGTGTGGCAGCTCAGAGAGGAAGTTATTTGTGTGTGGAACGACTGAATGGAGTTACGCTGGTGCCCAGCTTCTTTAAAAACCTCTTGTTTTCTTTAAATTGCCTGTTTTATGAATCCAGTCTCACCTTTTGAAAGGTTGCAGCCTGGTATTTGATCAAGGATCTATTCTCTCTGGAGAGAGAATTTAAGGGTGATTGACCTATAATGCCCCTTATGATTGATTTTGAGAAAATGTTGATGATGGGAAGATTATTGAAGGCCAACAGGTGAAGTCTTTTATGTTTGCAGGTGTTCAGGGGACAGTAGTTGAGATTTACTGAGTTTTTCATAATTTCACTCCACTGTTTCTATATAAGTTAAAATTAAGAGGCACATAAAACTAAAATAGGGTTTCCAATAGTCCAGCTTGTGTTCATGTTAATTCCAGTGCTTGTTCCTGGAACAGACCAATGGCACAGTGATCTACATTTTATTACCAAATCTTGGGGCATGGGATAGGGGTGCAGTGAGAGCAAGGTAAAGGTGGTTTTGTGTTTCAACATCTGCAGGTCACTATCTAAGCCTGTGCTGTTCCTATTGCAGCAGAAGGCTCACACAGGGGGTGACAAAAGCTCCCTGGCTTGGAACCCCTCGAGAGCTCCCACTGACAGACGTTGTCAAAACACCAGCTGCAGGGAACTGGTCTGTGGAGGTAAATCCAAGGGCTCTGCCCTGCCCAGCCAGTGCCCAGGGAGCTCCTTTTAGTGGTTGCACTTGGTCTCTGTGGGTTTCCAAATGTGCTTGTGCCCCTTCTCCTCCTCCTGATTACATCCCTCAGTCTCCACACCACAGTCCGTGATGCTTGAGCTATTTATGAACACAGTCCCAAACCTGACCTGGTTTGAAAATCTCACCATACTGAACTGATGAATCGTGCTGGAAGTTCTAGGAGGCATCAAAAATGTAGGATTTGGTGAAGTTTATGAAGTGTCATTTGCAGGAAGAAAGTAATTTCCCTTTTCCCTCAAATTAAACCAGGAAAAGAAGCCCTTGCTCTTGATGGGAACAGTGGTACATCTGGGGCAATGAGGGCCTCCTTGCTTACAGCAATAAAAACCTGACCATTTTGCACCCTATTTCTTGTGACTGTTGAAGCAACTAAGTAATAATTAAAACTATTTTTGTTTTGTTTTCGTTTGGTTTCTTTTCTGGCCTATGTTGTTTTTTAGAACTCATCTGATTGACCTAGATTATTATTCAGTTTGATGTTTTTGTTTCACTTTTCTATTTTACGAAGGCAGGATTTTCTTCAAGACCAAGTGCCCTTTACGTCCTTTAGCTGATGCAGAACTGGGTGGAACAGCCAATTTTGGATGTTATGTTTATTTCCTCTAATGTAAGCTGTAATTGGAATGATTGGGGTTGATAGATCAGTTCATGGCCAAATGAATATATTTTCCTTTAAAATGTAGGGAACAAGAATAGCCCTTTATCCTTCTGAGAGATTAAGAGCTTCCTTAATGGCACTGCAGCTTTGATTTATTCATTTATCTATCTATTTATTTATTTATTTAAAATATGGTTTTCCTCACTTTACCGGGGAGGAAAAAATTAATTGAAGAAATTAAAGAATTAAAAGAATTTAATTAAAGAATTAAAGATGCAATCCATTCAAAAACATTGCTTTTTACCCGTCTATATTAAATTATTTTATATTAGCTGGTGGTTTATGTTTTGAAACATGTTAATTTTGATGATGTGGAGGTGACATTTGCATTTTAGCTGCTCATTGATTGATTGTTGCTGAAACAAGCTTTGCTTTTCTGGTTCAGAAGAGGGTCTAGTAAAAAGGTAAAAAATGAAATTACTTAGGAAGAAAATAACTTTGAAACATTATTGAAAGGTGATAAATTCTGCTTTCAGGAGGCAAGGAAAACAAAAGTGAAAGACACCTCTTTCCTTGTGCCATGAATCATGGTAGAAGAAGCCACTGTGAATGGTCTGGGTTTATATGTTGTGACACTCTGGCAAAACCAAACTCAGACCTCTGGAAAACTAGCTTGAACTATTTACTGAATATCACACTTTAAAATATTATTCAATACCTGCTTTTTCTATTCCTCAGACATAGAGGTGATCTGGAATTCTAGTAGCTCTCTCAGTTGGGTGTCATAAAAAATTACGATTTTACCTTTCAAATAAGCTTTCAGATAAGGGGGAATGCTGGCTACTGTGTCATTCTGGGATTTTAGACAGTAATCTGGTGGTCTGACTTGATGATTTTGGGTGGCATGTACAGAGTGACTTTGTTCTGACTGGGTTTGCAGGAAATGACTGAACGTTTTCACTCTGGTTTCACAAAGCTTTGTATATTTGTAACCTGGCTGTGGAAATGCCTCCATGGCAAGCACAGAGAGGGTGGTTCTCCGTGTAGTCATTAGCATACCAAGGATCTGTCATTGTCCACAGAAATCAAATGGAGAAATAACCAGAAAATAAATGGGCTCTTGTAATCGTACATCTATCTCCTCTACAGGTATTGTTCCAGAAATTGAGCTCAGGTCTTGATTCGGTGAGAGTTTAACTTTGTGTAAGTGCTCAGAGTGGGAAACCTGTGACATCCAAACCAACTCATGACTGTGATGCTTGTGTGGCATTACTAAAGGTCCTCATTTCTAAGTTTTTTGGGTAGGAATCTTTGCAGAGAGGCCAGTGGGAGTACCCTGCTCTGTGATACCGCCTCAGCAGTGATGCTACAGATTCTCCATGGGCTCAGGGCTAGAGCAGAGATTTCTTTGGCCAGTGCCTCTGCGCTGATGATAGCCAGGGGCTGTTGTGTGTTGAAGAGAAAAGGGGAGCGAGAGTGCTAATTTCCTCCTGCAGATAATCCATGTTAGAGGGGGACTTAATCAAAGAGTCATTACTTTAATGAAATTCTCATATAAAATGCAGGACACTTGATATAATTTATCTAAATTAATTACTCTCTGCTGCTAAAAGCAAGTTGTATGAAAAATTATTTGTTCTGCCTATTCATCCATTCTTTATCAGACCTTTCCTTGCTCTGATGCAACATTAGGAGCAGAAGCAGCCTTTTTCATGGTGCTGAGTGGATTAATTTGCACTGATCCCAGGCTAATAGATGAGTTATTTCACCCAAGACAGCACTCAGTAGTTTTAATAACATAATATTTTTCTGTGCCTAAATTAACAATCATTTTACAAGTAAGAAAAATACAAAAGTAATTAATTTTTAATTATTATTTTCAGTTGGATTTTTCTTTTATGTTGTAAAATAAATTGAAAAAAACCACAAGCCAACCAATTTCATGTGTGCATAATAACACAAATCTCAGGTAGGATTTTATGCTCGTGTTACAAATAACAACGCTCCTAACATCTTTCAGGTTATAAATTGTGTTTACACTTCAAATTTATCTGTAAAAATAAGATGAATCAGATAAAGAGCTTCTCCATCCACTTAGGGAAAATGAAGACAAATGGCTCAGAAGCAAGGTGAATCAGCTTTAAAAATATTGAAGTATTGCCCAGTGAGATACAATGTGTGAATCCTGAGTGGAAGTTATGTCTTAAACTTTTTTGCCCATAAACCTGTTCTTTTAAAAAGTTAGGGATGATGAACAAGAATGAGCAAAAGCTAAGTAGCTTGTTTCTGATCTGGTTTAAAAGTTGTGCTTTCTTCATGGCAGCAGTAGAGGACTGCAGCATGGTGTCTTTATGGAGTGGGGTAGAGCCATACCCACATTACCTGATGTGGATTTGGGTTTGGTGTCCAGTTAGGGGCTTCTTCAGTGCTAATCTGCAGTCCTACTCCAGTGTCGCCCTGATTTTTTCAACCTTCTCTTCTGTTTCACAGTTTTCATGGTTATGGGTAGTTTCTCATGCTCAGATGTGTAAACACTGGCAAATGTTTTCATAAATTCAAGGTAGTTTTCATTACTGCTCTTAGAGCTATGGACACCTGATGGACAGTTGTCTTGACCAATGGGATGGGGAGAGGTGTCAACCTTCTCCCCCAATCCCTGGCCTTTGTGGAAATACTATAAAATGGAGTCAGATCTTAAAAACTCTATAGTTCATGCCTTCTCACCAAAGGGTGTGTGAGTGTCGGTGTGAGGAACAGCATCACTCCTGAGCCAGGGTAGCGGGGGCAGTGCTTGGGCTCAGAGGCTCGCAGCCAGCTTGCTGGGAGGAGGATGCTGCGCTGGGCAGAGCAGTGGCTTTGCCCTTGGCTCAGCACAGAGCTTGGGCTGCCTGGGCCGGGTTCTGCGGGACTGCAGCCCCTGGGTCTGGGTCCAGAGCTGGCATCAGTTCTCTCCACGGTCCCTTTGTGGTTCTCCCACGAAGATACAGATAATGATGTGTAATTGCTGGGCTGTAACGGTGTGTAATATTAAAATCAGCTTGTCCTTACAGAAATAGACAGGTGGGTTTTCAGTGCTGGTGCCTGTTGAAAGCTCGCTGACAAACTGGAGCTGGCAGGCTGGATTGTGTGAATGCTCTTCATCTTGTCTGCGCACACAAGCCTTCATTTTCTTAGTGGGAAGTTCCTAAACAGTTTTTTACAAGGATGACTCACTTTGATATGTACTAGGAGCAGCTGTTGTGCTGGTTCTTAGCTCTCAGCTGGTACCTAAAGCTGGCAGAGTGTCTGCAGCACAAGGCTGATCACAAACCTGTGTTCAGGGCTCTGTCACACCCAGCGTGGCTGCACAGAGGGGAAGCAGCTTCTCAGAGCTCCTCTCATCTGCGTGGGGGGCTGCCACGGCAGAGCTGGTGTAGCACAGATGCAGAATCATTTACTGCTACTGTGTAAGCACCTTCAGCCCTGTCCTGTCATGCATACAACTCCACAAGGCAAGAAACAGGGAGAGGGTTCAGCAGCATGGCTTTTAAATAGCTGAGACTTCGACATTAAAACAATCTTCATTTCTACAGTAAAAACAACTAATGGAAGTAATTCTAATGTTACTTTCTGAGCCATTCTAATACTTCTATGTAGTTATAAACTTAGTTGTCACCCTGGATATTTTTTCCAGCATTTTCACTTTATCTGGGTGACTTTAAGCCAACTTATTTGTTCTTCTAACTTTTGAGATTAGAATATTGGAGCTCTTTTTGTCAGAATGTTCTGTTATTAATCAGACTATGTTTGTGAGCCTGCCAAACTTTGCTTTGCTCAGGTTTCATGAACTCTTGATTCAGAAAAGAATGAATGTTTCTGTGTGTGCCCAGACTGCACAAAGGCATTTTCCCAGGAACATTTCCCTGTCTGCTGAGGAAGGTTTTGTGGAACATTTCCATTCAGCCTGGTGGGTACTATACTGAGTCGTCAGTGAGCAAAACAGTGGAAACAGAATAGTCTGGGGGTCTTCTGAATGAATGCGCAAGTGCTGTAAAGGAAACTTGTGTTTCTTGTGTGTTCTGGATAGTCTCTGGACAGTCTATAGCTAAAACCAGTGGAGTTTCTCTCATATTTGGGGAACATTGAAGCAGAGAATGGTGAGTTTAGAGTAGATTACCTTCAGGAAACTCAGCCTAATTACTGTTCTATGTTTAAATTTGAGGGACGTCTGGAAAAGTCTGGGTAAGCACCTGAACTTTGCAGTACTCGTTTGAGCTGTTTGAGGGTAGCTTGCTGGTAGCTGGTAGTCCCTCGCTTATTTTTTCCTTTACCTGTGAGACTTAGATTTTCCCCACACAATTGGCTTTGCTTGCCATTGACTCTTGCTCCCTGGCTAACCCAAATGTGCTCAAATTAGGCAGGAAAGGCCATTTTAGGCAAATGAGAAAACAAAGGTCGAACTGACATTATTGTGTATGCTGGAAAAATAGGACAAGCACAAGTTATGCCAGCTTGGTCTAATTAAAGCCTCTAGCTTAGCGGCTTCCAACCTTCCCAGTTTATACTGGTCATATTTTCACTTTGTTTTTTACAAACAAATTAAAATGGACACTTCAGCATCCTGAATCACCCTTTGGCTTACTTCTGAGACTTGACTGAAGCCAAAGAAATGCAGGTGGTTCTGACAGCTGCACTCAGCAATAGATTCTAGTCTTGTGCCCACAGAAAGTAGGTTAATCCACTGCTTCTGGCATCGTGGGTTAGAAGACACTCTTTGAAAATACAATTGTGCACTGAAATGCTCTATTTCCCTTCCCACAGTTAAAATGAGACTCCCCACGTTTAGTAAGATTTTATTCTCATTTGTTAGCAATTATTAATGCTAATATTTTTATTTTTGCAGTGCACTGTATTTCAAAACCTGAGTTTGCTGAAATAAACAATTGAGTAATGTTTATTATTTGGTTTTTTGGCAGGTGGAATCAAAGTGCACTTGCAAATATTTGTAATTGTTGCATCTACATGGGAACTTTTGTAATTTATTTCTATTAAGGAAAATACAATCACTTCAATAAAATCAGTCTTTTGGGCAAGTTAGATTTTTACTTTGAGCTCTGATGAGCTGGGTAAGTTTGTTTCCACTCAATGTAAATGTGGTTTCAGATTAGAACACATGAATAACAAAAAGGCAAAATAACAGGCACGTTAATGGGCACTGATTAAACTCAGTGAGAGACACATGCATTATTCCTACATTATTAACTTTCTGACACAGTTTAAATTGCCATAAATTAAATTTGCATGAATGGTTTAGACCCCCTGTAGAATAAAATGCTTGGTTGTGATAATAGAGTAGAAGGAAATTTAAGTCAAAGGTGAAATCTAACTGATTGAGAGCTGATGAAATTTCTTATCTGTGTTGACAGTGAAAATTCCTTGTGTACTCTGGGTCACCCTAATGGGACCAAGCATTTTCACAGTAATTAAATCACTCTCCAACACCTCTCTTTCTGAAATTGAGGCTATAGGCTGTTTGAGATATACTTTTCTTGCTGTGTGTATGGAAATAGGAAATGGGGGAACCCAAACACTGAAAGGAGAACAAGAGGAGTGGAGACAGAATTGTACATAGGTTGTTTGTTTGTTTGTTTTCCTTTAATACATACATGCACATGTTTCTCATTTCTATAAACTAGACTTTATCTGAAAATCAGACCTGAGTATTACAGTGAAATTTTAGCTAATAAAATGTCCAAGTCCTTTTTGCAAGTGGAGGAAAAATTTAATAGCTGTATATGGTCTTAGGAGATGGAGGGCTTGAGCAACTTGTTTAATGCAAAACAATGTCAAAGATGTGTTGGTAAGGAGTTTTTTGGGGGATGGATTAGTTCACTGAAGAGTGCATAGTGGGTTTTTTGGAATTTGTTAACTCTTGCTTAGCAGAAGCATAGATACCATTTCTTAATACAAATACTTACAGAGTATTATTAGAATCTGTTATACACATGGAAAGTGGATGAGCTCTTTCACAGAAACAAAGCAAACTGGAAACAGTTTGATACAGAAGCAAATCCTTTTTTTTTAAAGTGAGTTCTGCAGTGAGAACTTACGAGATGTTGAGGCTTGAATGTTGGTTGTTTCACCTCTGTGTAGTTTTCTCTCTAGATGATAATAGAGCTGTGGTTCCTTTTTTCTTTCCTGTCCATTTGCCAGAAAAAAGGAAGCTGATTTCCAGTGAAGATTTTGTTTCTTATTCATCCAGCTGATTACTCCATCAAGATGAATGTATTGAAGTAGTTGGAGACTCTGAACCTGTGGCACTGCTGGCTGATTTATTTGCAGGTCTTCATTAAGTTTTTTTCTTCAAGTGGATTTTTTGCCAGCCTTGTCTCTTGTAACTCTAAGAAACATATTGTGCATTCTTACAGCAAACCATTACCCACTCTGAGCTTTTATACATCTCCCTTTCCCCCCCTTCTTTACTTGATGTTAGTTATTTCATGATTTGCTGTGTATGAAGATTGTTTAAAGTCATTTGATAGGTTTTTTTCATTCCACTTGATTAAAATAAACTTGCTCTGGTTTTTTTTTCCCACATTACAAAAAAGATCACTGGGGAAGCTTGAAGAAATCATATAAATGTTTAAAACCTACATCCTCTTTTAAAATATTGTTATTGCTTATTGTATAATTAATTTTACTTAGTAATAATATCTCACTAGTGGCAACATTTTCTAATTGCTAAAGAAAAAGATGGCATGATTATAATTCTGGAGGTGAAGAAAAAACTTTTTGATGGATTGGATAAATGCTTTTCATCAGGCAAGAGGGACAATGATGCTTAGTGTGGGCAGCAAGAAGAACTGAAAGGCGAGACTGAATTGTTCCCTTGTCTAATTCAACACACACTTGTTTTGCTTTCTCACACATTTAGTTTTATGACTCAAAGTTAATGTGTTTTTAGAGGAAAGGTGTGGAGAGAACAGCCATCTGAAAAGGCCACTGAAAGAGCATTTGTTGTTCAGTTACAAGTGGGGAAAAAAACCCCATGTGAAACTTTAGCTTGCGTTGAAAGATTGTGCTGAGTTGGACATGTTCATGATCCTCTTTCCTATCAGGAAATGATGTGACAAGGCATCAGAAAAAGTTGATCATGGTCTTGAAAATGAAGTTCTGTATCTGGGAGGCTTTGACTTGTGGCTTCCAATGCAAGGCACATTAAAGGGAGCAGGTGCACGGTCTAGAGACAGGGTTTGTGCAAAAATGTCCCTTGTGTTGCTGCTTCTAGGAGAGCTGTGAGGGCCCCCCTTGTTTAAAAGCACTCATTGCACTCTGCAGGGACATCAGATTCCCTTAGTCAAACTCCTTATTGATTTTGAATCTTAGTCACTTGAGAGACTATGAATAAAAATAAAAACAGGCTGATTGGGTCACAGTATTAAGACAAAATTTCTGTTCAGAATGAGTCTGATGTTAGTGATGATTCTTGAGCAAAGGAATTAGTTGAAGCATTTCTAGGAAAATTATTGCTGAAATTATTTACAGCAATCACTATCTATTTTGATGTTTGGATATGCTTGATACAGCATGGCTGGGATCACAAAACAGATTCCTTTCTGTGGAAAGAACTTCTACCAGAACAGAGTCCATGTCAAATGTATACCTGATAGTTCAGTCCCATGCAAATATTGAATGGCTTTGCATTTTTACTGCTTTGGCCAAATACATTGATTTACAGCAGTTTGTAAATGTTATTAAATGCTATTTAATCCTACTTGTTCCTCTGGCCTTCCAAAATGCCTGAGTCATATTAAATTAATTTGGAGTTGGACCATCAATAATAGCAGGATGCTGCCTGTTACTCTCTGGTGTTATTTCACAGGTTAATTGCATATTGTCTTGGAAACCACACATATATTCTTGCTTAAGAATACATGCTTTGAATTATAAGGGGCTGGAGAGCTCTGTTCTTTTTGTGTGTCTGGGGGTTTTTCCCCACCAATTGTGATCTCCAAGAACTGGAAGCAAAGGAATGTAGCTGAGATCATGCTTTTTTTTTTTTTTTTGAAGCTTTAATCTGTAGACATGTTAAGTATCAGACTGAGATGCAGGAGGTGTGGGTGGAACAGAAACTCTTCAGGCTTTTCCCTTCTGTCCCATGGCAGAAGCAGATGGGTGGATGAGGTAATTTACCTATCTGGACTCAGTCACAGCCACCTCCCTGGTCTAGGCTTCAGAAAGCAAACTGCTGTTATGACAACAGGATACTGATTTGGTCATTTCAAGGAAAGGATGGGTATAGAGCATTTATACAATCTCTAAAGTGGCTAGAAATACTTAGAATATACATTGTCACATAAATTATAAAAATGGCAATGTAGACATTGTAATCAATATAAACTGTTATAACGTAACCAGTGCTGCTTTCTAATATGTGGACAGATTATTCTAAATAATGTAAGGAATTAACAATTCATGAAAAGCAGCCACTGTGAGCTTCAAAGAAGTCATTAAACACAACCTTTCAGATTTTTGGCATTGTTAAGTTTCAGTATTCAAATCAAATAGCTTCAGATGTATGTACACATAAGTCACGCAGTTCTGCTTTTTGCAACTCAATCAACAAATGAAACATAAGTGAAACAGTTTATTCTTGCTATTTAAAAGCCTCACATTTTATTCAGATCAGTCTTTTCAACATTTGACATGGTGACAAGAGCTTGTTGTATATTAACTGTTAGAAAAACATACCTAATGAGATTAATAGCTTTATTTTTGTCCTGACACCTGTCTTAAGCTCTTTTTTTAAAAAAATCGAGACTACAACATGGCTTTGTTTGTAAGAGGTCTATTCAGTGTCTATGTCCTACTAGATGAATTTTGGAGTAATGAAAAATTGATCAATGTTTATGGCATAAATTAGTATGTTGCTGTCAGTTCAGACACACTTAGTCTCCATGTCTAGTCTCGGGGTGAATGTTCTCGTGTTCTTTTTTCCATGTGAGGTTTCTTGTATAAGCAACCCCAGCTCTTACCTGGTGATGAGACATCCCAATCTTAGGAAGGGGAGCTCTTCACTTTAAAATGCAATGTTAAATGTGCCAGCGTTTTTTTGATCCAAGTGTATAACATAACATAAATGCTATGGCAGCTGTTAAGGATTGGCATGAAGTGATTTACTGCTCTGGAGCCATTTGAGTAGAAACTTGAGAAAAAAAAAATGTTTGTTGGGGGGTTTTGTTGGTTTTGTTTGTTTCAAAACTGATTCTGCCTTGTGCTTGCTTGCAAAGTGAAATACTCTGTGATAGGGTTGGAGAAGAGATTTAAGCTGGTATGACTGAATAACAGCTCTGCTGACACTCTTGTTCTCCTAGTTTGTCATTCCACATTCCTCAAATCTGTCTTTGCCATAAAAGGCTGTTGAAGGACAACACAGAAAATTCAGAAGCTTCTGCTTCAGTAACTATTTTAACACAAATTTAAAAAGTATTACCAAAGATTTAATACATGAGTCTGATGATTTTCATTTGAATGCTTTCGCTGTCAGTAATATCCTGCAGAAAATACTGATTTAGAGGAAAAGAATACCTGTGTAGGAACAGCTCCTCTTTGGGTTTGATCCAGATTCTGTTGCATTGCTTTACAAGAGCAGGTGAGTGACAGAGGGTGTTTCTACACACCATTCTACATTTGTATCTTTTTGGTGTGTATCCTTCTTTTCCTCCTTGCTTTCCCTCAGGCAAGTTTTTGTGTGTGCTTTACATCTACGTGACACACAAAGTGTTCTTCTCAAAGACCAGCAGATGTCCCAAGAACGAGGAAGGAGCTGCCCTGCTGCCTCCTCAGTCAGGCCATGTCCGCAGTCTGGCACACCGAGGTGTTTTGCAGTTATGAGTAAGATTTGCAAACTGAATTAGAAAAATAACTTTGATAAACTATAAAGAGTCTTGTGGTCCAATCAGACCGATGGATGGTTGCTTTTTATTTTCTATAATGCTCTGTTGTTCTAGACTATTTCCTTGAGATAGGCTTGCCTTTATAATGAAAATCACTTCCTTGCTGGTGTTGCTGAAAGGTCGCTTGCAAAGTAGAATTGAGATTGGTTTGCCTCACTGACAGAGAGGCAGGTCTCTGCAATGGAGTTCAAAATTTCCGGTCTGACTCTGTGGGTTGTAACTAATGGCACACTAAATATATGTCCACTGGAGAAAATGTGCAGTAATTATACTGAAATGCATCTATTTTTAGAATGTGATAGGGTGCCTTAGTGCCTCGTGTTTAGACTAGCTGTTGCATTATTTTGCAACTGATTTGCCTTTTTACCCTGGAGTTCTGGCGATTTGCCAAATGAAGGAAAGCATTTGAGTAAGAGCAATATGTCTTACAAGGTACAATGAGAAATCTGCTTCTGTAGCAGAATGCTTGAAAGGGATAAATGTGAGGGATTAATCTGAGAGAAAAAGTCACAAGAGTATGTGAAATTCTGTGGTTTGTCTTAAAAAAAAAAAATACTTGGTATAAGAGGGCTTGACATAAATGGTATTTACAAGTAGTTAAGAGTTGAAAAGTTGTTTGTTTGCTTGTATCTAAAATGTGTTAGTCTGTGTAAATTTTGAGGAAGAGGGCATCCTCTTCAGTTTTGAGAGGAAAGTCAGCTTTTTAAAAGACCCGAGTGCCTCTAAGAAGTGTGGCAGGTTTTTGTAGCATGCGTATCATGCAGGTTTCTTCCCATATTAAACCATTGCAGAATGAGAGTATTTTTGTTTTAGTTCTTGTTTCATACTTGCAGGTGTTGGCAGTGTGCACTGAAGTACTACCTGCAAGAGCCAGAAGAAATGACACAGCAGAACTTGGACATTAGAGGTAGGATTTAAGTGAAATATAAGTGGCTTTTATGCCTCTGAGTGGAGAATGTACTTTTTAACCGCTTAAAGGGATTTTCTCTTTTGATCATTTCAGCAAATGTACAGTCTGTGTAAAGCCACTAATCAGAGTTAACTTGAGGGAATCTAGGATGAACCTGCTTGGTTTTAATTGGAATTATTTAATAAGCAATTACCACTGCTGTCTGCACGCAGAACCAAAAGTGGGAGCGGTGTTTCAGAGTTCTCCTGAGGAAGAAACTAGTTCACATCAGGATCCTGTGACTCAGCTTCCAGCTACATTGCCATGAGAAGGAATAAGAAAATGTCCCTGTATTTGTTGAGATACAGTGAAAATGTAACAAATGTAAACAGAAAGAGGGTGCTACTTTCTAAATAGGTGTTATGAACACCGAATTTTTTTTTTTTTTGGTAGGTTTTTGAAAGCTTGTGACAAAACCAGCATTTTCAAGATCCAGAGAAAGAACTAAAGGTTTCATGTGTAAAAATTTTATATTTCTTCTATTTGGAAAACCATCTTGATGGCAAACTGTAGAGTTAAAAGATGCAAATGTCCTGCCATCTTGATCATCTTTTAGGTAATCCCTGTTACATTTTTCAAAGGCTGGCAGCACAGCTTTGAGAGCTCTTTATTTTTCTCCAGATGACTGCTTAAGTGATTTTGGAACAAAATTCTCCTGTCTCTGTTTCTAGGACTGGCTATCTGCTCTCTTGGAGTCCAAAGAATAAAGCTGGGCTTGTGTGCCTCAGGTTTATTATCAGACTTGTCCTTAAGTTAAAAAAAAAAATCCACCACCTTCCTTTCTTCATACTTGCGAAACTGTTAAAGCTGTACAAGAGCTATCTGAGTGCTTGGACAGAAAAATCAGACAGATGGTTTCTGTTATCAAATTATTTGCCTTTGTGGAAACTGAATATTTTGTTTTAGGAACACAAGTGGTTTTCACTTGGCAGATGAAGAAATTAATTTTTGGTGTGGACTGGTTTGATGCTAAATTGCACAAGAATGAGCTGCCATGTTCTACCATGTTTTGGGGTGCTGTGCTGGGTCTGCAGGGTGAGCTGGGCTTGCTGCATGCACTGAACCCTCCAGATGGGCATGGCCTCATTTTTGGGAATTATTGTGCCCTGCTCAGGTCTGCACAGAGCATCAGTCGTCCAGCTGAAGCACGGCCCTCTCTGAGCCTTGTGTGAGTGGCTCAGGTCAGTAATTCATCTTGGCTTTGCAATACCAACATTGTTCAGTATCAAACGGTTCAGATCAGTAGCTCACATTGAATTTGCAATATGAACTTGTTTCAGTATCAATTTTGTCGTCTCACATGCTGAATTATTTGGGAATTTCACTGTGTTTTCAATTGTTTATGTCGATAGTTCAAGACTTTAAAAAGAAAAAACTTGTAGAAAAGCTGAATCACTAGACAGTGTTGCTGTCATTGAAGTAAAGATTAAATTCAGCCTTGATACTGGAGTGTAACTTGAAGTTGAAGTTAGGTTATGTAGGGGAAGAATGTTTTGGTCTCTCAGATACCTCACTGAGGAAAAGACAAGACAAAATAGTGAAAAAAAAAAAAAAAGGAGGTTGTGTGGGAGAAAGAGGATTATATGATCTCATCTCAGGCTAGAACTTGCAATGAGGTGGAAAAGGCAGTCTTGTCTTTTATGGGGTTTTGTAGAAATACACAGAAATGCAGTTACTGCCATTAATATGCAAAGTACTGAAGTTATGTTGGGTGCAAGAATGTGCCTGCAGGCCTGCATTAAGGGTTTAGAAGGATTTATTGTTTGACACAAAATTGTGATGCTGAAGTTTCAGAAAAGTGGAAAAAATGTCAGGAAATAAAAAATGCATTTCCCCTTCTGGGATATTTAAGATTAATTAGTAAATGACTCAGTAAAAAATTCACACTTACTTCAAGGTACTCTAATTGGATTTACTTTAATGTACTCTCCTATCTTACTGGAAGAAAAACTGAAGATTTTTTGACAGTTTGTGTTTAATTATAATAAAAATAATAATGGAATGGTATACAGTTTTAGAGTATAATGTACCCCAAATGAACAACCAACTAATTTCAAGTTTTGAGAAATATAGCTGCAAAATGGTAGTTTACTATTTGCTTTTTTACTCCTGTTTTATTTGGCCACTGTTGTTCATGGGAGATATTTCCATAACCCCATTCTGCCTGTAGCTTGGACTTAGTTTAACTTTCAGACTGAATTTGCTTAGAGGCAGTTCTTCTGGTAATCTTGCCGTATTTTGTATGCCGCCATGGTCTTTAAAAATAGTTATTAGAAATAGTTTTTATTACTGGGTTTGTTTGTTTGGGGTTTTTTGTTTGTTTGTTTGTTTTGTTTACCACTGACGCTATTCATCACACACACACACACATACACACACTCACACTTTCATTAGAAGGCATGAACTAAAACTGATTTATTTAAAAAGGTCTGACTCCATTTTATAGTATTTCTACAAAGGCCAGGGGTTGGGGGAGAAAGTTGACACCTCTCCCCATCCCTTTGGTCAAGACAACTGTCCATCAGCTGTCCATATCTCTAAGAGCAGGAATGTAAACTACCTCGAGATTACAAAAACATTGGCTGTGTTTACATCATCCAAGTGTGAGGAAAAACCCAAACCATGAAACTGTGAAATAGAAGAGAAGGCTAAAAAATTAGGACAACATACCGCTTTAAAGAATTGTATTTCCTATCACTTCTTAGAGTTTTGGAGAGTACAATAAAAAATGAGTAATAATATTTTAGACTTTAGTTGGTTCCTAGAAGAGCCTTTCTGTTATTTTAGTTCCTGCTAAGAGATGAGCCATCTGGTAAATAGCAGCTCACAGCTTCATAGGGACAGGTGATGCTTTTTGAAGATGCTTCATTAACACTAATGATATTTTTATTCACTGCTTCACAGAAGGGTAAGTAAATAATTTACATTTGCTAACATTGAGAGAACTGGTGAGTGTTAAGTACAGGCTGTTATTCCTTTGTTCAGAAAATGCTCAGATATAACTTGGAAAGGTTTTTGGTTTTCTCTCTCTTGTCTCACGTTTATGAAGAATATTTGAGAAGGAAACTGAAAAATTTCAGCTCACTGCAAGTTTCTAAGAGCTGGGATCTTATTCAGCACACACTTTTTACCGACTTGAAAGTACTATAAAATAATGATAGCCTATTCTGTGTCATTATTTGTGTTGCCATCAGCTGTATTTCTCGAGGATTCAGTGAAAGGGCATTTAAAATCTTGCAGTGCTGTTGCACATATCCTGCATAAAGTGCAAAGTGATGGAGATAATTCTTAAAACTCTGTACTTTAATGCTGATCACAGAAAAGCTGGCTTTTGTCATGTTTTACTTCAGGTTACTGATTTTTAGTTAGAGCCTTACTTTAAAGGATTTTCACCTTTAAAGCTCAATATGTTAGTCTTCATGCTTCTCTTACTGGCCATAATTAATTTTTTAGACTAAAATCAAACTTTTTTTCTATTTTGCAAGTCAGCCCTTTTATTAATACTTAGGATGAGTCTCTGTTGCACAAGCGAAGTTATCTTACCTCAGGCAATCCCTGCTGTGCATCTGCAAGAAAACATTGTTGCTTTGAAGTCCTGAAAACTGTGTATCCAGCTTTTTTGTCCTTATCCCTCTTTTCAAGTATTTTGCATAGTTCTTTCTTCTAGTTGAAGCTAATTAATTATGCAAGTTAAACACTACAAAAGTGAGAAGGAGAACATGCTTGAAACGAGGAAGGGCTGAAGTCTGTATTCTGCAAATACAATAAAAATTAATCAGCATAATGAATTGTTTAGATTTTCAGTTTCGTGTCCATCCATGTGGCCTCCGCCTGCCCCTGATCAGTCAAACTCGAGATGCTTTCACTGATAATGGGCTGATGGAGACCTTGGCCATGTTATCTGGAGAGATCTCCTCTGTCCCAAGAGCTCAGTGAAATAACTTGCTCTTGGCAGTAGTGTCAGACAGCAACCAGTGATGAACGTCTTCAGGAAGAGAACTTGTGTTTTCAGTAGAGGTTGATAATGGATAGTAACTTCAGGGAACTCATGGCAGGAAGGGAAAATATGCTTGGTTCAGGGGGTTCTTTGTATCAGTGAAATTATTATTCCAAATCACTATTCTCTTACTCTATTAGCTCTCCCAATAGTTAAATATTTCAAGAATCTGAAGTAGGACTTGGCACATGGAGTCTTAAAAGATAAAAGGGAAGGAAAAATACAGTATTTGATTTTTTCAGAAGTAAGGGACTTTACTGCTGGCTTTCCCTTTTCTAGGACACTCTCACTCAATAGCTGCTTGGGCTCTTATCTGCTCCAATGCATTTTCTTTTTATTCATTGCCCAGCTGAATTGAGGCATAAGCACAGAAGCTGATCTCTGAAAGCTGCAAGTTCAAAGGCTTGAAATGCCAGGATGGGGGGTTGCAACTTTTCCGACTGCCTTTATAGACACCTGGCATAAGCTTTGAATTCTATTTTTATGTATCTTCCAGCTTTTTTCTGTTTCAGAAATTACATGATTAACCTCGCTAAAAGTATTCAAGATACCTTAATTGCAAAAGAGGAGCCAAGTGCAAATTTGTATAACTTGTTATCAAATCTGAGCCTGTGTCGTAAGTACAACTAGAGCAGAGAAAATAAAGAACACAATTTAAGACTATTTGATTCCAGTGAGGGAGGTAGAAACTCTAGGAACTAAAATATGAACTTACATGAAATTATTTTATTAAATGAGAAAGCTTGGAAGCACTGAAACACAAATTGCAATGTTGCTCCTGATGATTTCATATCAGCCTGTCCTTTAAAGAAAGCTAACGAGTAATTCTGCTCCATCATGCAATGTATATGTTACATCAGAGGAGAGTTGGGAAAAAAGCCCAAGGAGCTGGGATTGACCTGCTCACAGCCTTGGTTTTATCATCCAAGGGAGCACAGAAATGCTGGCATATTTTTGTCACAATAATTACTAATTCAAGTATTTCTTCTCTAGCCCTTCAAATGCTTTCCTACCACTTCTGTAATTTAGCCTTTTTATTAGGAGAATTCACTGAAGTCCTCTTTAAGGTGTGCAGGAATTCTGGGTGCCATACAGTTATGCAATGTTTTCAACCAAAATTTCTGACAGCAAATGTAGTTGTTTGATGTTTCTTAAATCATTTACTTTTTTTTCATTTTCCTAATTTCATTAGGAAATTTCATTTAAAAGAAACAAACCAAAGGCGATCTGTGAAGTTCAGGTATTTCTTTTTTAAAAAAGGACTTCTTGGTTGTTTTATTTCAGAAATTTCACTTTTACTTTGTAGTGAATAAACAGCAAATTCAAACAATGTTTAGAATTGAAACAAACTGCCTTCATTATCTTAGTTTTTCCATATGCACAGGACTAGTTATTTAGAATATCAGCACAGTTCAAATAACCCCCTCAAATAGCAAAATTGTTCTCCCACAGCTATTTCCTAGGAATGTTTTCATCCAAAAATCACTCTAAAAATAATTACTTGTTTCTGAAGCTTGCAATCAGGTAACATGAAAAAAAAGTCCTCCATTTTCCATTGCAGAGATAATACCTGAATTAGTATCTGCAAATTGGTAGGAGTGTAATGCATCAATTTTAATATTGAGGGTGTCATTTGACCTGATCCTTCTCTGTTTTTGTCTTTCTACTTCTGCGTTGTCCTGTTCTGTACTTCCACCTGATACATATTGAAAACTTGCTGCAGTTACAAAATTAACGCAACGGTCCATCCTTGTCGTCTGCCCAAATAAAGCTTTTACAGGCTTTGATAGTGACTTCTTCAAAACTCTAAAAGCCTCAATTTTTTATATTTTTTGTGTTTGTTCCCACTCACTCACAGGTAAATGCTGAAGTCTTTCTGGGTTCATGACATTTTTGCATCCTTTCCATTTAGCTGAATGCAGAGGATGGTAAATCGGGCAGGAGATAAATAGGGTTGGAAATAAGAAGTTGTGACACAGAAAGGACCTTCCTCAGTGCAGGGGGAGCACTTGGCTCACTGCTCTTTTGGGTTTTAGCTGCTCTTGTTCCTGCCCTTGGAACACTCTCAGGACACTACTCAGGTGTGCAGCCCTTTCCTGCTGTGCTCCTTGGCAGCTGGACCCGCTCCTGTTCCAGTTCTTCTCTGCAGTACAAATGCAACCCCTGTGTCTGCAGGGCAGGATTGTTGTGGGCAGTGGCTGGAAGGGTTTTCCTTCTCACACAGGATTTTGGGCTGGTTGTTGTTACGGTAGGACACAAAAATAGACTGACTCCATAGAGCTGCCAGAAGAGAAAGAAGGCTTTATTTACAATCCCAACAGTTTCTTTTAGAACACGCTGTGTAAAAAGGTCTGTTATTGCTCCATGGCACTGACACTGCTGTCCATTGGATCAGGAGTAGGAAACAACCCCTGGGGACAGTTGTTCTGGCAAAGGGAACACTGTTTGCTGAGCCTGTGCTGAGAAATGGAGAGAGATGTTTTGGAAAGAGAAACTGTTGGCAGCTTTCCTTTGGGAAAGGAGCCGGCAATGGTTAGCAAGCTGTAATTCTCAGGCTCAGAAATGTCGAGCTCACAGGTTGTTGCAGTCCCACTCACTGAGACTCCGGGTCCAGCCCAGCTGGGGGAGCGTGGTGGGGTTAGAGGGGCAGGAATGATGGTGTTTCCTGAAAAATAAAACTTTAATAGTGAAAATACCAAACACAGAAATGGCACAATGTGAGGGGCAGCATCCAAAGACCTGGGGGCACGGCTAACTGAACAATAGACAAGGTTACCTGGGGTCCAATGGCCTATTATGGAATGGTTCCATTCGCATACCAACTCCCATGGTTACACTCTCCTCACCAGAACATAACCAGGTATCTCCTTTCCAGTACCCTGCTTCCCACAATCCCAGGTTGAAGTCTCCTGCAGAAGCCACTGAGGCCAACCCACCACTCATCCCACGCAGTTTGGTTGGTGAGAAGTGCCAATATGAAAACACTGTGGTGAATAACTTGGGAGCAATTCCTGCCAGTAAAATAGGGTGTTTCTTGATTTTCAGTTTGTATTTGTATTTTCAGTTTGTATTTTTTTTTTGTTCCAGCAGTATCTGAGTGTTTCTTTGCAAGAATGTAAGCCACTGGAATTTTGAGGTTTTGGTTAGAAACAGAAAATCTGTGTTAGGCTTTTTTAAAGGTTTAAAGCCTGAATGAACTTGTAACTGATTTGCAGTACAGCCTAATCTACTACTGCTTGTTGAGTAAAATACTCAGAGGGAGACAGCATAATTTTAGAGTTATTTTTATTTTGATTTACCTAAAAGTAACTCCTAATGAGAAGAAACAAGGAAGAGAAACTGACTTTAATTGCCTCACCATATAAAAAATGTCATCTAAATTATCTTGAGAGAAGATGATGATGTTTATAAAACATCAAAGCTTACTTTGAGCTTTGACTGAAATTTTGAGCAGTTGGTTATCGCTCTGTTCAGTGAACAATTTCTTGAGGGTTTTGTGTCGTGTTCTGCTAGTCAAAGACAAAAACTTTTGGTATCTTTGGACATGTAAAGTCATGTTTTCTTTAAAAGAAATCTTATGCTCAACTACTTTGCTTTGCCATGAGTGCCTGCTCTTCAGATGGGTTTTTAAGTGGCACATTTTGTGACGTGAGACTAATTAAACCAAGATCCTCTGCAGTAAAATACACACTTGAGACAGGCGAGTTCAGCTGAACTAACCATGCAAAGGATAAGAATCAAATACTAAAGCCTCTCTCTTCACTCAATACAGCAGTAAAGGTACATTTGTGTGGTGGTGACTTTGTCTCTTTCAGTCTTGGCTCACAGATAGAGAAAATCTGTTCTGAAATAGGATTTCAGGAAGATGTCTTTCAGATTCTTTCTTTACAGTATGTTCTTCCATGCCTTTTGGAAACTGCTGGAAATATTTCCAGTAATTTAAAATGTTTTATTTTACTTTTATTGTAATTACATATTAGTGAAAGTTACAACCGTATTAATTCAGTCAATTTCAGTTTATAGAAGGTTTTCTTATACAGATGATTACCTTTAATATTTGTATGAAAGTTCTTCCAAAAAGGAAGATTTGCATTTTTATTAAGTTTGTCCCTAATTTTTTTTTCCATGCCGGTTTGTCATACAAGTTAAACTTACAAGTGAAACTTGTGCTGGTTTTTTGTTAGGCAGTGATATGCTTCTGCTGAAGGCAGAAGAGAAGAGATGGGGATCAAAGGATTCGCCTTCATTAATGCACCTGAAATTAAAGAAGAAAGCTCTCATGCCTGGCTCTGAGATGACTGTGCTTCAGTTATTTCTGATGTGTTGTCATGTTTGAGCAGGAGGATGGAACTGAGTGTCCCTGCTAAGTTTCTTAGGCAGACACGCAGCCTCCTCAATAGGATTTAGAAGAGATGACTCCTTGTTGCTTTTTTATTTGTAACTTACTTCTTTCCTTTAAAATATAAAAACTGAATTATAGCATAGCTTTGAAATATTTTCTTCAAGTTATTTGTAGGACTGACTATAAAATTTAAAACTTGTCATTAAGAACCTTTGCTGAATTGAAACGTCCTGATAAAATTCACTTTTCTCTGAAGTTTGATAGGAATAAAAAACCAAATTAAAAATGTCAAAAGCTTTTTCCAAGTAACAGTATTTTTCTTTCTAGAATAGATTATATAAGAGTTTAATATTTAGATTAATTTTCTCTGCTTTCTGTGTGAGTTTAAAAAAAGATTTCCTGCATCTTGCAAAAATGCTTCTAAGGTTGCTCTCTAATGGTGCCCTCCCTCTTTGCAGATAAAGACTTCTCAGTGCCAAAATTAAATGTTTATTAACCTACAGAGAAAACAGAAAAACATTTCGGGGAAATCCAGTTACAAATCTTGCTGTAAAAAAATAAGAAAGCATTTTTAGATTCAGGTATACCTATACCTGTAATATATCTGAGTTCCATTAGAGGTGTGAGTCATATTTTCACTTTAAAGACACAATTATGTGCCCCTGGCAAGGAAGGAGTAAGGAGGAGAAATACTTGTATGCAACATGTTTTCTCTGGAGAGATTAAAGAACCGAGTGATTCTTTGCAGAATATGTTTAAGAATCTCACCAGGTTTAACTGTAAGGGGGGAGGGCAGGAGGAGGAAAAGAATTTGCTGACTAAATCTTTCCCTCAAGATGGAAGATCATGAAAAGAATGATAGTCTTGACACCAGATTTTTTTCTCTTCTTTAGAATATTCTGGCTTTTTTAGTGCTAGTGAGTTTGGGATTTGTGGGGACATAACAGTGAAAAAAAAGCTTTCAAGACAGACAAAATAACCCAGTAATGTTGCCTTCTTGACTTGATGGGCATTTTTTTTTGAATTTTCCTTGGAGACTCATGTATACTGAATAAACTTACTTGTACAATGACCAAAGGCTTGCAAGGTGAAAAAGAGGATTTGTGGGTCACTTAGATCAGCTTTTACCCACTGCCTTGGTTCATAAGGGAGCTGAAATAATTGAACTTGTTTATACTGATTAAAAGACCATATCTGTAAATGCTGCAGTGTCCCTACAAATGAACCTACTGTGGTATCTATAGGAGAGGTTTTCTTGCATTTCTGCTTTTTAACCCTTTTCCAGACAACATAATGACCATCACTGATCAACTCTGCTTCTCTGAAATGTGTGATGCCTCTGTATCTTGGGCATAGCTGGCCAGATCTAGAACTTGAAAGCCTGTCTCTTCCCCTGAGTGTTGTTTCCAAACCCAAGGAACAGCATGGTGAGGGATGGTTGCCATTTCTGATGTCTAACGTGCCTTACACCTTTGGGAACCCAACTCTGAGTAAAAGGAAGAAGATGCTGCTGCTGAGACAGATAGGGTAAATTAAGTCTGGTCTCATGGTCTGCTTTTTATCCTAAACTCAGTTCTGGGGACGTAGGCTGATGATCATTTTATTTGTAAAATGCATGTCCCAGTGAACCAGTGACCATTTTCCTGTGACCTTACGGGGATTTGAGTGGATATAGAACGTACTGTACTAGAGAGTGAGCTGTGTTAGGGCAAGATTTACAAGACACTGATTTATGGAAGTTGGTTTGAGAGGTACTGAGGGATCCAGAAACCGGTGTAGTCTGTCAAATCAATCTAAACGTGATTCTCTAATTCTAACTCTATATGAGCCACATTTGGCTGGAATTTAGTCTGCCTGTCTAGAAGCAGGACACACATTTTTGGGAAAAGGAACTGCAAACAACATCTGAAAACTGTTGGCACAATATGCCTGAGTCTTTATGCAGGAAAATGTATTTAATAGCATGCAGTTGGAGAGGAGAATATGTAATAACTGATTTCATACCACTGGGTGTGCAGGAAACTTGTCTAGCAAATGCAGGGTAGGGATGTCTAAAATCAATGTCAGCCTTCAATATTGTGACTTCACCAATCATAGTGCAATCTTACATATTTACTAATTTTGAGCTTAAAACCAATAATTAGCATTTCTCACTCAATCCTGGTACATTTTAAGCTGTTCATTATATTTGTTATTTAGTCTAGATTTGCACGTCTGGTAAAAATGTGTTTGCATTATGAGCCTATAATTTTAGATAAGGTATTGTGCCTGTGGCATAGCTGGGCCCTGAACCAGAAATGTCTTTCTCTTTAACCACAAAGTTGCTGTTCTAGCTCCTTGTGTTTACCTGGGGGGGAAAAAAATCCCACATCCTGTGTTTTATGGGTTGCTTTCAGTAGAAGCTATTTTTCTAGTCTTAAATATGTTTTTGCTCCCAGTAGGATTTTTTAGTATTCTTTTTGAAGCTTGAATACATTTTCCTCTCTTCTAATTTTTCCCTTATCTATTTGACAACTCTAGCTTTTTGTGCCTTTTTTTTTTTTTTTTTTTTTTTTTCCCTACAGCTGAAATAATTGTGAGGCACTTTACAATTTTTGATAACATTTTGTTTTGGTTTTGTATGCCATATCAGTGAGCTGTGATTACAGAACCTGCTACCTCCCCACCTCAGAAACAGCAGTGTCCTTTGAGCCCTTGATTACAAAGTTTAAGAGCTATTACTCTTACTTTTTTTTCTTTTACTTTCAGAGAGAACTTTGCTGGTTACTGAGACTATGAAAATACCTTCTTTTTTTCCTCTCCTTCACACTTGGCCATGTGTGGAGATCAGTAATTCTCAGGGGGAACTCCCAGTATCTTCCTTGCCCATTTGAGCTCTCTGTGCTTTCAAACTAAGACGTTCTAGGTCAGGTTTGGCCTGATAAAGATCTCAGAGAAGTTGAGCACCAGGCACCAGAGATGAGCCGGAAATCACCACTGCATGGGAACAGCTGAAAACTCAGTCTAGTTCGTGGGGCCTCAGAGAGGATGAGACCTCAATGCTGCAGGGCCGCGGAGCAATAACCTGCAGAGCTTTCTTGGCTTCACCCTCCGAGAGCCCCTCAGCCTGGGACCTGGCTGCTGCTCTCCCATCTCCCCAAGGCTGCTTGGCTGAAGGAAGCACAAGCTGTTGCTGCCGTTACTACTTTTATACACTTGGTGCAAGCATACCCTTACTCCTATAATGTATATTTAGCATGCCTTAATAAAACATTGAATGTAACAAACAGTGGCAATGAAAATTACATGCTCTTATAAACATTTTTATTTTAAACAACATTTTGTGCTGTGATGCGGCAGAGGCATCTACAACATAATCAGCTCTGTAATAGGAGAAAGTAATTTCTTAGAATGATCCTAGAGCCCTTTGTTAATGTCAAGGATAATTTGGGCTGACTGATTTGATTGCTGCTCTTTTTCAGCAAGAGGTCTCGACAAATGAAACTGCTTGCCTGGATAATTTAGGCTTATATGATTGCCAGAAAGCTAATGATGCAAACACAGCTGAAATAAAATTTCTGCTTTATACTGGAGGTTAAAAAAAAAAAAAAAAGAAAAAAAAGAGGGAGGAAAAAAAATCCACTAAAACACCTGCCATATGGATGTCAAAACAGGGAAGAGCCATTTGCCAGTCTCAAGATGGAAAGTGGCTTGTGTGTATTATGAGACATGTTTCAGACGATTGGCCTTTATGGATCACTAGGACACTGGTTCATGTTTTTGCAGACAAGTGATCTATTCCCTTCTGCTTTCTGCTCTTGTCAAAGCAGGCTGCTAAACTTTAATGGTTTTAAGGTAGGGAACTTTCTTTAAAGAAAAGGAGGAAAGTGAAGCTCTGCAGATATTTACAAAGAACTTAGTATTCTGCAGTGATTTTTATGGATTGAAGTTACAGCTTCTTAATTTAGAAAATTTATGTATGAATTGCAGTACATTGGCTCAGACCATTTCTTTCTGGTGTGAGTGCTTTGGAGAAAGAGTAGTTCTGGTGCACTTATTGATTCCTTATGTCACATACAGTTCTGTCTGGGAGTGAGAGCTGAGTCTGTTCCTCAGCTGCACTACTTAATGAGGAAATATTACAGGCCTTGAGGGGTGGGGGAAATGAAACCTAAAAGTGTTATTATATTTGGCTCTTAAAATGCTTCAGAGGCCAATTCATCATTTAGTTCTAGGTCAGCCTGTTCCTTATTGCTTGTCCTTTTTTTGATATCTTGTTGGTTTTGTGCTTTTCCGTGACTCCATCAGGACGTACCAACCATAAGTAAATGGTTGCAAAGAGGTTCAAAGCAGGATCATTTGTAACAAATTGTCTTTGCATGGATTGTTTCAAAACTGAGTTTTCTCATTGATGAGTTTCCTTCACTTCAGGTATTTTGATTGAAGACTTCTAAATTTTAGGAAAAACGGCACCTCCTTATGAGCAGAAATCTGACACCATAAGGAGTTAAACAAGTCAGAGGTGTACCAGTGACTAAATAGCTCAATGAGAAGTGTAGTTCTATCTCTAATTAGGTGGATTTATAATGATGAACTTTGGAGCTGATCAGGCAATATTATTTGTTCTCCTCACTGTTGTTTATTTTAATCTTTCTGTAGTGCTTCCATTTATTGTCATATACTTCTGTCTTACAGATTGTAAAAGTCTAGATTTATTTTTTTTTGTAGCACTGTTAAAGCAAATTTGGCTTAATGAAAGTTTAATCTAGTTCATCGAATTTTAGGGAATGGCTTGAAAGATAACAGTAAAATGTATATGTGTCACATATTCATTCATGGACTAGATATTGTTTAGGTTAAAAGAAGTTCTTGTGTACGTAATGAATATCAGATTCTTTAATAATAAAACTTTTTTATAACTTATTTATTGTTATGGCATACATGAGGGCTCACGGAGTAACGATATTCTTGCAGAGAAGGAAGATTATAACTGCCCTTATATTCTTATGAATGCTGAATATTTTTAGTTATTATCTTGGACTTCTAAACTGTAAAGTTATAAAAAAAAGTACGTACATGTAACTTTAGATGGGGAGCAGCAGTATCCTTCAGTACTGGCTCTGACCTGTAAATAAGTTTCTAGCCACAGGCATCTGTTTAGGCCTGAACCTGTTGATAACTTGGCACCATCAGATTTCCAGTCTGGTTTTCTCTACCAATTAGTCTGGATTTTCTCTACAAATTTAATAACTGCCTCTCCGGCTAGGTATGGCCAAAGTAATCCTCCCAGATCTTGTTCCCTAGATCCAGGCTGCAATATTCATCTTGGCTCTTGGGTGCCTATACTTGTGTTCTGGAGAGGGAAGGCCATCTCAAAAGCCTGGAGTAGCCATAGGCAGTAAGGATACCTGTGAGGGATGTGACAGTATTTTTGAATGAGCAATTAGGATGACAGCCCCAGTGTAATAGCAAAATTGACCCAGCTCTTTACACCACTTTTTCCTTAGAGATTCCAGGTTAAAACAGGATATGGAAACATTACAATCTGTACTTGAGAATGAATGAACTTGATGGGTTTATATTCTCAGAAGCATGACTATTTTTTAATTGCATCGACTGATTTAATAGAAATTACTGTGTTTCCTTAGAAACCTCACCTTGTTTGACATACGCAATTAATCAGCAGACAGCTTTGGGATGAAATGCAGCAGCCTAATGAGACCAAATCCTGATTGTGCTGATTAGTAATGAGAACTTGTAAAAAACTGGGCAATCTGATCAGCAGGACTGAATCAGTGTCTGTTTGGGTGTGTGTACAGAAGGCAGGGAGCAGGAGGATGAGGGGAGGAAACCAAACTTCTTCCAAAATCCTTGGTGACCAGGAAGTACAGAAGGCAGCTGCCCTGGCAGCCCCACGAGCCCCAGCCATGCTTTGTGAACAGAGTCATTTTAAATGGAAAACATTTCCCAGACTTTTAGTGAGATTAGTGAATACAATGTGCCTACAATGACATTTCAATTTTATTGAAGTTGTTTGCCCAATCTCAAGCCTTTCACTTGTTACAAAAACTGGGAATCTCCCAATTTCAGACTCCTTCCTCCAAAACAGGCTGCTGGTCACTGCATCATATCTGATGGCTTTGGAGGCCTGACTTTGATACCATGATTTCCTGCCTCAAGGACAATCTGGTTGATGGATCGGACACAAAATCTTTTCTCTTTCTTTTGGCAGGGAGACAGATACACATTTTAAGGAAGCCTGTGGAATTTGAGAAAAATAGTAGGTAACTGCTTTGAGGTCAGTAAAACATTCAGACATACACACACATATATATGTTTATATATGTATGTGTGTATGCATATATAGAGAGAGTTTTTTTCTTCCTGTGGAACTTGGCTGAAACAGAAAGCTTTTTATCATTTTTCTAGTGCCAGGAACAGAATTCACTGAATTGTTCACAGTGTTTTAGGACAGGTGGTGAAATTGAATAACTGTAAGGGAAATTCAGGTAAGAGAACATAATTACCCAGACTGGATCTTGGCCAGTACATCAGAGCTAACAGTTTCATGTCTGTGGAAAATACTGTGGGATTTTTAAAGGCAATTTGGTTTTATCTTGTATTACAAATATTGCCTGTTTTTATGGCTGTATGATTTGAAGCTTGTATTTGAGCCTAAGGAATCTTTTTCAGTAGATTCAAGACTGGGGAATAGCACATAAAACCCATGGTACTGGTGTAATCAAATTTCATAAATAAAACTGTTACATTTTATTTGATCCTCAACTGCTATAGGGTAATTTGCAATTCTTAGGAAGTGTGCTTTGTGGCTGGTTCAGTGTGGATCTAACCTTCCTGAGCTGGCAGTTACCTTTTTGCTGTTGAAGGAAGGTGTGTGAGTAATGACTAATTCATGAGCGTGATAGAGGATCTCAGCATAGGTGTGGCTGTTGAGTAACTGAGTGTGTAGAAACAGATCAATCACCTACTTAAAATAAAGGGAACCAGGCTGTCTAAATACTAAATGGTACAAAATGAAGTGTAGACAGGTTTCCTTACAGGGATTTATTACCAGGAGAAGGAAATGAAAGAGAAGAACAACATACCTAGTTGTGGTCAAGAGCTGTATTATTTTAAAGATTGTCCTCTGGTACAGTCTGATCCCAATCTGTCTTCTGTTTGTCTCAGTTTAAATCAGTACCAATATTGTGGTAAGTAGCTTTCTATGAGCTGAATTGAGCCTTTTGTTGGTTTCAGGATTGGTTAAACTAAACAGAGGCACTAATGATTCATTTGAGAATCTAAGTAAGGAAGGCTGCTTTGAGTGAAATTGTATGCTGGGTGTTTGTAAAGTTGTGTCCGTATTTTTAGCATTTTTTTCTGGAATCTGATGAAATATGGTGATAGCCTGAAACTACATGAAAAGACAAAGAAATGCCAGAACAGTGTCAGGAGGTGTGTTGGTTTTGCATGGCCTGGTTTTTAGTAGTGGGGGGCTGCCACAGAGGTGGCTCCTGTGGGAAGCTGCTGGAAGCTCCCACCATGTCCAGCAGAGGCAATCCTTGGTGGCTCTGCAGATGGACAGGCTGCTGGCCAGGGCTGGGCCAATGAGAGAGATTGGTAATGCCTCTGTGACAATATATTTGAGAAGGAAATCAAAACAGGAGGCAATACAATTTGAATCCCAGCTAGGGAAGAGAAGAAGGTGAGAAGATGTGAGGGAAACAACACGGAGACACCAAGGTCAGTGGAGGAGGGCAGGAGCTGCTCCAGGGGCCAGAGCCGAGATTCCTCTGCAGCCTTGGTGAGATCCTGGTGAAACAGCTGTGCCCCTGCAGCCCCTGGGGATCCACGGGGGATGCAGAGATCCACCCACAGCCCCTGGGGATCCACGGGGATGCAGAGATCCACCCACAGCCCCTGGGGATCCAGGGGGATGCAGAGATCCACCCGCAGCCCCTGGGGATCCAGGGGGATGCAGAGATCCACCCACAGCCCCTGGGGATCCACAGGGATGCAGAGATCCACCCACAGCCCCTGGGGATCCAGGGGGATGCAGAGATCCACCCACAGCCCCTGGGGATCCAGGGGGATGCAGAGATCCACCCGCAGCCCCTGGGGATCCAGGGGGATGCAGAGATCCACCCACAGCCCCTGGGGATCCACGGGGATGCAGAGATCCACCCACAGCCCCTGGGGATCCAGGGGGATGCAGAGATCCACCCGCAGCCCCTGGGGATCCAGGGGGATGCAGAGATCCACCCGCAGCCCCTGGGGAGGTGCCCAGGCTGGAGCAGTGCATGCCCGGAGGGGGCTGTGACCAGTGGGAGGCCCAGGGCAGAGAGGGGCCCGGCTCCCAGGCTGGGGCAGCCTGTCCTGGGAGCGCTGCACCCTGTGGCAGAGCGGCCCAGGGCACACAGGTTTGGAGGGACTCACCTTCAGCAGTTCTGGCAGGAGTGCTGCTCATGCGAGCGGAGCCAGGCTGGAGAAGCTCACGGAGAATTGTCTCCCGTGGGAGGGACCCCACGGTGCAGCAGGGGAAGGACTCCCCTCCCTGAGCAGCAGGAGAAAACCCTGGGGGATGAACTGACCCAAACCCCCGCACCCTGTCCCCTGCACTGTTGGTGGGAAGGAGGGAGGGGTTGGAGGAAGAAAAGTGGTTTTGAAGGGCTTATTGTGCTTCTCATTTTCCTCCTCTGACTCTGTTAGTAATAAATTCACTTTGTACCTCTAAGCCAAGCCTGTTTTGCCCCTGAAGTGTTTCTCCCAGTCCTTATCTCAATTCATGAACCCTTAGTTAATTTTTTTTCTCTCCTCTTCCCAGTTGTAGCAGGGGAGGGTGAGTGAGTGACTTTTGTGAGTGCCTGGCATTGGGCCAGTGTCAAACCATGAAAGCAAATAATGTGGCATTTGGGCCATGCATAGGGCAAAGAATTCTTATGACTGAATGGACAGTAATTTCTTTAGCATGTTTGCTAAACTACTCATGCATCTAACTCTTCCCCAAACTTGAATTCTATAGCAATTTTTATTGCTATAATCTGCTCTCCAAATAAAACCATTTAGTTTAGGCAATTCTCTAACACTAGAATGTTTAATAATACATGTAATGTTTAAAAAGTTTTGGAGCAGTTGGTATTTGCTTAGTCTCAGTTTGGAGGGTAGTATGGTAATGAACAAGTGATGCTTGAAAGGTCACAAACTAAACAAATAATTCAAGCATTTGTAATTTATTCCCCAATTAAACATTTTGTTGAACATTTTTTCTGAATGCAATGTTTGCTGTATGGTGTGATGGATTATTTGTCTTCTTCCACTTAATGATATGAAAATACTCCATTCATTTCTGCATGTTGGCAGTATTTAACCTCTTATAATTCTATCAACAAACACACTAGTGAACATTTTATAACTAAGTTTCTGAGTTCTTCTGTGAAAGTATTATTTAAACTTGTTTTTACAACAAGATACAATGCCCTTGAGATGAGCTGGTGTCACCCCTTAAACAAAGCCCTGCAGCTTTGATGCACAGTTGTGCCTGGTGTATTCTAGGTCTGGGAGGCAGGAGAACATCCAATTATATTTATTCTCTGAAGATGATTGTGACAAATCTAAGGTCAAGGAGAGTCCACAGGGAAGAGTGGTAATCTGCATGCAAATTTTTTTTTTTTGGTTCAAATCAGGTTGATTTTTCCTATTAGACATTTAAAAGTTTATATTTTGGGGAGGAAGGAACATTTCATAGCCTTACCCATCAGAAGTTCACAATCTATTCCTGGTTAAAATATATTCCCAATGTCAAATGTTAACTCAAAATCAGATTTAGCAACTTTGAAATACTGAATTTTGACTTTTGCGATTTGAACTATCCAGGCAAAATGCACTCACTTTTCTCAAGATTTTTATTATGAATGAATCATCTGTGTTGCTTTGACAGTATAAATCAGAGAAATCCAGGAGTTTTTCACATAGAGAAAATTGGTGAAAACCAGTTCTTTTCCTAGGTTTCATGTTATAATTTTTAAAAAAACCTGATTCTGTTTTTTAATGGCAGTTTAACTTTGTTCTATATATGGACTAATACACTTAACCATATCGAGTATTGCAGATATGCACTGATTATTTCCATGCATTTCCACTATTCAGTATAACTAAATTAGAATTGATGTCAAATCTCCATTGCAGAGTTTTCAGTCTGGTTTGACCTTTGCTTGCGAGTTGTGTTGCCAGAGAAAAGGTGCACAGATTGCTTTTGGTGGCGAAGTGGAAGTAGCACTGAAACATTAATCAAAGGTTTCTCGTGAAGAGGAAGCACACAGGAAGGGGAAAGCAATGACAAGTGGTAACTTTTTCTAAGGCTCTATTTCTGCTTCAAGAAGCTGATTAAAAGGAGGAGCCTAAAAGTGTTCTGGCATTAGGGAGTTTAACACTTTTTAATTCTAAATGGAACTCACTGAGAAGCAAACAGCTCTGGCTGAGTTTTCCGACTGTATTTTTCCCAGGAGGCTTTGTGGCCACATGCCTACATAGATTATTGATGTATTTCCCCTCTAAGGCATCTCCTTCCCCGTTAATATTCAAATGGGTCAGTTAAGCTGAGGTTTGACAATTGTCAATGCCTTGATTTCCCCCCTCCCCCTGCAAGGTCACAAGTTTTGACAATACACAAAAATCAATTGCAACCAGGAGCATGCAGGCACTTAGGGAATATTATCCTTGTGGGATAGCAGCGCGGTGTAGTTTTGTGTCCCAGATCTGGCTCTCATTTCTCTGCAAAGTAAGTTATAAATGCTAAATACAGTAACAATGAATGTTATAAGTGAAGGTCAAACATTTTGTCCTGTAACATTTCCTACAAAGGACTGCCAGCTGTCCTGTGGTACAGGACAATTTGCTGTAAAATAGAGGAAATGAAGTTTTGAAAATAACTTTCCATCCTGCTTTAAAGCATTCTGACATAGTTGTCCTGATAGGGAGGAGTCTTTGTAGACTTCTGGCTCTGTCATCTCGCAGTGCATTTAAAGGGAGAGCTGGAAATTATAGGATTACTTTTCTGGTAAAAAAAGAAACATATGGGAAAAGTTAAAAGGAGAAAAAGCCTAAGACAAGCTTCCTCAGATTTCATTATGGGTAGTTTAAAATTTTGGACTTCAAAAGTCAATCAATGGTAGGAAGCAAAACACAGAGTAACCACATCAGCATGTTTCTTCAGATAAGGAGTGGAATAGAGAGAGATCAATTCCTGCCTCTTAATTATTGAGGAATAACTGCCCAGCTTTGAAAAAGTCCTCAGTACCTCCAAATCCAGAAGCTTCTAATTAGGCTGCTGCTTCAGCAGAGTGAGCAACAGGGCACGTGTACCTTGGAGGTGGAACACATAAAAACTTTCTTCTGATCACTGAAATTTACAGCAGAGTTGATGAAAATTATATTAATTAGAAAATGCAGTACTGAGTGCTGAACCCCTCTGCATTTTATTTATAAATATTCTTTTTTCTTGCTGATTTTGACTGACGCTGAAAGAGAACTTCCATTGTGCTGAAGCTCATGCTTGAAAGAAGACAACTGCAGCTGATGTTTTAAATAGTTCTTAACAGAAAGAATGACAGAATGTATACTAAGGTTATGGGCTGCAATTTAATAAAAATACATCAGATTCCAGCGTTCACTTTGATCTTTCAATGCTTCACTCTTAACCACAATGTTATTGAATTCTTAAACTGCAGTATTGTTGCTAAAAAATGTGTTAGTTGGCTTATGTTATAAATAATACTACTTAGCAATAAGCATTAGTTACCGTAATTTTGTGTGATAGTCTCTTGAAACTTCAGTTCTGTAATTAAAGTGACTTTTCTTTCCATTAGATGCTCATTGAAATTTTTAATTGAAAAAGCACAGTTTCATTATGCAGAGTTGCCATTTATGAAAGGATGGACTGTCAAAGATGAAAGCTTGTATGAAAAACTACAAAGGACTCTGGAGAGTTCACGAGTACAGGTACTTTAAGGATCAATTACACTCAAACCAAACTGAAACCAAGCAAGCACCTTCCCACTTTGCCACGTTGTTGACTATTTCTTTAATTGAAAGGAGAAATATTTAATTTCCTTCCTGTGGCTAAAATAAGAATTGATAAACTAACAGTACTCTGGATCACTTTCTATTCTGCCCTGATATACTACTAATCAGGTTCTTGTTATTTTCTGAAATTTAGAAGTGGTAAAAGGAGTTTATGGTTAAGCTTTAGTTGCTTGTATAGTACCTGAAGCTCTGGTAAGGGACAGAGTGGCTTCTCATATACCTTGAACCACTTAAAACAAAAAGGACATTTTGCACTTTAGTCACACTGAGAAAGATGCAATATGCTGTAGCCTAGAGGAATCTGGGAGTAACAGCCCTTCCATTGTGCAGATTTTTCATTTTCTCCAGTCTCATACAGTATTTACAACGCTCTGGCTGTAGGGCTTCACCGGGGCTGTCAGAAGACCCAGTAACCGGTCCTTCAGAAGCCTTGTGCAAAGTGAATGAGGATGCTGCAGTTTCATTTTTTTTACCTTCAAATCCTTCTTACTCCTCCACTTCTGTGGTTGGAAAGCCTGAGTACTTTGCTGATTTTAATATAGTTACTTTAAATTACAATATTTTAATCAACGACAATGATGCCATGATGATTTTTTGCCTTTTCTGTTTATATATCCTTTTATATATTCTCAGTATTAGCATACATATTTATACTTCTTTAAGCCTGATATTTTAGCACAGTCCTGGTATTCTGCTAGGCAAGAAGACCAAACATCCTAAAAGCCTCACAGTTGCAGGCAGGAAAGCCTTACAGTATCCTGAGAAATGAAGGTTCTCTCCAGAACGTGTTTTGTAAGCCAGGATTAAGCCCCGGCTGGGGCTAACATTTTGGATAGGGAGATGTCACGCCATTCATTTAAGCTTCTCACTGGGAAACCTTTGTCAGATATGCTATTTTGCCAAATCTATACAATTGCATATGCGGTATACAGGTATAAGGATCCGTATTAAATACTGAGATAAAAATGATTTTATCCCTTAACTGTGTCTGGCTCATAACTGTAGGACCAGGGAAAAAGGCATCAGTTCATTTTCCTCCAGTCTTGCAACTATTTTTCTTTTTTCCTTTAAAAAAATTATACATGACAAAGTAAAACTTAGAGCATTATTGTACAGCTGCCTTTAAAATGAGTTCTTTAATGATTTCTGGTTTGTTTTTCTCCCCCATTTCTTATTGCAATTCTTGAATGAAAACATTCTAAGACTATTTCGATGCTAAGCAGGGCCTGAAAGAAAAGTGGGCACTGTTTATTTTAGTTTCATTAGCCTTCAACAGGCTGATTATTTTTTCCTTTTTCCCTCCTGCTGTTTCGGTAAGGTTATGGTAATTTGTGAAAACATTGTTTACAAATTTACGGTTATTTATTGTTATCTAGGAACAGTGTATATATCTATTGGTTACTTGAGGTAGGGTTGTGTCTTTGATCTGACCCACTGATGATGTCTGTGCATAGATCAGTGACACATTCAGGGGTCACGGTTACTCAGTCCTGTTGGGGCCTTAAATGAACCGTGGACACATCAGGCAGATTTCTCTGTGATATTCATGTAAAATCTTATCATGCATTTCTGATCCACTGTGTGAGTTATTTTCACTCCAAACGACAGAAAATAAAGGAAATCAAGTAAGACTTTTCTGTGTATGAATCAGGCTTGCCTGACTTTGTAACCAGAGAAATCTGATCTCTCTGCATCCTTAACAACTGATTTTTCACTCCCTCAAACTCTTTTGAAGAAGTTAAGGAAAAGGTATCTTTGCTTTTATTTTCTTGTACTTAGATCTAATTTGTATCCCAAAATCAGTAGGAGATGTCTCTAGATACCTCCTTACTTGAAAAATCAGATGTTCAAATATGTATTGAAGGCACCATTTAAAAGTGGACTCGAGCAGACAGCTGTTGATTTATGGCTTATGGAGTCTGGGATATGGATCCTGGTTGCAAGCTTACTTTTGACAGGCTTTCTGCTTTTCACTGATTCATAGCAGTGGAAAACCTTTTGCCATCTTGTATATAATGGTTTGATATCTGTTAAACCAGTTTGGCTTGCAGGGCTGTGGAATTAGTTCTGAGACCTTGCTACTGAACTTGTTCCTGCTGCTGTTCCTAGTGTGGAAGTGGGTTTCTGTCACAGCTGCAGCTGCTCTGAAGCTGCACAGGTAAATTTGGCCATAACAGAACCCCAACTCAGCTAGCCTAGTTCATTAAAGAGTAGAAGTAAACAAGTCCCTGGATGAGACAGTGAGAGGTTGGATTTGAACTCAAACCAGGAACCCCAGCCCATCCCATTCAGTCCTGAATGCAGACATCTAATGGCCAGTGAGCTGGCAGTGTTGAGACCCCGAGCAATCGTGTTCAAGCACGGGAATTTTGAACCCCCTATGAAAGGGGGTGTCCAGGAATAAACGTTGGCTGTTGTTGCATGACCTTTGATGTGTTCAGTCATGTGCCTGTCTCCAAAAGTGCAACCAAACGTAACAGGCTCATGCTGTGTGCATGGCAGAGGTCACTCTGCGCAGGGGGACACCAGGATGATTTTCCTGCAGTGCCCTTTGTTACTGCAGTGTTCTGTTCTACAGTGAGCAGTGGCCCTCTGTCCTGGGGTAAACGCTGCATTTCCAGCTGAGAATGAAATACTTGGTGGGGGAAGAAGAAGGAGAGGATCGCAGCCTCTGCCTCTGCATGTGCCACAGGAATTTGTACTGCCGTACTTCACTACATGGCTGAAATTGCAATTATGCACCATCTTGTTCAGGAGAGTTGCTAACAGATTGCGCCAGCTTTGAAGAAAACTGCTTTGAACAAACACTGCCTGTCAATAGCATTTATCTTTTACTTGTAGGTATCTCATAACAGTGTGGGCAAAACCCCCAAGTGTTTTTCCTGAAGACTTCTATTCCCAAAGCTGTGTGCGCCAAATTTTGCTGCAGACTGCTGTGAGGTTTCTGTTACTGTTTAAGAGCTCCCTGAAGGATGCCACAGTTGGAATCAAACCTGGAAACCCAAGAGGTGCCATTAACTTGTCTTCCTTATTTAGCTTTCCAAATGTTTGACTGGGAATTGTAACACAGATATACATCAACAAGTACATTCAGCCGGGACCCAATTTGTGCATAAACACTGTAAAGGTTCTGCAAGAAGCCCATAATTCAAGTGCTTTCAAGAAGTATCCAGAAATGTAGGTAATGTTACTTTGCTAAAGAATCCAAATTATTTTTGCTGAAGTATCGAATGTACTTACAAAATGAAATTTCTTTATACAATTAATGTAACAAATAATTGTATGATCTTCAGGATATAAAATTTAAAGCACCTCTTGCCTGCAAGAAAAATTTAAATCTGTGCTTTGCATCAGCAGGTAATTGCTATCGTAGTGAAACTATAAGATCGACATTTCCAAGAAAAAAATGGAAATATTATGTATTATTGTAAAAGCTTTTCTTTGGCTTTTCCAGCCATTATCTGTCAGACAGATTTACATGAGGTTTTCTTCTCTGCCAGAAAAGATGAGTGTTGGCTGCCTGCCTTATTTTCCTTGGCTGCATTATCCAGCTGCCGTGGCACTTGGGCTGACTGGTTGATGGTAGGGCTGAGAAGTCCTTCAGATTAGTAATTCAAATTGTCATTTTGTAATGTTTGTGTATCTATATCGACACTCATTTTGTGTTGTAGCTTTAAATCACATTCAGGAGAGAAAAGTGCTGGGCTGTATAATGGAAAGTACTACTTTTAATAGAAGTCCCCTGTTAAGAAGTGCTGTGAAAATGAAATTAACACTGAACTAAAGCAATGTAAAGTTGTTGAGTGATTTTAACCCTTCTCCTGAGCCCTGATCACTCTTTTTTTGACCTTGCAACAGCATCTGCTTTGTGGTAGCGCTGGTGCTTGTGTGACAGCAGACTGATCGAAGATAAACAGTCTCATGGCTTACATGCTCACCCAAAAAATCATGTGCTGGTGAGAGGTGGGATGGGAGTCCAAAAGATTGTTTATTTCAGGAAAGGAAGAAGGTAGAAAAAGTAACTCCAGTTATACAAACATCTGTTTTATTTCTTTAGACCAGGGAATGGTAGGTGTCAGCTGGAGAGCACCTGGTGCTCCACGTGCTGGTGGGATAACCCGCCTGCTGTCTGATAGTACAAATGAATCCTTTTGTCTTCCTGCTTTCCTGGGTGCCAGTAGCTTCAGTGATTTCTTTTCCTCGCTAAGCCCCCAAATCCTTTCTCTAATCACCATGCTGAATAATTGGGCCATTTAGTACACCTTTTTTTTTGTCTTACTTGCCTGCTTCCAGACCAATTATTTTGTAAAAGGGTGCTCAGAGGTGCTTTTGCCATCTGTTGGAGGAATCACTTAAATGACTGAAGTTGTTTAAAGATGCTTGTGTTGTCAGTCATTATTTTATCTCCCTTAAATCTGGTATCATCTACAGGCCTTGGAATTTTGTTCTTAATGTTGCTGCCACATAGGATTTGTTGTTGACAGCATCCCTAATAAATTAAATAAATTAATTAAAAAGATTTGACTAAAATTAAAATTAATAAATAAATTAAAAAGAAATTTCAGTAATTAATTTTTGAGGTGTTTCAACATGTACAAAAAACTTAAATCACAACATTTGAGCTCAAAAAAACCAATGAGAAAAACATTTATTTGGATTGTGGTTACAACGGAAATTGAATGAGTAATCTACAGTAGTAAATGTGTTTTGAGTTTTCGGTCTGAGAGAGAGGTAGATAAAAGTAAATGATCTTTGTCCTGTTGGTAAGGTTATAGTCCGATATATGCACGACTAACAATTCTATTAATCTAATAAACAAGGGAAATAAATTCTAAATAGGTGAAATCTTAACACAGAAGCTAAAATGAAAGAATTGAATCATTCACTGTCTGCAAAATCTCATGGCTGAGTCTTCTGTGGGTGGTGGAGTGTTTGTGGTTGCCTGATGTAGTAGGCCTCACCTTGAAGAATTTGGTTTTGTTTTGTTCCTGAACTTTGTGGAGAATAACCATTATAACATCTCTTCAAAATATAAAACCACAAAGACACTGAAAATCATAGTAATAGATTTTTCAGGTTGTTTTCGCAGAAGCTAAAATAGATCTTTGCTGTAGGATTCAACCCCTTGGAGGTGTGTGGAACATACTGGCCCCATAATGATCTAGAAGAGCCTGTGGTGACTCTGGTGACACCTGTGTGCCAGAGTGGCTCCAGAGAGTGACCCCTGACTGCTCTTCAAAGTGAGAGCAGACTAAACTTTCTTCCTAATTGTATAGGGCATGAATATAGAGACAAGGACTGTATTTCTGCTTCTCTCATCTGTGCTGAGGTTTTCCAGTGAAGAAGTTTTGTTGTTTCCCAGGTCGCAGCACCCAGTCAGACCCACTGCAGTGTGGAGCGAGGCTCAGCTGTGCAGCCACAGACACCCCAGGATGTGTGTACAGGTCTGTGCTTGCTCGTGAGCAGCCTGAGCACTGCTCGGAGGGACACCCTGCTCTTGCAGCCTGCTCCCCTCTCCCTCAGACATTGCCACTTCTGCTCCATTCAGAACTCAAAATTAATATTCGGAGTTCCCCTCTGGGAGTCAGGAGTGCCTTGGCCACTGCCAAGACCGCTCTGATATGAAGCCTCTCTGAAGCTGCAGGAATCACCAGCCTTGGTACAGGGTAAGAGACAGAGTCCAAGAAATGTCTGACTAAAACAACCCAACCCTGTTGTCTTCCTAATTAAACCTTGTACTTGGTGCATAAAGCAGCTTTTGTTGTTTGATGTGCTCTTCTATATGCATATTGTGTATTTATGATCTCAATAACAATTCTTGATGTGTATTAGAGCAATGCAAGGATTTGTGATGGGATGCATATTCAACTAAGCCCAGCAAAGCTTGCTTGCTCCCTTGAAAAAAATAATGATTTGCAAGCAGCCTTCCCATATGGCTACATTTGATAAGGATCACGAATGTTCTTTTCATTTAAATGCAAAAACCTCTTAGGCCGCAGGACAGCCTGTTGTAATTAAATAAAAGGTGACCAAAACTTATTGTGTATTTATTCAGTAGTCCTCACCTGAACCTTGTAATTACTCAAGCATGCTTGTGTAGACATCTATGTCATATAAATAGAGAATATAGTTCTTTGGAAATGCATGTGTTTTTTAGTCTTTGAAACAGAAAGAAAACTCAAACATATCACAAATCCGTTTATTTTTCTGCAGTGAAGAAAAAATATCAGTTTGTCTCAAAAGAAGAGAAATTATAAAACATTTAAGTTGATAATAAGAGAATATTTTTCTATCCCTATTTCATTCACAGGACAAATGCCCATCTGATGCCCATTGTGTGTCTGCACTTGATGTGATAGTACAGCAAGATATTTTAAGACACTGCAGGATTAGGAGAATTACATAATGGTCTGTTTCAGTAGACCTAAATTCCTGTAACTAACATTTATAAGGGAAGAGGAGAGTTTCCAAGGTTTAACTTTGTTCAGCTTACTGTAGGAAACTCTCTTTAGTTGGGGGCCAGCCACTGCAGTGTAAATTTTGCATACATAAGCCTCTTTTATTTAAGTACTGATGAAGCATGGGCTTCTGATGAAGAGTATGTATAATCCTTGAAGAAGGCAATTGTACAAATGTGAATACAAGAAAAAAATGAATGTCATTGGCTGATCAGCTACTTCTGACAATGATATATCTTACTTGGGATTTGTGGTCTGTATAAAATAACCTTGAAGCCTTTCCTTTTTTACTGTATCTTATCTTCTGTGTTCAGAGAAGTGGATGTAAGCTCAGGCCCGTGCTTAAGTGCCCAGATGAATCAGGGCCATGTGTTTTTTAGCTCTTAGTACTTCAGTTACGTGACTGCACTGTGGTTAGTGATACCTATTGATGGAGTTGTGAGGAGTTGCCATGGGACTGAGCTGGTGTTTAGTGTTGAATATTCCAGGTTTGAAGGGAAAAGTTTGTTTCACCAGCTATTCTGTCATGGAAGGGAGCAAACAGACCCACCTGTGCCTGCAGTGAAAGCATGAAAACAAGGGCAGGTCAGGAGGATGGTGGCAGTGCTGATAAGTCTGTGGAGTGGTGAAGAAGATAACTCTACCATGTGTGTCCTTGGATGTTCATTTCCATCCCTCCTCTTGTGTTGAGACAAGAGCTTGAGTGACATAAGAGTGAGGTTTTGAAAATGAATAGGAGTTTAATTCTGGGTTTTGGCTTGTCTTATTTTAGCTGCTTAAGCTCCCTGGCCTGGTAAATGTGAGAGCTGGCGTGAGACAGGGAGACAGATTGCCCAAGAACTGGGATATGACAGGACTGTCCTTTTCAATTCAGCACAAGCCTTAAGCTGACAATATCATTGCAGCTTGTGGGTGCCACCTGAGGAAATGCAGCTTGGGTACAGTGCTCAGTAAAGAAATTTTTTCCTTGCCTGGACCACTTGTCCTCATTTCCCTGCTGCAGCCTGTTCACTGTGCCAGAGCAACAGTCCTGGGGCTGTGCTGTAAAAATAACTGCTCTGTGCAGGCAGTGGGGCTGCTCCCGTGGCAGGAGCATCCCTGGGGTCACACCGGAGTGGGCAGGAGCCTTCTGCTGGAGCTGGGCAAGCAAAAGCGTGAGTTCAGCCATGAAGGCAATCTCAGTTTCTCTGACTGGTCAGTCATCCTCTCCCAGCCACTAACTGTAAATGCTTGGAAATTGAGAACAAATTGAGTATTCTTTTAAATTAGTCTTTATTATAGTTTATTTAAATTTAAATATTGGAAATAGCTTGAGGACTACTAAGCGTAATCGTTTAACACATAATCCAGAAAACAAGGTTTTCTAATTATTGATAATATAATTTAAAAAAATCAATGATAAGTAGGTTTAGGTTGTTTATGTATTGTAAAAAGCGCGGTAGTTCTGTGTTCAAAAAAACCTCACAACAACTAAGAAATAAAATTTAAAAAAACCCAACCAAACAACAACAACAACAAAAAAAAACCCAAACAAACCAAATCCTCCAAACCCCCAGATCCACAAACCCATCCTCTCCAAACCCTTTTTTTGCTTTCCACATGTACCTTGTGTTTAAAACTTCTGGCTTGCTATTTTTGATTTTTTTTTAAATTTTGATGATCTATCCAGAAAAGCATCTTCCCCACCCCCAAATGCAAGCCTTTGAAACTGTAGGTGTGTTTCCTTCTGGCATGATTTCAAGTATCTTCAGGGTTTTGCATCTCTTTTCTTGCAGTCTTTATTAACTGGTCTCCTACCAGTTGAGCCAGGAGTGTGTGTTATAAAACACTCATCTGCAGAGTCCTAGTGCTCACCCCATGTAGAAATAGCGATGTTGTAGGCTGTCCTCTCATGCAGAGTTTGGTCCCCTAAACCAGAGGCAAAGAGCACCAAAGCCTGCTTGGGAACACCGCCCTCAGCCTGGCTCTCCTGCTTTGCCTTCCTGACTTGCTCCCCACCAAGGACAGCACTTCCCCCCGGGTCACCCTTGAGGCAGCTGGTGGGACCCTGCCTCCGTCAGGTAGCAGAAACATGGGCTTGCAAGTTTGTCCTCCCCTGCCCCGAGCAGTATTTTGCTGTAGCTGACATCTTCATACCCAAACCCCCCGTGCTGTGCCAGGCACACCGCGTGCCTTGTGCTGCCCCTCATTCGCAGGGCCTGGCCAAACAGGCATTTCACTGTCTGACACCTGCTGGCACAAAAATCCTGCCCAGGGCCGTGTCCCTGGGCTGCAGGTCTGTGTAGAGCTCGGGTGAAATCAGAGGCAGGGCTGTGCAGGGCACCCTGTGCTGGCAGGGAGGGTGCCAAGGCAGGGCAGTGCCACCCTTACTGCGGGCATCCCCTGCTTGGCCCGCGGATGGACTGCGCTGCAGGGCAGCACCAGTTGTCACCACATTGCTGCTACAGGGGGGTTTGGATCGTCCCTGGATCTAGTCTCCCTTGCCTTCTTAAAGATGGGAAACTTAACTCATAAAAGTGTGTGCTCAGGGGTTGTGATCATAAGGACTTTGGGGGACCAAAATGCACAGCTGGTAAGAACTCTGCACCTACAGAAGTACCATTTAAAAATAAAATTACAGATTGGCTTAAGCAGACTGTAGCTACTAACAGCAAAGAACTGCTAAGTGAATTTTAGTACCTGTGAGCATTGACACATGCAGTTAATGGGGATTTTGTTGTACATATTCCTTGGACTGTTGCAGGTAGGCTTTGCAGTAGCAGAACAGAGTGAATTTCCTCAAGTAGATCTCGATTAAAAACCTCCCTGGGCAGGAACCTGAAGATTTTTCTCTTGATTCAGCAGCTTTGAATAAGACAAGGAGTTATTTAGAGTAAAGTAGGAAGTTGCAGGTCTCTGAAGAGCACTCAGGTAATGCTACTAGTCTGAGATCCAGATGTATCATTTCAGAAGAGGCAATACCAAAGTATCTTGCTTGATATATCTTGATTAATGTTTAATCTTGCATTTCGAATAATTTTGTCAAAAAATAAATTTAGTCTCCACAGATCTTTGTTTTTGGTAGTGACTTTGCCTGAAGTAGATGTCCCGGAACAACTCTGTATGAGAATTAACGCTGAATTACAGGGGAGAAAATAAAAACAACCTACAAACCTCACTGTAGGCACATAACTTGAATTAAAAGCTGCAACTTGACAAATACACATTTGTACTAAGGTGTGTCTTTTCAAGGAATCCGTTTTCAAGCTGATTAAGTGCTGACTCCTGCCCCATGAATGTGGTTGGATAGGGACACTTGAGGGTACATGATCCCCTTTGAAATATTTGGATGGAAGTTGGTGGAGGAGCTCTGGCAAAGCAAACTGTCCAAATGGAACTTTTAGAAACCTGGTTGTGTGTTTGAAGAACTGCCAGAGAGAGGGAGGCAGTCGAGGTATGTGCTATATCATTGGCTTCACTTCAGAAGTTCTGTGACTTGGCTTTCCAGGAAAATCTGTCCTCACTAGCAGCTTTTCACACGAGAAAGAATGGGAAAAGTGTCTGTGACAGATGTCTGTGTTGGACTGAAACCTGGTTGGGACTTGAAAGTAGCATTCTTTTTTTCCTACCTGTGTTGCTGTATTAGAATAAGGGCATTCCCTCCTTTGCAGCCTGTTGGTCATTACAGCTGGTCTGTATGGCCAAGACTCTTAGCTCTGTTTTTTGTTGACCTAAGGAATGAGGAGCCTGAGAGAAGACAGAAGGATTTTACCAGCAGGGACATGTGCTGTGGATTGATGTCTTGCCCGATACAGAGTGTGCACAGGTCCAGGGGGGTCATCCCAGCTCTCTTTGGGAACAACCCTCCTGCATGTAAATGGCTCTGGATAAAGGTTAGGGGCTGGAGCCACTGAAACAGCTGCGTGAGGATTTTGTGGCTCCCCAAAGACACTCAGGGAAATTGCCCAAGTGCTTCGTTCTGTGTCGATGAGGCTTCTGAAGTCACACAGGAAATCTGCAGCAGAACTGAGAGCTCTGGGTAGAAGTTCTGGATGGCCTCTGTTGTTGAGAAAGACCTGTAAGCTCTGGGAACTCAAACAGCCCTGCTGTGCTAATTACAGGTTCTTGTGCCACAGGCAAATTCTCCAAAGGATCTAATGATTTCCACCTTCCACGTACAATAAGGTTTTAATAATGATAATGACAAAAAAGGCATTCACTTGATTTGCCAGTGCACTGGTATCTGGACAGATTTATTTTTTCCATTTTTAGGTGTTAGTGGTGGCTTACTCAGTTTTCTTTAAATAGAAGTTTTCTTCAAGTTTTTGATCTGTCTTCTCCAATCAACACTGGAACTGAAGTTGTATCACGACAAATTTGATTCCCAGGTTTATCACTTTGCTGTCATGACAGACTCTGCTTTAGGTGGATAAAGAATTGGGTGTTGTGCTGCTTTTATTTGGTCTGAAATTAGCTTATTTTAAGTGTGTTTTTTCTCACAAAAGCAAAAGGAAGGAAAAGGAAGTGTCTGATGAGCCAGAAGTTTATTATTTTGCTATTTTTCATTTTTAATATCACCAACAATTGTAGGAAGTGATTCTGAGACAAATTACAGAAGAGATGAGTTGTGAAGGCAAGAGAAGAACAGGAAATAAAGTGGAAAAGTAGGTTGAGTACAATTCTGACATTGAAAAAGTTTCTGTTCTTTTTATTCTGTTGAAGGTTGGCCTCAGGTATTTTCTTTTAGGGGCATTTGAAGGGATCAGTTAGCCCTTCCAGTTCCTGATATTTTCTCGCTCTTCATGACAAATTCTAGCCAGTTAAAAAGTATTGCAATGTTAGTTTTCTTATGAAAATTAGCAGGGATAATTAATTAAAGCAGAGCATACAGCTGAAGGTAGAAGCCTTGTCCAGTTCCTTGTTGTTGATACTATTGACTTATGAGGATGAAGAATTATGTACTGGAGGATTTAATCATATGTTTTCAGTACAAATACGCAAAAATACCATGCAGTTGTTTGGCTAAAGCCTTGCCCTTTTCAGCAAGGAGAGAAATAAGAGAATTACCAAAAAAAATAAGATCATCAGGAGGCACAAGTGAACCTGCAGGGAATTACACTCCACTGACACATCTCTGTTGGTCTTGGAGGAGATAGCAAGTGGTTGCCATTAGAAAAAGCTTTTTTTTTGGTTTTTTTTGGGGGTACCAATTGAGTACCTTAGTAAAGGCCAAAGCTACATAGTTCAAAATTATTTTTCCTGTGTAGTAGAAAAGGGACCAAGAGTTCCAATATAGATTTGTTTCTGCTGGGAATTTAAAAATGTGAAAATTATTCCTGATGTAGACTTTAACATTTCCCAGACTCTGCTTTTTTCTGTCTCCTGCACCCCATCCTTCTTCATTTTGCCAATTTCTTCCTTGTCATCCTTGCTAGGGGAGGACTCCCAAGGCCAGTTCTTAGCATGTCTCATTTCCAAATTCAGCTTTCTCTGAATGTGATCTTTTAGTAGTTTAATTTTAACATAAGGCCTCAAATCCAATCCCAGTCATATTTCACAAAGCAAATTTACTGTCAAGGCTGGAATGTAAAGAAGAAATGAGAAGTAAAATGAAATTTACATGAAATATAAATACAGCTGGATTAATCACTGCACTGATTGTAAGACTGTTGCAGGTGCAGGGCTTAAATACATAAAATACATGTCTAACAAGATGGGAAATGCTGATAATGAAGCCCTTTCTCATTCAGCTGCCGAGGTCTTGCTTAGACATCTCCCATGAATTCCTTCCTTTGCGGAGGAAATGAAATGTTTCCTCCAATTAAACCCCTTATTGTTTAGAAGTCTATTTGTTTTCTGAGTCAAAGCCCAGTTTATTATTTCTTTAATGCTTATTCTGGATATTGCACAGGTGTGTTTCTTATAAAGTTTTGGCTTTTTTTTTCTTTTTTTTGTTTTTTTTTTTTTTCATTTCTTCTTTTCATACTGGCTTACAAACAGATTGAGCTGTGTGGAATCAAGGGTGTGCTTGCTCTGTTCCACCAGCTACAGTTTGACTCTGAGGTGCACACAGGAAGACATTTTTACTTCCCTTCTGTCACTCAGAGCATCTCAGTCCACACATATAAAGAAACTGTTCTGCAGGAGACTGACTGCTGCTTAGCCTGAATCCTGAGAATCCACAGCAGAACCTGAAATGACATTTTCAGTGTTTTTATTCTCCTTGGGCAACAACTGCTGAAGTAGAAATATATCCCTTTCATATATTCTAGGGGGCATGGACTAAAGGATTTCTGTGAAGTGCCACAAGAGGACATCAGTTTCATCTCTCTGACCTCCAGCTTTGCTGGTGATAGTGCTTTTTTGAAACTTTCCCCGCAAGGAAAATCAGAACTACATGGGAATATGAAGTTCACAGTGTTGAATAAGAAAGTAAAACATCTGAAAGAGGACAACAGATCTTGGTGTGCTTTTTCAGATCCATTTAGACTCTCTTGTAAATACAATAAATCTCTGAGCTTGTGACCATTGAATAACATTTCACTTGAGTGGTTTTTAGTTTTCCTGAATTTTCAGGAAGAGGATGGAGATGTATATAAATATAAAGTTTATACGCATACGCCCTCCTACATAAGTATACAAATATGTTAAGAAAGCCAGTATAATCAGTACTTTACTGCTTTCAGTCACAATACTGAAATCTTCACATAAGTCATGTAAGTGAAAAACTAAACAGTTTAAAATCATACTCTAATTTAGTTTTAAATTATACATTCATAAGTAATTTCATTTGCAAGTAGTCCACTAAAAGCTGGCTTATGGAGTTATTTCAATTAGCTGTCCTCTTAAGTAATTGTAGAATGAAGTCATATATTTCAACAGTGATAAACACTGCAGTTTTGCTCGTTGAAGGGTTTTCTTGTCCTATTAGATTTTCCCTTCATGAATTCAATTTTAGTTATTCCAGAAACAGTCAAGCTGCTTCTAGTAGTTTGTCTTGGCTGTGCTGAGATGGTAATTGCCATAAGAAACAAATTTTCTTTTATTCTCTTGAGGGAACAAGGCAGAGAGAGACTATTAACTATCACTAGAAACCTGAGATGAGATCAATTAAATTATATGATCGGGGTGTATTCTCATTATAATCTGGGTCATGATTCACTATGTTGGCAAAAGGAAAATAAAATCAGCAAAACCAAGTACCTTTCTGGCCCTGGGGCTCCCACCCATTTGAGCCAGGCTGTCAGAATGAAGTGATCAGTGCTGTGGCCCCTAATTTTGATAAAACTGGTTAATGGTATGTGACTTTCTGCGCAAGCTGGGCACAAACTCCCTGTCTGCATTAAAACTGTTCTAACAGCTTTTTTAAAAACCATTTTTAATGACAACCCCAACAAAAGAATGCAAGTTAATTATCCAGGGAGGGGTGGAGGGAAGAGATGACACACACATGCCAAGAAAATAACTTTGTGAAATGAGAGAAGTTATATTAGGGTGGTTGTGTCTTGTTCAGTTTTTTTCACAGTTTTAGACATCTTGAAAAGCTACTTTAACTGTTGCTTAATTTAAAATGTAGAGCAATTTTAAGCAACACTATTTAATCTGCTTTGATTAGTTCCTTGATTTCTCTGGAAGCTTGTATGATAATGAGTGATGCTTTGAAATATGTGAGAGATGAATGATCTCTGGTAAAAACAAGGATTAAAAAATAGGTGCAAACTCAACCAATTGTTTTTAGTGACATCAATCAGAGCATTTTTACTTTGCTTCTGCATATATGGTGCTGTCTTTTTTCAGGTGAGCATTTTCGTAGGCGTGCCAAGTGATTTATAGCATTGCTTTGCATATATTATGCATTTATATATTATGCATTTTATAGCATACCTTTGAGGTCAGGGTTGAAATACCACTTGTACACAATTTGGGGATGTCAGATGATGTTGCTGTCCACCAGAAGCACTTGGCATAATGTGGTTGGGTTCCAGATCTGTCTGAGGATGTCCTGATAAGCAAAGCCTCTCCTGGAAATCTGCCTGTACAAGTCCCTAAGATCAGAAGCGTAGCTGACCAAGTACCTGGTATTCAGTGAGGTAGACACTGCTGTTCCCCTCTTTTATGGCGTACCCCTGTTTATTGTGGGACAAAGCATACAGAGCTGTTTGATATGTAAACACGGAGTAATGATAGGAGAAAATCTCTGATCAGGAAACTACAATATCTGTTTGTTAAAAGAACTTGGCCACAGATATGCAACTGTCAGCTGCAATTGAAGCACTGGTTTTTGACCATGGGTATGCAAACCGGCTTCAGGTGCCAAACATTTCCACGTGGAAATCTGTGTACCTCCCCAGGTTCCATGCAGAGTTCATCAGGAATGTTGCTAGGATCTTTAATTTTGCATTGTTATTTCCCACATGAGTAAAACTGAGTTTATGTTTAAGTAATGAGATGCTGTCAAGAGTACAGGGAGCTTCTCTTTCTGTTTTGATTAAGGCAGCAGACAGGTGATGTAGCCTGGGGACAGCTTCCAAGGAGAAATCCTGACCATGAGGTCTGCAACTGCCCTTGAGCAGGTCTTGATTCAGCCCCCTCTGCTTGCTGGCCTCTCAGCCCCATTTATGTTCTTACTCCTGGTAACTTTCCACTGCACTTGGCTCACTGTCCACGTTCTACTTTACTACTTTGTCTCCAGTTTAGCCCTGCAGGAGTGTTCCTGTTCCAGGTCAGCAGGCTGGGCCACAGCAGATCCTGAGGTTCCCTGTGGGACACCCCGATGGGGGTTCCTGGTGCAGTGCAGGATGGGCAGGCTCAGGAGAGGCTGGGGAAACCGATGAGGGAAGAGCCCTCTGTGTTGGCTGAGGTTTAATGCATAATTGGGTTTTGTGAAAGACATCTGGCTGGGAGAACATGTTTCATTTAAAATCTTTGTATGAATGAAATAATTTAACCTGGGAATTCTGTGTGCCTGCACTACGATTCTGATTTTTTTTTTTCATTTAAGTTTTTAAATTCAGTTTAGAACTTACAGGTTGTATGTCACAGTACAGCTAGCCTGAAGCTGGACAAGATAAATCCAATCCATAACAAATCCAGTTTGGCTGACCAGGCTCATTCTAGAAAAGAGGTAAAACAAGTCCCTGGGTGAACAATGATAGGACAGGTTTGAACTCAAACAGGGACCCTCAGCCAATGCTGTTCAAGCCTAGATGCAGAAACTCCACTGCCAGAGATCTGGTTGGAGAGAGATCCCAAGCAATCAGCTGTCTAGAGCTGGGAAATTCAGACCCCCTGTAAAAAGGACACCCATAATGAGCTCATTGCTGGCTGCTGAGGGTGCTCGGGGTGTTTGTGTGGTCTCTGTCTCCAACGTAACAGTCGCAGGGTGGCTTGGAAGGCAAAGGCTGTGTGCTGCAAAGAACTTGAATTCTTGAATCCTGTTACTCTCTTACTGGAACTGCGGTGCTGTCCTGCTTAGCTCTATATCCCAGGAGTGTGTTATGAGCAGTGGCACTGTTCAGCTCCTGAGCAGGAGCTTTTTGGCACCTGGCAGAGTCCCAGCAATCAGACGCTGACCAGGTCTGAGCAGGCAAGTTCTCTGCAGGGGCACTTGGGATCACAGTCTGCAGTCATGGTGTCACTGAGGAGCCTGGGAGCGTCGGAGAAAGGAGGAACTGGTGCAGTCTGTGTGTGTTTGTGGTGGCTTCCGCGCACAAACTAAAGCAGGGGAGTGAACATGGGATTTTGCAGATTGGGGTGATAGCTTCACGCAGGTTCCTTTGAGTCTTCATCTTAATGGGGACAAACGTCCTCTTGGACATCTATTAACATCTTAGATGTCTCTGGTCTAAAAATAATGTATATTGGAGCAGTGTGATCCTAAATAATGTGGACAAGGGAAAGGGGGAGCTACTGATTCTGTCCACTAAAAACATGCTTAAAGGATATAGATCTTTAAGATAACCACGAAGAAACATGTAAGTTAATGTGTTGTGTTATCATAAATGAAGTGGTGATCATAATGCAAAGGAACCAAACCATAACCTCACCAGCTGTTTTAGCACGACCTCCTGGAACCCAGCACACTGGTCCAATTTAATATCCTACTTTCATTATGTTAATCAACAGCCATTAAATGCTAGTGATAATATCTCTCCTGATGTAGCTGCAAGACATTAGGCCATTTGGCCAAATATGGTGTTTTATTTAACTGCATAATTACACAGAATAGTATTATTCATATTGATATGTTGTAGACAGTTGGCATTGAGAGAAATGAAAGATAGTGTATAATCTAGATAAATCAGAGTTTACGATCTGGAAAAAACAAAAATAACCTTTACATACAAATGAAGTGTTATTTGCTAATAGAAAGTACGTAGTATATTGAACTAACTTACAATTATTTTTCTTAGCAAGTCAATAAACTAAGCCATTGTTCTTCAGTGCACTAGCAAAACTAAATTGCTTCCTTATGATTCACTGCACTGACTATCAGGTATATGATTACTCCTATCTTGTTTCCTACCTACTTGCAAATGCATCCATAATTCTGAAAAGATCACCCATTCAAGTGTTTTTACCCTATTATGCCACAAATTGTTGTGTTTTCATCCCATTATGAAAGTTAAGTTTTTATTCTGCAACTTAGAATAGGATTTGCTTTGCTGCACTTTTTTTTTCATATCAGAATCTTGAATCCTGGCAACAAAGTTTGTCTTCTGCTGAAATTGTTAAAAAGTGATATATATCAACTTCTTACAGCTTGAAATGAGAACCTCTATCAATCAATGGCTTTAAGTACAATTTGCCTTGCTTATATGACTTAAAAATGAATGGTATCTCCAAGCATTTTTGCAGAACTTTATGTCTATAGATTTTCTGCTGTGAATGGCAAAGGTGAGCTCTGCAGAGGTGTCTCAGGAGTCATTGGGAGTCAGTGACACAGGTAAATGAACCTACAGGATGTTTATTTGTCTTCCATAAATTAAAACTGACAGTAGCTTAAAAACCTGCAACCAACGCAAAAAAGCAATAAATCTGTATTTACATAGACTGAAAGGAGATGGTGTTTGTTCGTAAATTCATAATCCGTGTAGGCTGTGTGCCTGATAGCCTGGAACTGGCTCAGTGCCTAAACAAATGAGTGGGAAGGACAATTTACCTTCCTGTGGAATATTCCACAGAAGTGAAAACCTGTCATTTTTGCAGTATAAGACCAAAGGCACCAGATGGTTTTGATTTTTTTGCTTTCTTTTGTTGAGGAAACGACAGATCATTGTGGTGTTGAATTTTTTTTAAGAGCAGAATTTTTTAGGGACCTTGCTTTTTTTTTTTTTAATATTGAGATCATGTGCAAGTTGAAGGGTAAATTTAGTGGCATAATCTGTATATTTTGCTCACACTGGAATAGATTTGTTATCCATTAACACTTATGACTGCTCTCAGCATGGGGAGTTTTAATGTACCCCTTCCTCCAGCCACTGCAATGTGCCTGACAGTGCTGGGAAATTCTGGGGAGGTCACTCAGAAATGGTTTCTTCAGCTTTGTCTTACAAAGCTTCCCTGCTGCCCATGATGAGGGGTCATTCAGTTGTGTCTCAGATTGTCCTGGGACAGCCTCTCTGTATGCAGAAAACGAGATGGATTTCAGGGGAAGAGTCACATCCACATCAACAGCGGGATAGGGACAAATATAAAAGATGTGTTGCAGTGGCTGAACTTGGATGTTTTGCTTGGCTTTTTGCTCCCAAGTGCATTCCCTGGCTGCAGCCAGGATCTTGTATTAGAAGCATCAAGACAGCTGTGAAAGTCTGGAGGATCCCCTGGGATAAGGAAAATCACCTTTGTAAAGGCTGCTCATCTGTGTGTGCCAGCAGGAACAAAGCAGGCCTGACCATTGGGTTTTGGTTTTTGTTTTTCTTTTTTTCTTTTTTTGGCTATGTGTGAAGACACATCAGCTTGGCCAAACTGAAGAGATTTCCTGGAGCCTCTGCTCATCCAAAATTGTTTTTTGCCCCAGCAAACTACTGTTGAGGTCAATAAGGTTATGTCACCTTACTGCGAATTGATTTTTTGGCGATAAAATTGTATCCTGTGTTAATGAATGTGCTCAAATCATTTCCACTGGCACAAAGGTGTGCCTGTTTGTGCCAAGTGAAATATCCTGAGTTAGTGTAAGCTGTTCAGAGCAAAATGATTCATCCTAAATTAGATAAAAACTGGCATAGATCAGTAGTAAATTTAGTCTGCTGGATCAATGCAAAAATGCTTGGGTCATTGGATCTGCTCTGGCCTCCAGGCTCAGGCACATTTCCCTGCTCATTGCTTGGTTGGCCGTGTGGGACAGAGCATTGAACATCTGGCTCACGAGATGCTGTGTATGAGGTAATGTTGACACTGACATTCTCTGTATTGGTTGCTGTGTCTTTGGAGCCCAATGGAGTTTCAATGGACCTGCTGAGGTCACTGACTCATTGGGAGGTCACCTTTGAAAACTGAAATTATTATATTGATACTTCCCTCCTGGAACTAACATTCAAGTGATGGGGGAATGGAGGAAGTAGGAATTATTTAGGGTACAAGAGCAATCTTCCAGAAAGAAAGATAATTTCTGCTGCTTGCCACTTCTCAGTTTGTGGCAGTTGAAAAAGATATTCTATCTGTGAATGAAGCTGTTATTAAACATTGTATAGTTTTGGATGGTATCTACAAAAATATTTGTGTGAACTTATAATATAAGAAACAAAACATTGGTACAAAAAATAACTCTTGGTTTGGGTTTTTTTTTGTTTTGTTTTTTATTTTTTAAAAAAGCATGTACTTAATTTCTGACAAGTTAGAAAAACAAATGGTGTCAAAAATAAGAGATCCAGAAGCTAAGAATGTACCTATATATTGAAAGCAATGTGTTCAAAACGTGTTGCAAAACACACCTTCTTATTGGAGAATACATCAGTTTTGCATTATTTCAGGGACAGATAATTTAATGTTTTCTTTTGCATGTTAAACTATTAATTATCTGCAGCTCCATAAGATCCCACGTGTCCCAAGACATCATGTAGCCTTCACATCCTCTGTACCTGTGATGCACCAGCACATCAGTGCTCACACTGCAGCTCGCTCAAGGATTTATCCCCTCCTTCCAGGGCTGACAATGAGCACGCTCTCCTCTGGCAGGAAGAGGACTTTTACATGGGGAGTTAGTATACTGATGTGAAAATTCAGCTGTAACACTAAATATACAGGAGGAACATGCAATGCAGGATTACCAGTCTCTGGTTTCTTGGTTTTCTAACTGGTAGTTTTCGCATTTTATCAAACTTAGAAGGAAGTTTTGTCATCTTTTTGTCAATGGCATCACCTTGTTGCACTCATGCTGTACTCTTCTCCTAACTACTAGAAAAAGTAATCATTCAGCAGCTTCTGATAATGGTGATCAATCAAATCATTTATATTTTTGTCACTGCTGTTGAGGTGTTGCTTTTCACTTCATAAAGAAGGGGAAAAAAACCAAGCAAGATGGTACCATGGTCTTTTTATATTCCTAAAAAGCTGTTTCCCTGTGTTATTCATCTTGTTACATTATTTGCTGTTCAGTCCGGTCTCTTGTACAACTTGAAACCATTAAAAAAAAAAAAAAAAGTGCCAATTTCACTTCCAGTTCTGTGAGATATTTAGAACATGGCTGGACAGTCAGATCCCATTGGACCTGGTTTAAGGAGGGAGCTGGACTAGGTGGGTCCCAGAAATCCCTTCCAGCCTGGCCTTCTCTGCCGTTCTCCGTGTGGCTTAGAATGAATCATGAGAGCTGCGGGCAGGTGGGGTAGAAGGGACTTGAGCAAGGTGGAGGTGGTGAGGGCAGGTGTTCTGGGGCATGAGCTGTCACCTGGGGTATGCTGGGAGCTGGTGCTGAACATTCACATGGCTATAAGCCTTTCCAGGAAAATTGTAGGCAGCAAATGCAGCTGGAAAGAATGAACCATCTTATCTGTGATCCAGTACAACAGGCTGTTTAATGTGAAAATGCGTACTTCTTATACTTCTTGACAAATAGGATCTGCGCTTATTTTTCCTTAGAGTGGCTACCTCCTTCTGTGGTGAGCAGAAACTTCATAACTTTAGCTGGGATTTCTTTTCAAGGACTTTTAAATCTTCAGAGTTTGAAAACAATAGATCAGGCCAAGTGTGTTACTATAATTCAGTAATTCAGAGTGAATAATGGAAGTGAAGTTTTTGTGTCTGAGCACAGAAACATGCACATTACTCTGTGCATGAGCTGTATGCATATTGTGTGCATATATTTACATTTCTGGCATAATACCTTCTAATTGAAAAAAAACCAGTGCAACGGCAGTCAATAGACTATTATGTGGAAGTAGACAGGATTTACGTAGCAAAATGCAATCAGTTTTTGTATTACTTCAGCATTTCTAAGATTCAAGATGTGTAATAATCACTTCAGATGCTATGCATAATTAAATTATTCAAATGTATTCCACTTTCCAGGTTTCAAGGTCACAGTGATATATGAGGTATTCTATTTCTTTTGTTGTCATGTAGGTAGTGTGGACCACTTATAGAATAAAATTCCTATTAGAACAAATGAATATGTAACCAGGTAAACTTAAGAAATAGTCATCTTAAATAATTACAAAGTAAAGCAGATCCTGATGTGAACAAGCCTTTTCCCTTGTTTGCTTTTTTTCAGGATGGTTAAAGGTGTTTTAAATGCATTATTTGTGCTGTATCCTTATGTCTTGGTAATAGTGAAATTAGCTTTGTAAACCTCATATTTAAAAAGTGATCCATTTTAAAAAAGAATAATATTCAAGTGAAACCAAATGTCACCTTGACTAAAGGTGCTTAATGCAGCATATAGGTGAAGTGCTCATCTTATTCTTATTCTGACTAGCAACTTTTTTTTTTTTTCCCTTGGAAAGGGGACAAAACTCACACTGTCTCATGACTGCAATGCTGAAAAGAGCAAAGTCACAAAACTCTGCAGGATCCTTCATTTTCTTAGCTGTAGTTATGTTTATTGAGGTCATTTATTTCTGGGTAGGTCTGTATTGCACTTTGACAAACAAGTTTGATATAATCTCTCCTAAAAATCCAATCATCCTTGTAAATGAAGAGGTCTGTGCTTACTGCTGTGCTAATGTCTCTACAAATTTGCTAATTTTGAACGTTAGTAAATTCTCTTCCTATATGTGGTATTTTGAGACAGATCCTGACAGACATTAGGAATTAATAATGGTGATGGTGGTTGGAGACACACAGTTATATATTATCTACTAACGAGACAGGACTGATGCACTGTGGTGCATTACAGGAGGTTTGGACAGCCTGTGCTTTGATTATTGATAATCAAAGATGTGTGTTTGCGTATTGGCTCCCAAGACAGTGTGGATGTGGATCACAGACTGTCAGAAGATGCCGTACAGGAGAGGATGGGCAGTGCGGTGTTTAGAGGGAAAGTAACTGAAAATTAACCACTCTGGGCAGTGCTGCTTACAGACAGGCCAAAGGAAGGCTGCAGACTTTTATCTCCTTGTTAATTTTTTCTGGCTCTGTTAAATAATGTGCTGCATCCTCCCCATCCAAGAACCATGAAAATACATGTTTCTCTGTCAGAAACGTTTGTTTATATTCTTAACCATAGAGAACTACAGCTTACTATATACTCACAGTCTGGGCTTTAATTTTTGGACAGCTAGATGGTGCTGCTTGAATAGCTACTATATAATTATTTTTGGATTTTATTATCATAATGCTAAGTCAAAGTTCAAGATTCAGATATATCCAAGAGGGAATGCAGATTTGCTGCATGTCCCAGGAGACGTAAAATGCAGATAAAAAAGTGCACCTTTCCTGCACTTAACCTGCTGTTTTCTTCTGGTGAGGTTGATAAAAACCACAGCTGTAATATTAGAATGAATTAAATGAAAACCAGTAAGAGTTTTTCCATAGACGTGAGAGATTTGGAGAGAAGTGCCAGGTAAAGTGAGGCAAAATGGGAGACAGTGAACAATAGCAAAGCTGCTGAAGTATTTTCATAAGAATCATAGCAAATGAGGGTTATGGGTGGCTTATAATAGCAGACAGTGGAAGAACTTCTGGAGGTGTTCCTCCAAAGTGGGAGCAAGGTTTGGAGAAGTTCGAGAGGCGCTTGCTGAACAGTGTAACGAGTGGGTCAGTGCTGCTATGAGGGCAGATGGGAAGGGAGGGTTTATTTTTCAGCAATAAATGAATAATTATAACTGGAATGAATATGAATCACGAAGGGCTCTACAACTGAAGTCAGGCAGCTTGTGTGCTGGGGGCAGCTCTGAATGGCTGCCAGGTAGTTGGAGTTGCAGACTAGAAAAATAAAAAGTAGTGAGAATGCAAGCAACAAAGACAACACAAAACCTGAATGGTGTCAGAAAATTCAGTGTAAAACTGAGTTTTCACTTTTTGTTTTGAGGATTTTGAATTTAAATTATTGTTTCAAATGCTTTATCTGTGCACTTTATTAAAAAGTGCTCTGCAGCTTCCTGAAGTTAATAGCAACTTTCTTTTGTGCCGATTTTGAAGCATAAATATAGAAGGTAGTGCCGTTGAAGGGAGGGAAGATGATGTCCTAGGCTTTGAGGTTTTATCAAAAGCAGGCACAACAGATAGGGAGCTGCCTTGTGAAACAGGAAAATGGTGTTTCAAGCTGCATTGTCAGGACTGGAATGTTTTCAAGCAACTTGGTTTTGTTTATGTGCAAGAGTTTGCTTTCATATGCACTTCTCCTAATTTCTCATATCAAGCCATGCCTCAGTCATCTGAGTGTTTATTTCACCTCCAAAGGCAGATGGGCGATAGATTAACAAACAATCTCATCATTACCATTGGCATCCCCTGGAGGATACCTGGTAGTGAATTCTTTCTCTTTTTGGGAAATGGAAAGCACATGAAAATGGCAGCCTTTCAGTCCTCTACTTTCAGTCTATCATTCCTGTCTACAGGGCACGGAATTTATGTCTGTAACATTTGTGCTTACTGCTTAGCCGTAAAAGTGCTGGGTAAGACTTACACAATTACATGCCATAGCTTGCTTTAAATTGCTGTGATTTATGGAAGACAGTTAACATACAAGTTTGTTGTAGTAATATTCAAGCAGATATTTTTTAAAATATATTTTTAGCATTTAGCATTTTACAAAATCTCAGGTATACAAATAAATCCAAGGCTTCCTTTTGTGCATATGAATATTTTGCATTCAGACGTGTGCAAGCATATATGTAAAATATTCACTAATATTTGTAAAATAATAGATAAAGACTCATGCATTTAAAGCAGAGCAACAGCTGAGCAGAATATTTGGGTGTTGTAAACTGTCACACCTTCAATGGATTTGACTGAATTTATACTGCCTGGATCATACAGAACTAACTGAGTCTCCTTGCACAGGCAAGTATTGACATGTAAGTATTTCAGATGGTAATTTGAGGATTGCTAATGCATTGCTGGTCCTTCCTTGACTTTCAAAGGTGCTTGCAAAGATATGAGGGAGAAGAGAGAGTTTTTCACACTCATCCTCTACTCATTCTGTAATCATTAAAGGCTGTCCTATTAATTAATTAGTTGGTATATTCTAACTCTCTTGACTAAAAAAAACCCAAACCCAATGATTTGAAAAGCGTAAGCAGTTTCTAGCTTTTGCACTGATCCATGGTGTTGATTCTTTGAATTCAGCTTGTTGGGAATTATTTCTATAGTGGGAATCTTTCCACCACACATTTGGATATTCAGGAGTTAGTTTAAAATTTTTATTTCACATATTAGAATTACAAAGAGAGCAATAAAGATGTAAAATAAGTTGGTGTTGACTGTATTAACATTAAATATGAAAAATATGACATTTCCTGAGTTCTAATTTAAATGTCAAAACATGGGGATGAAAAAGAGGGCAAAAGCCTGTGGCATCCTTAAAATGATCATCCTGAGATGCATAGGTGGCAATCTAGTATTGTTTCATGAGTTTCTCTTTCAATAGAAATAAAACTCTCAAAGCAAAATGCTCCTTATTAATTCTGGGTTTAAATGTGAAACTTTTTAAATTGCTAGCACTTCCAAGAATAGAGTATAAAGCAAACTTTCACTTTAAAATGATAGTTACTGCCACTGTGAAAGACTTGTCACTTGTGAGAGGGAAGGTTCACTCCACCTTGTGCTGTGTGGCTCTAAGAAACCTACAGTGTAGATTCAGGTGTGGGACAGTTGTGATATTAGTTCTGTGGTATTGAAAGTTAATTCTGGGACTCAAAAGTAGTGAAATATTCTCCTTTTTCCTGCACCCCTCCAGATACAATCTGTGCAGCGTTGGAAAGCTTTTAACACATGACTTCTTTATATACTTGGCTCTTGGGTTGGGTATATTGCTGTAACAACTCTATTTCCTTCACATCTCTATTTATTGAGGACATGAACATGTCAGTGTCATTCATGTCCAGAAACCTCTGTAGGAGTTCAGACATCTGAGGGGTCTGGCAGTAGCAGCTTGTTATTAATTCTTGTTGGGAAGTTCTGGAAATCTGGGCTGGCAGAGCTGGGAAACTCCAAGGGTGCAGAGCAGTAGTGTGAAAAACCTATTACAAAAAATAAGAGGGAAATCAACTAGTATCTTGAAGTGCTTAGAAAAGCTGATTCATTAGGAAGACTTTTTTTTCCCCTTAGCTTGATGAGAGGCAATGCAGTTTAGGGGCAGTGCAGCGCTGCATTGCAAAAATATTACAGTGGAAAACCTGGAGCTCTGGGGATGGGTTTGTGGTGGGATAGCCCGGGTGGGAAGAACTCAAATTTGAGTGCTTGAAAACTGAGACCCAGGAGCTTTGTGGTGTGTATGTTCAGACTAGTTTTCTTTCTGAATGTTTTACTTTTATAGTTTTAAGTTAAACCTAAGAACATGGGAGTTAGACTGAACGTAGAAATGCCCAAGAGCTGTGGGGATTCTGCTTGAATCATGGACAGGTGGGGTTTTTTTCCTGCATAGCTTGGAAGTTCTCGAGTGTCACTTCCTTCATTATGCAGCTGAGTTGTGATCATTGTCCTATTCAAAACACTCAACTTCTTTTTAATATTTATATTGATCTATATCAGTATAATAATGTCCTGTTGTCACAAGGATAATGTATCAAAATATTAATGGCAGATTAATTGATGGCCATGATGCTGAGCACCCAAGGGCAGTCCTCAGCCAAGCTTTCTCCTTGAGGTCCAGACAATTTCCACTGTTGATTTCCATGGCTCTTTCCCTGTCAGAGTCTCCAGAGGAGCAGTGTAGCAAGTTTCTTTTTCTCACTTTAAATATCTTCTTTTTCTGGGGTGATTAACTAAGATCTTTCCTGTGCTGGATTCAAAGAAAATGTACTTGAATGTCATGGGCACTCTTTAACACTTCTGAATTGAAGGAAAAAATGGTGTGAAAAGTAAGAGTTTCCAACAATTGGAGAAGAGTAAGTGGCTGTTTTGATAGATGTTCAAGCTTGCCAAAATGAAAGATGTTCAACCTGAGAATTAAAATTTCACACTGTAAGATAAGAAATAGTGTGTTTACATAAAGCTATTTATTTTATCTTTAAGCTTACCTTGTGTTTGGCACCTCAGATATAATAATGAAAATTCATCTGATCAAAGAAAGAGAGCATGCTAACTAATAAAATTGTTGCTGCTCATTTATATTTTGATTAATGACTGCTTCAAAATGTAATTTTTAGTATTTGGTGTCAAGTAGAGTTGGAAGAAGGTTTCTGAGGAGGAAAATCTCACGACCTGACCTCTATGGGTGTGTGAAGGGAAGGAAATATGAACATAGGGACAGCAGTTCAAAGTGAAAGGAGAAGACAACAAATGGCTATAAATTGTCTGGGAATCCATCTGGGTTGGAGGATAAAGATTAATGAGAGGTGAAAAGTTAATCAGCATCCCTCAGTAATTTGTCTCATTTCAGATGATACTGAGGGGTAATACGAAAATTTTTGAAAAGCTGTATAGCCCGTATATTTATTATTTTTAATGTTAAATTTTTTTTCAAGGTCTCATTTGTAAAATGGCATGGCTGGGTTCTTTCTAGCACAAAAATAGTTGTATTCCTTCACTCCTCAGTGAAAGCTCACCTCACTAAACATCTCCCACAGTACATTGATAGAAGTTCAGCAAGAATTGGCTCAGGTTTCTATGCAAAACTGACACTTATTTTAAGCTGTTTAACTTGACATTGTGAATAGAAACATGTTAGATGTTGCCCCTTCTTAGGGCTGAGAAGATCTAGAAAGTCTGTTATTTCTTACTATAAAAAACCACAATTCTTCACTACCTGTGATGTGAACACACAATCCATAAATTCAGTTTTCTTTTCTAGAATAAAGAGTCTGCAAATCCTTAAGTTGTGTCCTATAGTATTGAATTAACCTTTCCCTGACACTTAAGTATAATCTTTTTCACTCTTTTCCGGTACATAATTTATTAAAATGGAAATAAAGTGGCTTGATGGAAAAAGATATCACTAAACTCTCTTAAACTTAACTGTTCAGCTGCTCAGAGATATCAAACACACTGTGTGAGCAGCTTCTTCAGTGGATCACAGGACAGTACAGAAGTTCTTTGCCACTCTATAATAAAGCGATGTATGTAGATGAAGTGCAGAATATTTTTCATTGAAGTTTCTCTGAAGTAATTTTGCTTTAATGCTAGGGTGTTGTTTCATGTTATTTTTCCATGAGTTTATTTACTAGGATCATAAAATCGCTTCCCTCATTTTAATGAGCACTACAGCTGAGAAACTGAAACTCAGTTTAATATTAGTTCAGGTTCTGCAAAGAAATGGTCGGTTATGTTTTGGTACAGGCTTTGTGATTTATTTCTTTTAATACTAACAGTCTTGTTCAATAAATATTTATGTATCACTAGGAAAAAAAAAAGAAATTGAAATAGCCTTGATAATCATAACAGATCGGGGCAAGAAAACAATAATAATGCAAAGGAAATTCTTCTTAAGGAGAGCCTCATGGAGAAATTTTCTCACAAGAGCAAATATAGCAGCAGGGATTGTACTTCTGAATTGCTGTTATTCTGTAATATTGGATATTGTAGGACTGAGTAGAATCAAGCTCTTTGCAGCTGAAAAACTACCGGGACATCAACTTGTGCAGCTGCCTCTCTGAACCCTAGCAAGTGTTTATGAAAGTCTGTGACTTTGGTGCGTGATCAAACACGTTCTTGGTATCAGTGAAAGGTGGTAGTAGCTGCCCTGAAGGGTGCCTTCAAAGTCGCTATACTTGAATATATTAGGTGAATGTGATTTTCTTTACAATTCCTAATATCTGTTTATCTCAAAAGCCTAAAAAGCTGTTTCAATCAGATTTTCCAAAGGCAAGAGGAAAAATATTTTGATACAAGCAACATAAAGCTTAGTTCAGAATATCAAAATTTTATTGTCACAGGAAGCAACTTTTTTGTCAAACAAAAAAAAAAAATCAAGAAATGCCAACTGGACTTGTTAAAATGGGCTTTAAAATTGTAAAATGGCTGAAAGGAATGATTCACATGCTGTAAGAAGACAACTCTCTCTTTGGTTCTTTCTTCCCTCCTAATTAGCAAATGTAGAGTCAGCACTGGAGAGTAGCTAGGCAGCTTTCATTTTCCCCATGTCTGGGTCATATACGGTGTATGCTACCTGCGAGCCCTGAATTCCTAAAATCAGTTCTTTCAGTAAAACAAAGAATCAAGGAGGCAATAAAATCCACCCTCTGCAACTTCTCTATCAGAAGATAGTCCATGATTAATGTCAGGAAAATTTTGTATTTTACCACAGAGGTTCACTCATCCTCTGCTTGTCAAAACCTAACTCTTTTCCAACCCTCAGCTCCATAAGCAGCTGTCAACAGCACTCAAATCTAATAGCAAATCAGCTGATATTTTGTAGTTAACAATTGTTAACAATTTTTACCTGCTGTTAAGATACATTTTAATTAGATCCTAAAAGAAGTACAGGCTTGGTACTGTCACACTTTTCTAATATCCTCCCACTCCAAACAAAAAATCTCCAACCACACCCTTCCTGTCTGGGTAATCCCCATGGGGATCAGTGTTTGGAGAGAAACTTTCTTGGAGCATCTGTCGCAGAGTGTTATGCCCACAGATGCTGGGTTGTCACTGTAGTATAGCGATGTATACATGTCAGACTTTGATTTTAGCCCTTCTAATAGATCTTCTCATTCTGTTCCTGCTGACTTCCTGTAACCATGCTCTTCTTGCTACCTCTGACTCCTGTTGGGCTTCACTATATTTGAAACTGGAATTCTTTTATATAAGTTTTTTAAAGCATTTCCAGCCTCAAAACCACAGAAGCAAATAAAAATTGTGTTGGAGTTTTTTTCCCATCAAGGTGTATTAAGGTTCCTCCATCCTCACATCAGCAGCTATAATATGAAGAGGCTATTTTACTCTAAAATTGTATCAGAAACCACTCCAGGGTGGCTGTGGTCTGCCTGGATTGCTTTCAGGTTTTTCAGGGTCTGGGAGCTCCTTTTAGTCAATAATGGGAGCTCTGTGCACAAAGTGATGATTGTCTTGATGTTCCTGTGCTCTCTCTGTCACCTTGTGCTGCCTCAAGCAGAATTAGTTGCTGTCTCTCCAGTCATCTCTGGGTAAAATTTTGATGCAGAAGGAAGGGAGCAGGGCTGCAGAAATCCCAAGAATCTGACAAAGTGCAAACCATTTACAAAAACAACTTACCAAAGGTGCAGGGAAGTGCAGAAAGGAATACTTAATCTGCCAATAAATATTTCAATGGCAAATCTTTCATTTCTTTCTTGAAGCTTTCGCTTAATCTTTGTACCCTTGTGCTTATGATTCCTCCCTGCCTTCTATTCTGTATGTCTTCTGAGGCTGGGTTCTACTTATGGGGATTGTTTTCAGTTTTTTGAAGAGCAAGTGCAGTACTATGTTCTCTCTCTTCCTGAAGAACTCCAGAAGATGAAGGCTTGTGCCTGCACAAGAAAAGAATGCTGAATCATATTCCTATTAGACACATCTTCATGAGCATTTGTCAAACTGCTCATTTAATCTAGCGCCTGGAGCAATGAGAGTTTATGAATGAAACTCCCAGGACCAGGATCTCCCCTGCCATATGTCACAGCTTCCCAGAAGAGAGATGGAGATTGTTACATGAAAAGCTCTTTTTGAAACTAATTCTTGGTGTGTTGTGGTTTTGGCCCAGCAATAGTGTAGGCTAAGTAAATCACTATTTTTCCTGTTTAGGTAGGGCCTTTAAAATAAGTCTGTATAAAAAATGAATATATACAGATACACAGATACATGAGAGCTATCAATAGCTATCTTAAATGTAACAGGAAATTTATCTAGAAATTAGCTTGACAGGAATTTCTGAACTAAAGAAAAGCTGTTAATAGTATAACTATAGTCAAGGCTTATCCATTTCCTTACCTCTCCATATTTTTCTATTCGTGATTTATTAATTTTATTTTTATAACTCTAAAAAGCCTTTTAGATTGCTAAAAGTAGTTGATGGTCATGGTGACTTTTGATATGCCACTTGGTCAAAGATTTGAATGGATTTATTTTCTGATTTTACAAATGACAGCCATTAAACCATGCTGAGTGTTCCAGATTAGAAGCGAGATGAAAATTCCTGATCAGAACCTACAGATGAGAATATCTTTCAGGTATTTCTAAGGAATTTGGTACTTAACATAATTTTTTTATTAGAACATAGAAATTCAATCAGTAATATTACTTATTTGGATCAATTATCAGGAAGAGGCTTTGTGTGAGATGCATATATTCACACATCCCCTGCCCTTTCATATTGTAAGTCATATGGAGGAAGAAATTGAAAAAATAAGAAGAATAGATCCAGAAGCAATGGTGTCCAAATCTCCCATTTTCTGTTTCAATATGCTGTTTCTTATCTCTTGCCCAGTCAATTCCTGAATTTCATCTTGGTAAACAGAACAGCTTCTCCCACTTCTAATCCAGCTATGACTCTAAATCTGTACTTCTGGAAAAGTTTTATATCAGTAATGAATTATAATGAAATCCAGTGATATTGTGCTAATGAGTTGAGTCCATTAAACCTGAGATAAATTGTACAAGAACCCATTGAGGTTTTGAATAAAATTGTTTTCAGGTGTTTCTGGCTAACACATAATCAAACTGTGTTTTTTTGACTGTCTAATCTACCAAGTATTGCTGCAGCATGAAAGTTTATGTTGCATTTTCAATTCACAGGGTAACAGAGGAATATTTGGTTTTGTTTGGATTTATCTCCTTCCTCAGTAGCAGTCTGAGGAGGCTTCTCAAGTATTTGCATTTTTTCTCCTAGGCCAGCAGTGACTTGCAACAGAGCTGTATTTGAATTAGCTTTTTCTAGCTCTGAGAGATGGAGAATAATTTGAAAATGGATTGAATTGAGATATTTGTCTTGCATACTGCTGTTATTACAGTAATGGACAGCCCAGCTTCAATTTATGCACTAACAGCAGCTCTTCTGACAAGAAGCACACACAAGGCTAGAACACAGGCACGGCAAGAATGGAAATGGCTGGGCAGAAAGCACCATAATCAATGATGAATAATCTGTGAGGCTGCTAGGGGCTGTGCTGTGGCTCTGTGCTGCACACAGCGCTGACAAGGCAGGGATGGGCTCACACACAGTCAGGGCTCCTCCGTTTCTGCTCCTCAGCCCACCTCCCCCGGCCTGGGGCTGCACACGGAGCTGGGAAGGGGATGCAGCTGGGCATTGGGAAAGCTGGCCCCAAGGGACCACAGGGCTGCTCCAGACCGCATGGAATGTCAGCAGATAAATTGAGAGGAGGGGGAGGAAGGGAGGGGCATTCTGTTTGACGGCATTTGTCTTTCCAAGTCACTGCTCCATGCGATGGAGCCCGGATGTCCTGGGCATGATGAACACCTGCCTGCCCATGGGAAGTGGTAATGGGGGTTTGGCTTGGGCTGTGTGTGCAGCTTTTGCTTTATCTGTAGAACTGCCTTGATAACAGTCCATGAGTTTTCTCACTTTTGCTCCTCTGGTTCTTTCTCCTGACCCACTGGAGGGGACAGAGAGTGAGTGGCTGTGCACAGTTGCTGGCTGGGGTTAAACCATGGCAGAGGTGAGGTGAAAATTAATGTATTTGGGAGATCTGTCTGGATTCTGAGGCTATTTCCATGACAGCTGTAATATGCAGAGTAAATATAGGGATAGGATTTAAGGGAATAAATAAATTTTGAAATGCAAATTCAGAGTCCTTTCAATAAACTTCCAGAGATTCAGAAAAATGTGAAGACTAACCTAATCAATCCTGAATTCTGTGTATCTGGTTTATTTAAAAACAAGTAAAGATACCTTTGTGTCTTTCAAAATCTGTCAGCTCAGGAAGTCTATAGTGAAGATTTTCCAAAAAGGGAAGTTTAAAAGCAAGTTTGTGCTGTGCAAGGTTGTGTTTAATTTCTGGTTGACTTAAAAGACATAGAATGTCAAGCTGCACTGGGAAAGCCTCCATGCATAATTAGAGGTTCAGATTGGCTGGAAGGACTCAGTGGTGCCTTTTATTGCCAAAGAGAGTAATTTAATTACTGTCCATATACCCTGCTGTGTCTCACTGAAGCCCCGTGTTACTGGAATAAATCTGATTAGAGAAGTATTTCTACAAAACCATCATCTTTGCCTTCCTCAATCACTCTTGCATAGGGCCTTTTTCTCCATCTCCTGCTTTTCATTTTCACAGTTATATACCACAAAGAGGCTTCTGAATAGTTTTATTCAGGCAGTTATGACACAATAAACCAAAAGTTACTTTTAATGATTCATTTTGTATCACAGTGAGCTTTTTCAAAGCTTTTTTTGGTGGTTTTTTGTTTGTTTGTTTGTTTGTTTGTTTGCTTTTGTTTTTGTTTTAGCTATTGAAAGTTTTTCGTGTAACTTAAGAAGTCTCATCTTTATTTCACAAGCAAGGAGTTATCTAAGAGCGGAAGTTATGTGAGACTCCAGTGAAGTTCAAACGTTCAAATCCATTCAGTCTGGATGTTTTATCTTTGCTCTTACTCTCTGAAGATACTAATAACTGGTTTCATATTATTAACTTAATTTGAATAAGTTAATTTTATGTACCTTTAAAATCATCTTTTTTAAAAAGAAATGTAAACAATAGTAATCAAAAATGTTCCTTTTATACTTTGTAGAGCATAACATTTGAAACTCTCTTTGGGAACCTTGTACAATCTTTCAAGCACTATTAGCTGTGCAGAAAATAGAAATTTTGGCAGGCAGGGAACATAAAAAAAAAAAAACTGTAACGGATCCAGTGGCATTTTCAAAGTGATCTTTGATGAAGAGGTTAATAGAATTTATGAACTGTACTGCTTTAAATTCTTGTAACAATTCCCATCACAATTACAACAAATGTATCACAAAAGGTTCAGGGATTAATTTAGTTTGTGTGAGTATCCAAAAATTTACAAGCTTATTCAGGGCGTACACACATTTTGAAATGGCAGACTTGTACTTCAAACCTTAGGAATGTTTCTCTTGAGGATTCTGGCACTTCTAGTTTGGGTCAATACTTCTGTCACACCACAACTGTACCCCTCCTGCTCCTGCCTGGGGTACAAAGAAGAGTATGTGTAGATTAAAAATAAAAAAAAGTAAAACAAAACAGAAAACCAAAACACCCAGCAAAATGAAACTACTTGAAATGCCTGAAAAAAACCCCTCAGGATCCTAAATAAAAGTAATTTAGTTTTGTCTGGAAGAGGAACTTCATCATGCTCAAACAGCTCTCCTTTACTCTCATGGGTAATAGAGCATTTGTGCACAGGTATCTATAAAATACACTGCAGGTGAATTCCACAGCTTTCCACGTCCAGTGTTTGACACTGGAGTGGTTGACATTCCTGTGACTTATCTCCCATGCAGCCCTAGCTCCAAGTGCAGGTAAGATGTAGTTTGAGGCAAATCATTGCTAGTCTGGCTTCCTAATGGAATGGTGCAAAAGCTGGTGGCAGCTTGCCATGCAGGAGTCCTCCTCTCTCATCTGAAGCACTTCAGAAAATGCAAACAGATGAAGCAGACACTGAGAATTGATTGGCTCTGCTGTGCCTCAGGGAAGTAGGGGAGGATTGCTTACTGATGTGGAAAAAGTTAACTTTTATTCAGAGAAGATCCCAGGTATTGATCAGTGGCTTGTTATACTGTGAGAGAAGTGAGTGGTTTGAACTGGGAACAGCAGGTCAGGGCAGTCAGCCAGGGCTCTAATAAATAACTTTCATAGATGGTGCTAGAAGAAATGACTTTGAGTTTCTATTAATGATTCCTTTCATGTCCAGACTAGAAGGAAATTAGACTTTTACATTCTCACATGTGTTTTAAAGGCATCAAAGCTAATGGCATCAAAAAATTAAGAATAAAAATTTGCTTCTCTTGGCCATAATGTGTGCAATTGCTAAGAAAAAGGTGATTGTGTTTATGTGCTTTTGCTGTTATGGAATATCAGATGACAGAATGGCCTGGGTTGGAAGGGACATTAGGGGTCATCTAATTCCACCCCCTACCATTGGCAGGGACACCTTCCACCAGACCAGGTTTCTCCAAGCCCATCCAACCTGGCCTTGGATACTTCCAGGGAGTGTTTTCTCCATAAGCTACTTGCAATATGGACACGTCAGTGCTCAGAACGTTAGTTCTCTCTGAAAGGAGATACTTCAGAAATGCAGTACATGGACAACTTCCATGTATTGATCACATTTTGGGATATTGTACTTCCAACAGGGGTAGTTGTTTTTGTTGTCGATATTATAAGATGTTCAAATGTGAGAATAATTTCATTTAAGGACGTTGGAAGAAAAGGGTGCCTGTGGGAATAAGGGAGAAGGGCGATGCTCAGAAGATGGCTCAAAGATGGTGTTAGAGCTCAGGGAAGAGACAAGCAGAATAAAGGTAAAATACCTCTGTCTTCTGAAACTCTATGGTGAGCTGCAAATTCTGGAGTCTGTGTAGGAATTAGCTGGAAATGAACACTGAAGGAGCAAACCTTTATTGTTGAGTATTCAGTGCAAATTACTAAAGGATGATCATCCATCTCCGAAGTGAATATCTCTTCTGCAACAATTGCTTTCTCTAACATTTATATCTTGCTCAGGGCTAATCAGGGGAGGCTTATAAATTGTTGAAATCACTTTATAGCACATTTAGAGCTCATTTCACAGCAGTTTAAGGGGATGCAATGAAGCTAATAGCCTTCTCCATTTCTTAACTGTTTGTGATTTAAAAAATCATATAACATTTATAGCACTTTAGAGTTATTTCCAAAAGTAACATGGTAAATCTAATCATTATATAATCAGTACATGATAAAAATCCCAGTGCTGTGAAGGCCTATTTTCAAGTATCTTTCATCATGCTGTCCAATGATTCATACATTTGGCAGGATAATCTTGCAAAATAAAGGACATGAGAAATACAACAAAGAATGTTTATCAGGCCTAAAATCCTGATCAGAGGAGAAAGAAGAAAGAACTTTACAGGTTTGAGACCATAGCTTTTTTTCTGGTTTGGGGTTTTTTTTTTTTTTTGTGTGAAGCTGATAAATTGGAAGGGGTTATAGATGATTCTGTCTTGCAGGAGCAATTAACCTGAAGAGACTGCTCCTTGCTCTGTAGCAATGTTTAATATAACTTACTATAGCTTCCTATATTGAACCATCAGAACCAGTTAGAAACGACAAGTGCTGGACACTACAGTAATCAATTCACTTATCAAACAGTCACATAGTGGGAGGAGATGGAAATGCACTGGGCTTAGTTCTTTCTTCATATAATATATTTTCAAATTCCCATTGGTAAAACTGAGAGGAAAATCTCATTTACTGGTGTAAAGCATTTTTATTGAAGAAGCAGGAGTTGAATGTGTGATATTATTTATGTACTGTCAGATATTAACCATTTATCCTGTTGTCAAGGACATGATCACTGAGTGTCATGACTTCAATAACAGGAATGTTAGTGAACCAATCCTCTGATCTTTTTGTTTTGTGCAGGAGAAAACCAAGTCTAGGAACCTGTATGTTCAGTGATGCTACAGAAAATTCCCTTGGGTTTTTATGGTTTGGGCTAATCATTTTTAAACTCGATTGACTTATAAGTACTTAAAACCATTGCTGATTCAGATTTCCTGAGATCTGGCTGATTGCCAAAACTTCCCAATTCAAACCCTCAGATCTTGAAGTTCTTGATAACAAAACTGTGTCTCTGACATTTTCTTTAATTACCAAGTCAGTCACTGAAGTTAGGTATACTAATTAACCACTAGGTGCTGTGAGGATTCAAAGGATATAAACAGGGAGATCCTTTTAATAAGATCCAACAGCATCATGCCAACCAGATTATCTGCTGTGCCTTTTCAGTCACCTTGAAAATTTAAGGGCTGCTAATTTCTGGATTGTGATTGTTGTTGCTTCGGTTTTTCCTGTCCTGCATTTGTGCATGCTTCCTTTGTCTTGAGGACAGGAATTAGCAGTTGTTAGTGAAATATTTATAATTCTGCAAAACAACATTTTAGGCTTTTATCTGTCAAAGGCCATGAATTTTCTTCATTTTCTGTGCTGCTTAAGTAGTCATCCTTAAGAACTACTTGGGACCTACACAGTAGGAACCTTTAGCATGTCCAGGATACAAATCAAAACTGATACTTACTGGCCACTGAGTCAAGGTATTTAACAGAAATATTGGCATGATAATCCTGTGTATAAGCTTGGAGTTACTTATATCTCTACCTGCATTTCTTATTTTTAACATTTTAATTGATATGAGAATTGGAATTTGTTTATAGTCTCAACAATTTTTTATAGTCTTAAATGGCAATGGGCCTAATAGGTAGTGCTATGTTTTATTGAATAAAAAGACTGAATAATATTGGGATAGTAAACACTGCAGTTCTCCATGTCTTCAGTTTTTCCATCCTGCTACAGAGCCTATTAAGTTTTCTAATTAGATGCATGTCATAAACTATGCGTGGGAATGGTACAGCCTAAGAAAACCATTGAGATTGAGAGTATTCAAAACACCTTTTGTCTTCATCGGTGTTAGTTCCCATTTCAGTGGCTCCGCTGTAGTTACCTGTATCAAACTGTTACTAAATGTGCATGAATTATTCCATGTACAGGCAGACATCTGTTAGTTCACTGCCTGCAGTTTATTAGACTAATATGTGTAAACTGCTTTGAGCTATAAATTACAAGATTAGGGCTTTTAATGTTTAGGGATATCATTAGGCATTGTATGCTGGAGGTAGATTTGACAAATGCTCTTTGCTAATGGAGTATATTTAAAGGAAAATCTGCATGAATTAATTTTAATTACTGTCATATTGAAGGGTATAAAACTAACTAATGTCAAAGGTGTACCAGTGCTGTTGATTCAGAGTGTTATTACGTGTATAATTAGAGAAACCTGTTTGCATAAATATTTCTTTAAATAAACAAACACACAGACTTTCCTTTGAAATTCCAACCATGTCATGGCCTAAATTTTTCAGACATATCTTTTGAGTTAAAGTTCATTACAGAGGTATTAAAAACAAGAAACCAGTAGTGATCATTGAAGCTTCTGAATGATAAAGAGAGGAAGAACTCGGGCTGAAGGTCTGACAAATCCATGTTGTTATCTGTATTTGGGAAAGGAAAATGTTTTGTCTGGCTTTTTGTTTTTTAAAAAATAAGTTTTAGCATGGCATAAGCAGCTGTGTCTCAGCTGTCTGCCAGGTATGATCCTGTTCTTGCTTTTGTTTTCTAATTAATCCCCAAGGTGTCCTTGTTCAGTAAGACCAAGAGAAGGAAATGGGCAAGCTTCAGACAGCCCTTCCTGCAATATTCCATGAACACTGTTAGCTGCTAACTTTGCAAATATGGAAGGAAAACAATGGCAGTGGAATAGCACAAGTTAGTTTGGACTTGGTGCAACCCAAAGAAGTTCTGGTGAGCTATCACATAGCAAATAAAACAATTTTCTGGCAGCAACTTGCCTTTCCAAAGGACCAGCAGGAAGAAAAATTGTGATCCACGCAACTCCTTAATAGACTGCTATCTATAATGGGAGCTCCGATCTCTGTCTTGAAAAGCTGAATACAGGAACAATTTATTTTACCAGCACATACAGTTTGCTGTACAAATAATTGGTTTTATTCATTGTATTTGTTGACTTCTTTTTTAAAAACTTTCTACTAAGGAACCTTGCTTAAGCTGTACGCTGTAGTTAGTTTCTCTCTCTGGAGCTGGAGAAAAGAAAGGGAAAAAAAGAAAGAGTTCCCTTTATCTTATGGAACAGAAGGCTATCCATGGCTTAATGATCCAGCAGAACAGAGAGGTTTAGCAAGGAGCATGGCAGCCAGCGGCTCTGGAGGAATTTGTGAGTGACAACTCAGCCAAAGCACCCTCTGCAGCAGAAACCCCAACGTGTGAGTGCTGTTGTACTCTCTTCCTCTCTGGCCTGTGGGCCATGACTACTCCTGCCCCTTTGCTGCTGCTCTGGCAGGGTCTGAGCCTTTTTCTTCTGGCATTTTGTTGTGTTTAAGTTTTTGGTTTGCCACCCTCTATTTTTTGAAGGTGCCTTGACTGCTGTGGGGAATGTATAATGGGATTGTGTCTGTGCTTATGAGTTGCAATGCATGAAGGATGAGCTGTATGGAGATGCTTTAAAATGGATTTTAGCCTTCCTATTTTTTTTTTTTTTGGGGGGGGGGCGTTTTTTGTTTGGTTGGTTTTGGGGTTTTTTTCAGATACATAACGTATTTCTTTCTAAACTCCATTTTCTGTCTGCTCTGTCTCCCTGAAGTTGGAAAATGTCTGGAATCAGATGCATACCAACGGGTATTAGCAAATGTCTGGCTCTGAAAACTGCAGCATCTACCGAGGCAGGAAAAGCTCCAGCTCTGCTGTATTAACTGTTATACATGAATAGTTCCATCATACGGTGTCCGGGAATAGTGACATATACACAAAAACTATTATAGCCCATCATTCATTTTCCAGTAGAATAATTCATAAACATTCATAAAAGTTTAGCTATGCCAAGTGGCAAATGTCCCATCCTGCAGCCCTGAAAAACCTAAGATTTTTCATTTTCCATTGTAAACATTTTATTATGACATTTTCTGATTAGAATCACATAAATCTCTCAGCAGTGAATTCACTGCATATTTTTCTTGCTGAGATTGGAGCTACAAGTAAGCATCCTCTGGTATTCTTTATACGTAATTTACTTAGAGAAGGTAGCAGAATAACAATAACACCTCAGAAGCATTGGATCAAAAATTATACAAAGAGTATTTTCAAGGGGAAAAAGAGCAAATAAAGGAGCAAATAAAGTCTTATTTGCTGTGTGTTGTTTGCAAAATGTTTTGAACATTTTATTGAATATATCTTCCTTGTGAATTATGCATGCTCTTCAGTGCCTTGGGAAGATGTAAAACTTTATATATTACGAATGGAATACATGACCTCCTGATGTTTCCCAGATATTGCTCTAAATCGAAAACTGAACAATTTCATATCTACCAAGGGTTATTTTATTCCCTTTCGAGATGGTTAAGCAAGAATATTGCGGTGAAGGGAAGATTTCTGAACGTGGTCTCTCACTAGAGCCTGCTGCATGTCATTGCAGGAAGATTCTGTATATTGGTACATTAAAATGTAGGTTCTAAAAATCCATCGTTCCAGTAAGTTGCAACTGAAAATAGTGTGTTCTAATTCTTTTAATAATTCCAGTGAGTCGTCATAACTTTTTAAATCTTTATATGCCCAACAGCTGACTGGATCTGGGCTCAAGCTGCAGATCCTTCTGGTGGGACAGTTCCCCTTTCCTTTAGAGACAAGCACATGCCTCTCTGGAGGAGTGAGCAGCCAAGGCTGGCGTGGAGGTGGCTTTTCAAACGGGGTGGTTTCATTCCTGTCCTCAATCCATTTTCCATCACACCCTCTTACAGCTTTTCAACATTAGGTCAGAGTCTGTAACCTAGGCATCAACAGCACGTATTTTACTCTTGCTTTCAAGAAAATGTTTCAGTTTCTAAATGTATTCTCAGATAAAGCTTCTTAGTAAGATATTCATCCACTCAGTGAACCTTTACAAGATACTTCAAAGTACCAAATATTCTCTTTTGGAGTATCTTTTAAGAAAAAAATATGATATAAGCACATATTTTGCTTTGGTATTTATGTGAATTCTAAAAATTGAAATGCTTGAGCAAAATGGCATCAACAAATCACTGAAACTTAAGTGAGCTCTGTGGAAAGGAAATTAAGAGTACAATGAGAAGTGGCATCAGCAAAAGTACATTGAAATATGGAATTCAGGATATGAGCAATTAGAATTCCATCTCTCACGGCTGCCTTCAGAACATGAAACTAAAGGAGTATTTATTATTAGTCTGTTTTGTGTATAAATGTCCTGAGTCTTTCTATTGACAACATGGTTCTGTCATGTGATTCACCTTACCAAGAAAAAAATCCACACTGTTTAGTAGGGATTTCATTACGTTCTAGCCCTAGACTTTTCCAGAGATGATAATTGCTCTGTTTTATAGAAAGGTTCTCTTTTTTGGGATATAAAGCCCAGCTCTTGAACCTGAGCCACATTAATACATGGTTTAAAGTAGAACAAAGGGAAGAGGGAAAACACCGCCTGCCCCCCCCCCAAAAAAAACCAAAAACCCAAAACTCAAAATCCCCAACAACAACAAAAAAAATCCAATTAAAAAAAAAAAACCACCACCACCAAAACAAGCAAAAACCCCCAAACAAACAAAACAAAACAAAAACCAATAGAACAAACAAAAAACCCTGCTAAGCTGAGGCTCTGAAGGACTCGCTTGCCCTGAAGGCATCTTTTCTGGGAGGAGGGGATGCAGATCATGGCAGTGGATTGGGTACCCGCCAGCACAGCTGGTAGAGGAAGCACAAAGGGTAAAAATGACTTATGGTTTGATTTAGCCCATGGCAGAAAACCTGGTGGGGTCAATGTTGCTACTTTTTTCCTGGGATGTGGAAGATGAGTTTGCTGGGAAAAAGTTTCTGTGTGTGAAGCAAAGCTGAGTCAAAAAAGTCAAAATGGAGGAGCTGGGAGGTCAAAACTGGCACAAGCCAGCTCTTGTTGGGACTGGAAATGGGGATGTAATTGTGATGGGAGGAGAGAGGTAAGTGCATGGATACAAGGACAGGGGTAACTGTTTCTCAGAGAAGTGTAAAATGAGAAAAAGGGGAGAAAATACCTGGAACTCTGCTTACAAATTGCCTCTATTTTGCAGGCAGGAGCAGTTTCCTGAAACTTGTCTCCTGATCGTTCAAGGGGCAACACAGAGTAAGGAACTAAATGTAGAGACAACAGCAAAACACTGAGCTCATTTTTTCTGAGGCTGTTCTGTTGTGATTGTTCCTCTGCAGGTGCACTACCCCCCAAAAAAATCCAAAGCAATTCTTGCTCCCTTACCATCCTCTGAGGACACACAGCCTGATTTTTATGCCGGTCATGTTCATGGTCTTGTATCCTTGAGTAAACAGCTTTCAGAGGGTGCTTTGTTTTTCACCTGTTCGCCTGGCCTTTCGTTAGGACAAAGGCTGTCTTCTTTCGTTCTTTGAAGAGTCTTGCTCTTCTGGGGCTTTAGCCTATGTGAGGATCTACAACCAAATGATTAATAATAATTTTGTCAGATCTTGAAGGATTAACAGGGTCTGTTTCTTAGATACTCATTGAACAGGTCTGTATATGAGAAGAAAGTTGTAGAGGATGTTACAACTATTCTTTCAAAAGTGAATACATGGTAAAAAGTGGAAATAAATGTTTGGATGGTAAATATATAACACAACCTGAATTACTTTGCAAGTGGAAAATATTGGTTTTGTCATTCATCTCTCTTCAGCAGCCTGTTCAACTTAAATTGAGAAGATGTACAGGCCTCTCAGACACATTATATGATGAGTCAGCCAGAGACTTAGAGAAGTAGTCTAAAGGAAAGAAAAGCTTTCCTGAGGATCCAGATGAGAAAAATTGTGTTGTTATTATTATGTAGGTTGGAAAAGGTAAGCAAAACTGAGTGTTCCTGCTGTCTTTACACTGTGTAGAATATATCTGGTTCAAAATGTTCAGCATCGCCACAAAAATAGTGTTTCATGTCCTGAACTCAATATTTCTCTTAAACTTTTGAAAGGTCAAATAGGGACCAGACTAACCAAATGATCATTTTTCCTCCAGAAAGAGCAACAATAATAAAAAAGTCAGCTATGAAACCAGACAAGTTCTTGCATTCAGACACCATTTGGATGAGGGAGTTATGAATCATGTGTTGTTTGTGGATTGTGCCTGTAGGAAAGTTTAAAGGCAACACTTGCAGGTAATCACGAATCATTTGGGCATATTATTGAGCCAGATCTTTCAGCCTTTGAAATTGGAGTTTACAATATGAAGAAAATACTGAAAAAAAGCCCCAACTAAATGTGTCTGACCCACCATAAAGGCATATGTGTGTATTTTGCAGGTAGCGTGCAGAGTTTTCTTTGGTAAACTGTTTTACCTTGTTTTCTATTTCCCCAAAATGACCTTGTTCTTCCTGGCTTACTAAACTCACTGTCCAGTCCAGTGCTGTCTAACGATATTGAATAATTTTGCATTGAAAGTGGCAAATAAAGAGGGTGCTATATCTATGTTGCCCCTTTTTGGTTTTTCTAGGAATACTCAAGAGATCTAGAGAATGCACCAGAAGCAGCATTCTGACATTGAAAACTAGAAACAAAGTTTATATCATGTGGCATTTGAAAAATACCGTTGTATAAATAGGTCTGAATTCCGTTCTTATGTGTTTTTATTACACATTCCTCTTAAATATCCATGTTTAATGTGGCTGATTGGTTAATCACTAATTATTTTAGGGCCACAGAACAGCCATGGCAGGAGGATTTTTAAGTGCTGTGAAAGTTGTTTAAACAGTAGGCTAATAATAAATGAGTATTTGCTTTTCAGCACTTGTCACAAGAACTGATAAATTGTGTCCTAAGTTCCTTCTACGATGATTACTCTGGCGACTATGGATCTCTGAAAGAACTCTCAGCTGCAGGACTTCAGATACAGATCCTGAAAGCTGGACCCAAGTGCCACCTTTTGCCTTATTGTTATGTTTGTCTTTCCACTTCAGCAGTGGAATCAAATCAGATTTTTTATTTGGATTGAATTGGATTGGATTTTCATTTTCATCTACATTTACATTAAATGGTTCAGTCTTTGCATTTTGGCAGAGAGCTTTACTGGTGCTAAACTGTTAATATTCTTTTGTCCATGTCCTAAACTCATCATCTTAAACTCTTATGCTGAATTAAGTTCCTTACAGTTATCTATAATAAGAAGAAAGAAATGTTAGTTAACACTCTGACAGTGTTTTAAATAAAAATGGTCAATCCTGTCTAATCCTCATTTTCTCTCCTGTACAGGCTTGTAATTTCCTTTCTTCTTCTCATACCCCTCCCATTAAATCCTACCTTGTATTTAATTAGATATTTTCTTAATTTTGTGCTTTCTCATTTTTCTATAGGTAGAATTTTTAATGTTTCCACGGAATTTTTAATGTTCAAACCAGAAATGTCCTTGTTAAAGGGCAATCTGCTTGGAGTGATTACAGAGATGATGTCTTGGCTGTATTGAGGTCTGTCCACCCATGGTGAGCATGGGATTTTTGCCCTAATTGAATGGACACTTTGGATATGAACTACTGTGTATTTTCATTGACGTTGTCTTTGTTATTGTTCTCCCAATGTAATACTCTATCAATAGGGCTATTAAATATGATTTTGATTCAATGCTTTCAAAATGAAAAGAAAGGCTTTACTCATCTTTTCAGGGGGTTTTCAACTGATTCATCTTCCTCATTCTGCTCACTTTTATTCTCTGTTTCTTTTCATTCCTTTCTGACCTTTTAAAGTTGATCTGAACTAAAAAGGAAATGTAAACCCAAAACATTCTATTGCTCTCTATTTTATTTTTTTCAACACCTTGAAAACCAATAAATCTGTGAGCTCACATATAAATGTGATTTGCTTTCATCTCACTCTAAATTAGGAATTCTGGAAATGTAGGTTTAAAGCGTGGCACTCTGGAAGCTGGGCTGGTGTACCTTAGCATGTGGAACCCTTTTTAAGGTAGCTCTGATTCCATTTTACAAGAGTCAGCCCTAACTGCTTCTCTTTAAATAGCCCATTAGAGTCCCCTAATAGGAAAATTTATAGCTCTCAGCTGCTTCTGCATATGCATAATGCATGCAGAAATCAGATATCTCATGTGCCCTGTGGCTCAGAGACATTTCCATTCAATTAATAAGCAGTGAAGTAGATGACAAGATTATTAAACAAGTTTATAATAGATGAAAGATTTTATAGACTTATGACGTGGACTATTGACAGAGCTAAACATTTTTTCTGAAATAATGTATCTTTGTTATTTATTGAGAGGTAGAAAGGATATTTTCTGTTGCAGCCAGAACTCCCACAGTCATATTCTTGCAGGTTTGCATATACATGTGCAGATTTAAGAAAGTGTGGATACTTTGCTTCTCCCTTTAATGAGAAGATGTTCATTGGCACTCTGACTTCAGGCCTCCACCACCAGTCATATGACACAGTGCTGGATCTGAAGTTTGCCACTGTTACTCGGTTTTGACTTGGAGCTTGTTATTTTGGGCTGACTGGTGGAGTTATTAATCCATGGGAGGTAGACAGCAAGTACGGCTTCCCGAGTGTTGTTCTCGTGTGACCAAAATAGGAGTCAGATGTTTAGTCACATTTAAATAGTGTCTCTCCAGTGCAGTGATTGAAACTGAGCTCTGTTTTTAATTAAATAGAAATTCAGAAAGTCTTGCACATGATGGGACTACAGACAAGGTCCATTTTCTGTTTAACATGTAAACTCAGGTTTTCAAGAATGTGCGTGCAGTTCGTGTTTTTTAGTGTGAGACTAATTAATGCTCATGTCATAAGGCAAGCATAAGGTCTTAATATCCACCTCTTCCAAAATTCTATAATGGTGACTGGACTAAGAAGAAAGGCAAGAAAACAGGGAATAGGTGAAGAGCCTAGAGCTGATATAAAAGTCAAGGAAACATGTGAAATGAACTGGACAACAGGAAGAGTTCTCTTACTGCATTAGGACATGCAGCTCTAACTTCTCTGAGCTTAATACAACTGTCTGAGAATCTGTGATACTGGGTGGACTTTTTAGAAAATATCAAATCACTTTACAGGAAGTGTTCTTCCAGTAGAAAGCATCTAATATGTGCTGCTTGACTGAAAAATTCTAATTGATGATCTTGCAAGAGAGTTGTCAGCAGGATTAATTTCTCTCATCCAGTGAAATAAAAAGCAATCAATAACAAAAAGCAAAATAAATTACTAGTAATAGGTGTATCTGATTGTTTAAATGAAGCATACCATATGCATTATTATGCCTAACAGCATGTGAAATACACTTCAGATATGACATTGGTGCTAGTTTACTAAATTACAAAGCATAGCAGAGGGAACAAGGCAACATTAGTGGACAACATTATTTAATCTAGGAATCTTTTTTTAAAAAACCAAAATTACATTTGTTGCTTCATGGTAATTGGGACTGCAGATTTCATAATTTTTAAATTATCTTTTTCCCGATGGGAGAACTTGTTGAGCTACTGCTTACTAAACCTGTGCTCAGAGCACAATGACAAAGCCAGAACTGTTGAACTCTGTGCCTTGAGCCTGATGGTGCTACCCTGAATTTAGTTTGGAAGTCACAAGAATATCCAGTTCCTGTAGACTCTTTTCCAGGAAATGGTATTTACAAGACTGTAACTGATCTTTAATTGTCTTCTCCCTAATCTTTCCTGCCTGACAACTGGATTTATTGGTTTCCCATGCCAATCTGGAATGCCAACTATTATTACACATTTTAGGGAGGAAATTATATCCTGCTAAAAGCCAATAACGTGGCAATATAAAGAGGAGTGAGAACCTGCCTAGATAATTCTCTTCAAACAAGGACTATAAATTAAAACAAATGTAAAGGGATTAGGTCAAGTGATCAATCAGAAACAAAAATGACCCATACTGTGAGGATCCCAGCTGGATCCTACAAAGAGATTCCAATTCCTTGAAAAACTGGGGCTTCTAATCTAGTCTAGAATTTTTACTCAGCGATGAACCCTTACTGAAGTCCTGCCAAACTCAGATTTGAGGAAGAGAATTCTCTTGTCAGGAAGAGAACGCCCTGTGTCAGCTTTTCTTGTGACAAATAGAGATCAACTTGTTTTAGTTTTTGTCTGGTGACTCCTCTTTCTCTGCTCACATTTACTTGTGAGCCTTCTTTGCTCCAGTCCTTACTCTGGGCCTACACATGGCCAAGTTTCCACAGAGAACACTGATGCCACAGCTGCAGAGAACTTTGCTTCAGACTACAGGGAATGTCTGTACCAAGAAATTGGTTGATTTAATCATTATTTTTCTTGGAAACCTTAATTCAGTTGTGTAAGGAAGGACAGGGTTTGAGGGTTGCTCTCTTCTCAGAAACAGAGCCTCTTCACCTCCACTGGTCTTGCAGAGCATGTGGTTGTCAAAAACATTATCTTTTAAAAGAAACAAGTTGCCAGATGCAGCTTGAAAAACAGTGTTAGCAATATTCTTCTCTGTTAGAATAAAGGACACAAAATCATTTTCACTCTTGGGGAATCTTACTTTGAACACAAATGTGGAATAGTTCTAAAACCTTTTTGTTGCATTTCATGAAATACAATTTCATGGGCTGTTTAGATTCCAATTCAGTGTCTCATTGATGAGAGCCTTCCATATTCTCAACCAGGAAGAGATTTGGGTTTCTGTTAATTTTTTTTCCCATTTTTTGGCTGTATATTTTGGTTGGTGTAGTGTTTTGTCAATACTTTAAAAACAAACAAAAGCCAGTACCTTTTTGAGTGCTGCTTGCATTTCAGCGAAATTGTCCAAATCATCCAGAATGAAAAGTAAAACCAGAAACTTAAAGTGCTTTAAAGAGTCTTCTAAGATACCTTTTTTTTATGTTGAACCTTGTTTAATATGGAGCTCAGAATATGCTCACTATTGTCTTTTGAGAATGTTGCAATAATGGGGAATTTGCCTACCAAAAGGGATACTCAGTTGTTTGGGAGTTTTTATTGTATTTTTCAAAAGTGACTTAGTCTGAGGCAAGAACATTTTTGGAGAATAAACAGCCTGTCTAAAAAAACCCAATAAAAACCAAGCTTTTTTTGGGTAGACTTTTTATTGATAAGTTTTCAGTTCTTAAACAGTCATTAAGTTGAAACTAGGGGTGTTTTAGTTGGGGTTCTTGGATATAGATCCCTAAACTACTACTTGTTCTTGTGAACTGTTAGATGACAGAACAGTTCCTTCTCTTTTTGTTCTTCAGCATGGTCATAAATATTTATCTTCCCACATCAGTGAAATATTCTTGAGATACCCAAAGAGATTTGACCTCAGCCATGACTTTGTTATTACTAATGTAAATTGTTTGCATATGAGCAGTACCCATGAGCTATAGGCATGCCCTATATTTTATACAGAATTAGAACTAGAAAAGGAGACATTTCATATCACCTTTAGGTTGAAAAAGATGAGGGGAGTCAGCAGGTGGACAAATGAACATGAAGAAATGGGACTCATATCATTTTGTCAGTATGGTAAATGGTATTTTCAACACACCACCTGTTCAGCCTGGTGGGTGTATTGCTTGTGGGGAGACTAGAACAAAAAGTAGCTTTTCAAAGGGAGATATGACAAAAACAGGCAGTCAGGTGTTTGCAGGCAACTCCTTCAAGCATAAAATACAGGAAAAGACCATTCCATCCAAAATTAGTCCTTCTGAAAATTTAATGAATAGGAGATGGGAGTTGATGCCATTGGCTGCTCTGAGTCAGCATCTTGGCAGTGAATCAATTCATTAACCTCACTCAGCTGAGGGCAAAGGTCTTTGGGCCTTTCATGTAGAAATGAGTCTTTGTCACATTGGCAGAGGTCTTGGTCATAGCAGTTTTATGTTTTACCGCCTTAAATTCCACAACATTAGTTGAGAACAGAGTGAGAAGAAAATCTGGTTGTTTGAGACTGAAGTGACTTTATTATGAAGGCCTGACACACACACATAAATTCTTCTAACTTTATTTGAAGACCATATGGTTTTATACAATGTAAATTTGTCAGCATCATGCTATTTGCAGATTTGGAAGACAACATAAGCCTCAATATCCTCAGTGCTTTAATTACCTTAGTAAGCATCATGCTTAGTGGCATTTCTGGTTAAAGTCCTAATTAATCTTCTCTATCTAATGAGAATGTGAAGATTTGGCTTGTGGCTTATTATCCTACTCATTATTATGAATGATAGGACAACTGCATAAAGCCTCCAGTTTTACACTGCGACATAATTATTTATGAAAAGGCCTTGCCCCAGAAATGGAAATAATGATAATTACATTTAATCTTTTCATGGTTTATTCAGGTTTTTTTGTAGTGAAACAGTGAAACAGATCCCTATAGGACAGTAATTACTGAGAGAGGAAATGCAAGAAACTACCAGACAGACTTATTGGAAATACATGAAAGTGAGGTTACATTTTTCAATATCCTTAGTATTGTTACTTTTCTTGTTCATGTGTGTACATGTGCATGGCTTCATGTCATATGCACATTTTATAAGCTAATAATTCTAGTTACTGCTCTGTTTTAGCAGCTTACAAAGATGGACAGGAGGGCTACGAAAAGCTGCTTGTTTAAGCATCTCTAAGTGTGGCTGTTGTTGCTGTTTCTGCACTGATAAGGGCACAGAGAGTGCTCGATGCCAGGTGCCTCAGAAGGGCGTGCTCAGGGTTAGCTCCAAGGGAAGGGGGGGTTTACACCAGTTAGAGCCATTCTCAGCGCTCTGACACGTTCCATGTACTGCCTGGGAACGTCCCCACTGGGTGACTGACTGCTTTCCTCATCCTCTGCCCGAGGGGTGTCCTTAGTAGGCAGCAAAATGGGAATTTTCTTGTGTATTTTCATCATCAGCTGGTGTATCTATTGTTGAAATGGACTTGAAAAGGCAAAGCTATTTAATGGACAAATATTTTTCCTTTTGGAAAAAAACTATATTTGTGGACAACTTCCTGATTTTTTAAAAGTTCAAATAAAGCCTTAGCAGACATGATGAACACAATTTTTATGCTCTCAACAGGAAGAGTGGTGAAATGGCCTTGTTTAGGCTGGGCTGGAGAGCTGACTGGATTTACGGCATTTCTGTGTTCAGTGTTTAAGTGTGGATGGTATTTGCAGCATTCTTAAATCTGAGAGTCACTGCTAATGGCTTCTTCCTATGCACGGGCAGTGACCCTGTGCTCTGGGACGCTGGGCAGCGAGGCACAGGGCAGAGCCAAGAAGCAGCCACCAGTCTGAGAGCGAGGTCAGTGCTTCTGTTCTGTTCCCAGCGAGGCTGTGGGCTTGAGGCACTCATGAGCATCTCCTGGATTTGTGGTGAAGAAAGAATTGTAAGCTTTACTGTAGGAGTGTTTGAATGATGGCTGGGTACATGCATTTGGAAATCAATGAATAATGCAGCATGGGTAGGATTTCATGGTTTCTCTTATCAGCTGCCATCCTGTAGTTTAATATTTTGATAAGTGATTTTTATTTTGATTTCCGTATACATCTTTATGTCTGTCTAACTGCACTGCTGGGCAAGACAAGGAGGCAACAAAGAAATGGATGAGGAATGTTCTGATTTAATCTTAGGTAACTCTTAGTGTCACTTCACCATTTAGAGCAGTGCTGATGAATCACTCTACACTGGGAGTATGTAGATAATAAAATAGAGAGCAAGAGACCAAGAGTAGAGAACAAAAATATGCAGATTAAAATGTTGTTACCATATGCCACTATTTTTGTTGTTGGCACTTAGCTTTTCTAAGGAAATAGAGCAGAACTTAATGAGGGGAATCATTCTCCCAGTTGCTCTGGTTCCTCAAAAAGGGACCTTGGCAGCGCCAGGCAAAATTGTCTCTCTGAGACTTTGAGCTGCTCTTATGTGAAATGCATTTGAAAGTATTAAATCAGATCTAGTGTATATTGTAGCATGGAAATGTAATTTTAGCACAGATGTCACAAGGAATTACACTATCCCTGAACAGTGATGTTTTGATCACTCCCCTTAGGATAACATCTTGTACCTTATTACTGCTGCCCGCTGTCCTGATGCTCAGATAACCACAGATCTCTTGTTTTCAGGCAGCTACCCCAAGTGATGCATGCAGCAAGCTTCTGCTCCTTTTTGCCATAGCACTCTACAGTATTCAAAATCTTGTGCAGTGTCTGTCTGCAGCTGCTGAATGCAGCACAATGTCATTTTGGTCACTAGAGTTACACTTTTCATTTTCAACAGTATTTAAAAATTGATACAGAAAGGAGTTAATGGAAGAGATTATTAGACTTTTTATTTCTCAATAAACCTGAGTCCCAGTAAAAGGAATGCTTTGGATATAACATTTTTATCCTTATCCATTAACAGTGTCACTGGTAGTGTTTTAAATCCTGGTTTTTATGAGTGGAGTATTATGAAGGAGAATGACTTCTTAAGTAAAGAAATCTACTTCATTATTTATGATCTTTTCCCTCACACTTCTCATTTGTGGTTTTCTTTTTTCGATTGGTTTTTTTTATGTGTTATGAATGTACTAGCTTAGTTCAGCAATTCTTTATAGCAAGACAGGATACTAGGAAAGATGCTGAATGTGGGTACATTTGTCATGGAAAAAAGCCCTCTCATGTCAAAATGGAGCTGTGCCGACTGCTCTGGAAAGCTTAAATAGGTAACAGTAAATATGGATACCACTTCTTCAGTGCTCTGGCAAAAATAGAAACTTCTAATGTCTCATGGTTTGTTTTTATTTTTTTTTGCTACTAATTGACATCTTTGATTTTGTTAGTATTAACAAAATACAAGATTTAGTGGAAAAGAAAATGTGGACTATGGGATTTTTTTTAAGCCTTAGCTAGTTTAAAGTAGCTGATAATTCCTGGCTTTCTACCTGAAGGTGCATAAGGTTGAATCAAATATTTATTAGCGTGCTCACAGGCCAAGTTTGATCCTCAGCTGTTCAGAGCTACGTTAATGAGGAAAAAAAGAGGATATGAGCTGCATGGTGTTACAACTGTGCAGAATTCAACTGTCCTTCTTGGATAACGTTTCTGGGTGGTTACAGTGGGTCAAAGTGTCTGCTGAAACAGGTCACTGAACCTATATGCTGTGGAATATTCCATTAAAACACTATTGGAATGTGCAGGAGCTTCCTTGAACATAGCTATGTAGTTTTCTACTGCTAACTACATGACCTGAATAAAAATAGAATTCTTTTGTACTCTCCCAACCCTATGTGCATCGTTGAGGATGGTAATATATGTTTTATTTGCAAGATATTTACATTAGTTTTTTAAAACTAGGTATAATCTTTGTATTAATGTATTAGATATTAAAATTTGAGAGTGAGAACAACACAGCTCAGGAGGCAATTTTTTTTCTTTAGGATGAATTCAGATCTGTATGGCATGGTTAATTCATGTGGTTGCAGTCAAAATTCTGATGAAATCAATGGAAATAGATGTATATGTGATGTCTAAAGGATATAAAAATATGCAGTCAGAGTCTATACCACTACATAAGGATTGATATGTAGGTTGTAATTGATTCTTATACTAAAAGATGCATAGATGGGCAAAACTGCTGTTAATGCAATTATGGTTTTCCAGAAAATTAGACATCTTTCTGTGTTATTTATTTGTATGGAAAACTTGCCTGTTTATTACCTCTTTATTTCTGAACCATTTCTGTGGCCTTGTTTGAGTTTGCATGAATGTACAAATACACATAGAAAATTTCAACTCCTTCCCCAATTACTATTGGTAAACTTCTTAAGATTTCAAAAACCCTTTCATGGTGTTTCTGTGTACTTGGCTGAAAACACATCTCTTTTTATGGTGTTTCAGTTAAGAATTACCTGTGGTTAAGCTTCTTCCTATATGTTGTTGTGTAAAATCACATAATCTCCTAGAGAAACCGAGAGATATGATGCTAAATTGTTCATCACTACTGTCATCACCATCTGGATAGAAAGATTATTATTTTTCTCATTTCTCTGAAAAACAAAGAACAAATGCATCCTTTGAACAAACGTGAAATAAGTGACATCTATAGCTAGCTTGCTCAGTAATGAGAGTACAGATGTTGTTTTCTGTGCTTTCCCTGTTAACTTAGTTGTGTTCTGTAGAAAATAATAAGATAGGAGACTTCCTGGGAATTAAGACAGTTCAGGCATGATAATGTGTGTAAGACTGGACAAACCAAGCAAAGGAAAAAGGATAATTAATGGTCTCAGTTCGCCCAGATCTGAAAAGCAGGAACGCACATGAAAGTTATAAAGATTATCCTGTGTGGTCCTGCCCCAGGTTTATTGTGTCCAGTACCATGCCTATGACCAGCCCCAGATATCTGTGGTACAGGCTGGGAACAGAGCACTCCGTAGCTCAGAGGAAGGTGGGGTGACTGTACAGTTTGAAGTTTGATGTGTTTGCCTCCATTAATTCACTCTGTCCCCTTGGCTCTGTGTGAACTCTTGGAGCGCTGCGGCAGGAGGTCCCACACTCCGAGTGCCTGTGCACTGAGCACCCAGCACCTTTCTGTCCCAGGACCTGTGCCTTGTGCTGCCCTCACTCCCTGGCAGCCAGTGACACGGCAGAATGGCTCTTATCCAGGGTAATCGTGGCTCACTCGTCCCCCCGAGGTTCTCTCTATTTGTGTGAGCTGGCTGTCCTTTGCCCTTTCCCGTGTCGCACCCTGGGGTTATGTAATGGCACAAGATGTCTTGTTTTTGTATTCCTCCCTAGTCTTTCCCTGCCCACTGAGTGGTTTGGGCAGTCAGCTAATGCTCTTGTCAGCTGATGTCTTTGTGATCAAAAATTCAAAACTCTTGTTCATGCAAGAGCATGGACAGTATGGATCATTAAGCATGTCAAATTTGTGTGGGATTTTTTTTCTTTAATCTCTTTTAATTGCCAATGAATTAAATCAGTATTCCCCAAATTGAATGTGTTTTTTGGCAATGGTTAAGTGACCCCCCTGCCTCTGTTTTGGCCCAGAGGCTTTTTCATTCTTGCTCCCTCTGTCCTGTTGAGGAGGGGCAGTGACGAGTGGCCAGGGGCAGCTGGCCAGAGTCACCCCCTATTTGCTGATGTGCAGAAACAGTGTGGTAATAATTTTGATTGTGAAACTTCACTGAGGACTTCTTTGTACTGCAAAAACTGTTAACTTCTGTTTCCCATCTGCGTATACATATCCCAGGGTAAATACCTTGTGTCTTATATCAGGGCTACTTAATATCCTGCAGAGCTGTGGTGCAGAAACTTGCATCTCCCCTCTTCATTCCTCTTTGTTGATTTTTTTTGAAGAACTTTAAGTTTTGTGAGCTAGGGCTTTCCCTTGTCATTACATAAAGGCATACGGCTGTGTCTCCAGTGTACTCTGGTCTGCGTGTCTGTGCCTCCTGGCTGGTTATCTGGATTGTGTCAAACTGTGCAGCTGATGAGTTTTCCCGACCTTCCTTCCTTCAGTGCACTAGTTTTGCTTTCTCCTGTATTCCAGCTGATTGATTATCGGAGGAAACAAATTTTCTTTGGTGTTTTTGGGCTCTATCAAATACCAATTAATTCCAAAATTATTAAAGAGGGAGGAGAGGAAAGTGGAAAGGGACTCATAAAGGTCTTTTGTTTGTTTGTTTGAAATAGGAACAAAAAATGAAAGTACTGTCATGTAGCATCGATTTTTTTTTTTTTCCTTCTTTAGATAAGCTTCTCCTATAATGAATACAGCCTGGAAACAGACAGTTCTATGGCTCTTGTATAAAGCCAGTACAATGAGAACCCTGATGTAACATATTGCAAAAGGTGATGACTGCTTCTGTTTATACAGTTTCGTGAGTATTATGTATTTCTTCAGAAAAGAAAAAGTTAATAATAGGAAGTATCTATGACCTATTAATTATGTAAGCTGGAATAAAAAAGGGTCACAGACAGAATAATGGTACCAATATTTAAACAGGTCAAGGAAAAAACCCCACCCAGGATGTCTGAACAGGGAATTCTTATGGAGAGATGACTGCTGTTAACTGAGAGGTACATGTGTGAATATGTGATTGTTGTTTTGCATATTTTGCCTGGAGAACTTAACTAGCATGTCCAAACAAATGAGTTAAAGGTAGTTAAAAATCACTGCATTTAATCTTCCTAAAAAATGGCAACTGACCCGCAGATTTCCTTAAGTGGGGGAGAAACAGGAAGAAAATCTATAGGTTGATAAGAATTTTTTTTGTGATTTGTTTTTTCACATATGAAAAACAGATCGTAGACACTTATTTTAAAAACCCAAACAAAACCAAAACAACAATCAAACAACTAAAAATAAGTTGAAAATCCTTCCATAAGGATTAATGCCCGGTTGCCTACAGTTTTATGTCTTGCAACCTCCCTTAAAATCTGTCTGGTCTCTCACTAATCCCCTAAATGCTTTTTTTTGTGCTTTTGGCTGTCAACAAGCAGCACATGCCGTGGTAGCTGTGGAACTACTCATGGCTGACTGATCATCTGATTATTGCCCTTTCGCTGATGAGCTGAAATTTGAATTCTCCCTGCTCTCCTCTGCCAGGGCACTAATTGGATGCAGTTCTCTAGTCAGTCATTAGAGTTCACAAAGTTGAAAGTTAAATTTGCGAAACCTTAACCTCATCAAATTTGGTTAAAATGGTCCAGTGAACTAAAAAGTGGTTTCAGGGAGAATGAAGGACTGACAAATGAAGATGGACAAAGAAGGAGTGTGATATATGCTGTCTGCCTTTTTGGGAAAATGAGAAAAAGCAAAGATAAAATATAGGTACTTTCTAATCTGTTACGTCATCTCTGAAATAGCTTAACTGTAACAGAAATAATTACCTTAAAATTGGATGTTGGTTTGAAATTTTCAAATCCTTGTATCTTTAACTATACAGTTACCATTTGTTCCTTTGGGCCACTTTTTGAGTCTCATTAACTTTAATTTAGAACAGTGTTCTTGGGCAGTGCAGACCTGAAACAGTTAAAGTTTATCTTATTGCTGTATTTCTGTGCCTTAAACAACAATATTTGTTTTGGGAATACAATCTGTCTGCATCTCTCCTGCGGAGTATAGTGAAGGTGCATGGAAGTTGCTTGGAAAACGCTGCAGATCTTCAACTCCTGCATGCTTTGTTCAAATATAATTTCTAAGATGTAAAAGCACACACATTGTGTAAAACACAATTTGGGTTTTGGAAAGTTACCTAAGCTGGGACCTTGAGACCTCAGAGAAATCCTATCTGACCAACAAACTCTTACCATACAACTGGAAATATATAATCAAAACCTAGTGGATGAGAAACAAAGTTTATGAGAACTTAATATGAATGTTATTTTTAAATGCATGAATGTTTATTTGGTGACAAATGGAGGCTAAAAATTCATATCATTAATGCTTTGAAGAAACACCATGGACGGGGTGGTGGGATTATACAGCTGGAAATTATAGTCTCCCACACTTTCCTAATAGGTAAATATGGAGAATTCTGGGACAAAAATTTGGTATATGTGTTGTTTCTGACATTTTTGTGGTATAAGTGAGGATGAAGTCAATAGACTTACACCAGGAAAGTTTGAAAGTGAACTGGGTGATTTTTTTTCCTGTGTTTACATTTTTCAACAGATTTTCATCACTAGGCACTCTCTCTGCATGAAGTGTAGCTGGGCATTAAGGAAACATTATGGAACCTCTTTTGCAGACATGTTATTCCTACAGATAGAAAAATACATATTTAAATAAGTAGGAGTGTACATTGTAAGCATCTTGCACTTGATTTCCATTGGAGAGCCTCAAAGAGCTTTCGAGGTATTAAAGCCAAGCATTCAGGCAATAAATACAGCTAAATTGAATTTCTTTCTCTCATATAAATAAAGCTGAGCAGGGGATAGAACAAAATGACCTCCAAAGGTCCAGTCAAACCTAAATTATCCTGTGATTCTGGTACTATAGTTTAATGAAATCTACTCTCTGTTTATCTCTAAGTTTATTAATAGAAGGAACATGGCTCTACATTGGGAGAAGGGTTTGTGGCATTTGAAATTACAAAATGCAGGATAACTAGGAGCACCTGAAACCTTGGAAATCATTAGGAAAAGTCATGATCAAGGCATTTGGGACTGCCTAAGAGAGGAAGAAAAGCTGACCTGGTGTATTATAGTGGCTCAAGTGATTTTTTTAATATTGCAACATTTAAATAGTTCTACAGACAGTTTTCTTACATGGCCTTGAAGTACTCTAGGTCAGAATAAGCCAATGCTGTGGCACGGGGCTGAATGATGCAGTGTGAGGACTTAAGCAAACCAGCTGTCATGGGTTTTGGTCATAAATGCCAAAGACATAACAATTTCAAATAGTGAAACTTTTAAAGGTTAAGTATCTGCAAAAACCAAAGCATGTGCTATTGGTTGAATTGCTGCAGTGAGCACAGATCAGTGAAACTGAAGTGATGATAATTGGAGTGCTGAAGAATGTTTACTGTAGTATTCACTCTGCCAAACCCCAAAGCACTTGATTTGCATCCTCTGCATATAGAATGTTTTTAAAAGTACCTAAAGAAGAATGAATAAATTTTGCAGTTTGAGAGTATGAAAGTTAGGAAGTTAGAAGACTGTAGAGATTTTTTTTTTTTTTTAACATTTTCAAATAGCTGTTAGTGATAACTGGCAGGTGGACTTGAACTCCAGATGCAGGGCTGGAAGGAGGCAGGTGAATGTATTATCAGGGAGTATTGGTGTAAGGGCATGTGAAAGTGACACTGGGGACTTCCAGACTCTCAGAGTTACAGCATTGGTTTGCCACTGAGAGAAGACAATTGGATGCAGCAGGAGTCAGAGATTCATGAAAAGGAAAAGGAGACCATTAGGCTGGAGTTCATAATCAATTGTCAACCAGTATAAAACCTCTATGGTAAGGCAGATACTAACTGAACTGATAACTTAGTATTTAACTATTAAGTGGTAATAAATTGCTGATGTGCCATTAACAGATGTAGGGAATTAGTGATTTAACATTTAGAAGGCCATAAGACAAGCAATGCAATAATATTATAGTTAAGGCAGAGTGAGGCTGAAGGGGCTGCTTCTCTCTGGGTTGGTTTTAGGGAGGTAAATTCCCAGTAGGACAACTGCAGGACAAGAACTGAGTAACTGGTCATGTTTCGGTTGGGTTTGGAACTGGCTCAGCAGGGATGAAGAGCTAATCTGTCTACACAGGTAGTACAAGAGAGCACAACTCACAGAACCCCTGGGATATACAAAATTAACATTTAAGTGTGACCTGCAAAAGATGCTGCAACACTGATGGCCCTCTCCCCTGAGCATGGCCTGTTGTGGAGGGAAACATCACCACAGGCAACCCAGATGTGCCAGGCAAAGCCCTGCTGAGCCCCTGTGCTGTGAGTGTGCATTGAATGGACAGAGGAGTCCAAACCTGTGCGAGCTGGGAGAAGTCAGGGGTTCAGGAGCATTTGTTGTGATTATAATGCTTTGTCAATCATCAACATTATACCTGTGTCCTGTCAAGGTTATCTCAGTCATACAAAGCTGGGGTTAGACAAAGACAACTGACAGACCTGAGCGCTGCTGCTTGGTGTGAGTAACCACAGTTATCCGGGGTAGGGTGTATGGAAGCTTTGCTACATGAGCAGCCACAGCCTCTGTCCTCACAGGGCAATGCTGCTCACATTTTTGCTTTCCCACTAATAGCACAGAAAGTGATTAGGAGGGATTCAGGAGAAGCAATTGAAAAAATAACTGACTTGTGAAAGATTTAATGAACTGAATTTATTTTCATATGCAAGTGAAAATGAGTTTTAGTTAAGGATAACACATACAAGGGGAATAATATTCTAGTAGTTGATAGCTTTTCAATCTAGTTGAAGAAGTGATATGAAATGTTCTGGCAATCAATGTGAAAACAGACATACTGGGAATGAAATCCAGGAACACATTCATAGCTCGGTCTGCAGTTAACTTAGCCATGGGAACAACCTACTTAAGGACGTGGTGAGTAATTTGCCATTATCCAAAATCAGGGAGAAAAATCTAATTTAATCCTGCATTTTTTAAATGGATCCTGAAAAATATTGGGGTCAAGTCCATGTAGAAAGTAAATAAAAAACATTTCAAAGTAGAATTTAGTCATGACACACTCTGGTTACTGCTTGTCTCTGAAGTACAGTAGCATTGCATGGTTTTTATTTTCCCCTGGAGTCAGCTCAGTTAATAATTATTGCTGCTAAATCTGACATGTATTCTACATTTCTTGGGAAAATGGAAAGATTTTGTAAAATAGTGATGAATAATGAACTTGTCAGATTTTTCTTTTTCTTCTGATAAGTGATAGGTGTTTATATTTAATCATATCTGTTTTTAGGACTGCCCTTCCTAGATTGCTCCTCAGTTCAGGAAAAGAGGGTCCTGTCCACCATTTTATGTCACTAGACAGTGAAGCCAAGACAGAACAAGTCTGCTGAGATGAGATGAGATTAGATACTGTTTTGTGTTTTCCAAAAAGGACAGTGCTTGCTTCTAATTTTATCTTTGTCTAGACTGTGCTTCCAGTGGCAACAGCTCAGCACTGAGCACTCTGCAGCAGGTGCTGGGATGAAATTACTTTCAGGAATGGAGTTACCAAACACAGTCCATTTTTATGGTCCACAAAGAGAGGAAAAGTCTGGCAGGTGTTTTCTTGGGATCCTCACTGGAACTGACCATTGCAAGTTTACCGTCCAAGAAGGACAAAAATGTCTCAGATTGTAAAAATTCAGGCTTTTTAAATGCCCTTTTCCTCTCCAGCAGTTCACTTTGACTTGTTTTGGAATTTGTACCTCTGTTAGGTGAAAATAAAAATTTTGGAGGCACTTGAACAAAATATTGCTAAAGAAAGGCTTAGTTGTTTCAATATTTCCCTTTTGATTTTTCTCTTGGCTGGAGAGATCAGGCAGAACTCTTATTTCATAGTACAAGCCCAATTTCTTTTGTCACCCACATTACCAGCTTTTATGAAAAAAGAAAAATAGGTAATCTGTTGCAAATGGCACAAACCCAGTAACCAGTACAACTGGTGAGAGAGATCACCAGAGATGCTGGTGATGGGATCTTCTGCTTGATGGGACCTTCTCCTTGAGCAACGGGAATGTCTGAGCAGAGCATGTGTTTTCTGCATGTCAAGCAGAACAACTGATGCTGTATTCCAACAACATCTAAAGAGCAGATCCCAAACTTCTGGACAGAAACTTAAAAGTCTAAAACACAGAAGGAAGGAAATGCCAGGCATAATGAAGTCTGGACCACAGAGCCTGAAACCAATGTTTTCTCTATAGGTTTTCAAGAACCATCTTTTTACAAGACTCATTGTAGGTGATAATTTAAGCAGAAAATATTAAAAAAAAAAAAAGTTTTCTGCAGGAGAAGAGATGAAAGTTTTGTCACTATGGGTACAATAAATACCTGGAATCTGAGGGTCAAGAGGATTGTCCTGGGTGGATGAAACTAGGACACATTATGTAATTATATTTACATTTTCTGTATGCCCTATCAGAAATGAGTTTCCTGATTTTTATTCTTTTAAAGGTTTAATTGATTTTCATTATATGTGTATGTGGCCTTCCCTTTTCATTACTTTCAAGAGTATGAACCTATATTTCTGCTGATGCCAAATAGATTACTAGTTTGTGTGTACAACCCGGACAAAGGAGAAGTTCAATAGCTACAAAAGGCTTCTACAGACGTAGGAAAAATTAAACGTCACTCCTATTACCTAAAATCAGGTGACGTTACTAAAATTAAACGTGCTTTTGGGCAGGTTTGACCCACTGATGCAGTCAGACAAAGCCTGGATATCCAGCATAAAAGAGTGTGTGCCCTTTGCATGTTGTAAAAATGTTTCCCCCTTCATTTTACTACTACATTAATGAAGCAGAAGCAGTAAAATGACAGTTCTACATCTGAGATATGAGTCTGATACTTTTCCCATATCTTCATACACACTTTAGATCGTGTGTGTGGATTGTGTATGCTATTGTAGGATGCCTCCTTTTTTTAGGGGATTTTTCTTTTAATGGAAGTTTTTTTAGCTAATCCTTTTTTATCAAAAGAAAGCAACCTTTGATCACAACTCATTTAAGCTTTCATCTTTCAAGTTGTTGTGAAATACACAAAATCAATATGTAATATGTGGAAGATTTGCCTGTGGTGAAAGGTCAAGAAAAAGAATTTTTCTCCTAGCTATTGACACAAACACTTGGAGGTGAAATATTTTTCAAGGTATTTTGTGTCACACCTGAAGTCACATTGTGTGATATAATAATCAATAAAGACCACAATGATAATAATAATTTCATTCTGTCTGTATCAATGTTTGTGAACAGTTTATGAACCGATAAATCTCCCTTTGGCTGCTGCAGGGCTGGTTAGCCATCGTTATGAAACAGAATGATCTATTCTGCAAGCATTTTTTTTTTCAATCTAAAATTATAATGATGAAAGCACTTCTTAATTTAAAGTAAAAAGAGAAAGATATAATGCATTTGTTCCAATTGATAAGACTCAGTGCAGAAATATGTAGGTTGCAAAGTTTGCTCTAAGCAAAAATAATCTCCCAGGTATTTTCTTCCACCTGTGAGAGAGCTAATGTCAAGTATTCACAGCGCTTGAGAAACTTTGCTTCTCTGAAGTACGTGATGAGATCTGAGATACATACTAATTGTGGAATAAGTCTTAAAAGGGGTTACTGAAGTGTAGAGAACTCCAATGAGTTTCAAAAAGGAGTGAGGGTTTTAGAAGTGCCGATGGGTGAATGTAGTGGCAAAGTATTCACATTTCTGGAGACACTGAGGGAGTCTGCAAAAAGCTTTGCTGCGTTCAGCAGAAAAGGATCTCAAAAAATACCCCCCCAGTCTTATGGTGTGATGACTTCAGTTCATTCTGAGACTTGCATGCATTTTACATACCGGAAATCAAAGCACGTTAACTAAAATGGTGTGATTTTTTATTTATTTCTTAAAAACTGCAGGAAACTCCACAGTGCTCAACACTGCAAGGGTTAATATGACACTGTAAGTCTGACATTGGCTTTTAAAGGCATAAAAATCTGATTGTTGGCCTTTGAGTACAACAAAGTACATGCATTAGGAATTGACTTGATGTTGTTTTCTTATTGAAAATCATGTAATGAAAAATTACTGATGAAGAGTCCACTGAGAAAGCCTATATTTTTTCTTCATAATATCTTGAGCTTTCTAATATAATTGAATTTATTCTTTTACTTTAGGATGTCATTTCTATAAACAAATTTATCTTTACAAATCATTCAAGGCAGTTGTCATAGAATCTTACAATAATTTGGGTTGGAAGGGACCTTTGAAAGTCATCTCTAAACTGCAAAAGACTAAACAAAGATATAAATAAAGTGGAAAATTATGTTTGAAATGTACAATTTTAATGCAAAATCATTATAAATATTTTACTCATATATTTTTGTATCTGCATCATAGGAAATCAGGTTATTTTGTTTTATTTTGTAGCTATTTCTGAAAACTAAGCTGAGAACGAGGCTCATGGTCCTGCCTGCAGCCACTTTGCTAAGGATTGAAAGGACCTCTGGAAACGCCATTGGAATGTCTCGGCCATTCAGTCGGGGTAAGTCCCTTTTACATGTTTAGCTGGTGCTAAAGAATAAAAGCATGATGGGACAAAAGCCACAGGCACTCCACAGGAGAAGGATGGTACAGTCTCAGTGGTGATTTACAGAGATGATGAATGGATATAACCAACATTTGGTCGTTGTTGCATCAGCAGCAGTTCTCACTTTCAAATGTAGGTAGGACTGGAAAGCCAGGCAGTGGCCCAGCTCTAACACAGGGATTTTGTTTGTGTTTATGACTTAAGCTGAGAAGAAAATCTCTGTTTTATTTAGGACTGAAATGGGACTTGAACCTCCATCAGTGCACTCTTACAGAGGGCAGCATGAGTTCACTGAAATAGCAAGCTTTTTATTTAGACTTTTATGCAGTTCTATATAAAATCATTGTGCCTGCCTGAAACCCATTAACTAGCCAAACCACTAAAATATTCCTACCTTTAAGCAGATGAAACTTTTCATGACAAATTTATTGTAACAGTTCGTGAATGACCACATGGGAGCTATTCTAAAACATCAAGTTGTTTTTGGAATATAAAATGCAATTTTGTGAGAAAATGATAGGCAGGCTACTGGAAGAGATGATTTTCTGAAATATAAAACATAAGGGAACTTTTCAATAAATCTGGATTTTTTTACTGTGTTTCCATAACAGCATCAGAAATATCTATTTAAAACTAGAAATTAGTAAGTTATAATGACATCAATTCATTAAAAAATGAAAGAAGCACCATATTATGTCTCATTAGATTGCTGTAAACCTATTGCATTTTACCCTTATATTTTCTGTCTGCATTGTAAAATATGTGTTAGAAATAGCTATTTAATGGTAGCAAAAATCAATCATTGTGATGTATGAAGTCAGACATAGCTTCAGCCCTTCACATTTTCTTCTTGTGGACTTTATTTACATAATAAAAGATCCATGTTTTTACATGGACCTGTGAATAGAGACGTTGGAAAAAAAGAAGAATAAGAATAAGAATAAGAATGCAATAAGAATTTTATGAAGATCTCAGTTAATATCACAAGAGATTTTTTTTCCTTTTTAGTTCAATACATATCCTGGAGAGTTGTCTGTAAATGCAGATACCAAATCAGGGCCATGAAATATTTATATATTTAGAAATAGGAAAGAAAAAATAACACGTGGGGAAAACTCTAATACAGAATCTCCCCAAGTTGTACTCCCCAAGAGCAAATAGTCAGTTCTGATATAAACTGAATGTCTGCTCCTTTTGCTGTGCTTGGAGGCTGCTCCCATTACGTGACACATTCCAGCAGTGCAGACCTGAGGGCTCAGTTGCACACAGAAGTACAAAAATGAAATTCCCAGGCTGTGCAGAAGGCACAGTTCAGCACAGAACATAGAAGGCTGCACTTCAAGTCCTCCAGTCCCTTAGAGCAGTGAAATAACAGGCCAAAATTCAGTCCTGAAGACTGCTGGGAGCTTGAGTGCAAGGAGAATATTGCTTCTTATCTACAGGCTGAGATTCAATCTCCGCCATCTTCAGAATTCTTCAATACAGATATCCCTATCTTAGCTAGATTTCTTTTGAACTTGATGAAGAGAAAGAGGCTCTTCTAGAGAGTGATTCATCAGAACTATTTTGTGGGTTTTTTAAGGAAAAGATTAGGTAACGTTTGTAACATTCTGAGCTGGGTGAAATGACAGATTTTGCTCCCTAGGAAGTACAGATATTTCATGCTGTTTCCTGTGGGAATTGTTTGATGAACAAGTTGAGTTAAAGCAACCTGCTGCTCTCTTGTTGTTTGAACTAGAACTTCCCAAATGGCCTAACTGTTGGAATCTGTAGTGGGAGCTTTAACGAATAACTCATATTAGAGTATTTTGTGGTTAAAATTTATTAGCATGAAATACTGTGATATCATGTTTGTTTCTATGGATTCATTGGAACAATCCAAGGTAATACCTTTAGGTATTTTTCATCTTTATATTTAGAAACAACTTCATTATTAGTTCTGAATGATTCACTTCAATAAATTTTGTATGATAGCTTATGGAGTAAAAGGTTATTAAGAACAATGTATCAGTTTCAGTTTAGCATATTGCTATTCTTTTAAGATAATAGGATTGGACAAAAAAGTAGTGGCATGAACATACCCCCAACATCTCTAAAGGAATACCTGAAAACATTTTGTGAACTTCAAAACACATAAGCAATGAAAGATGATTGTGTATTGTCCTGCTCTGGCAGTGGTAACTCATGCGCACTGATGCAACGCTGCAGCTTCCCTCCAGGTTCAGAGGTCTGTGTGCCAGACACATGGACCAAAGTGAAGCAGGAGGAGCACCAGGGGATGCCCCAGGGTCCTGCACAGCCACAGCCTGGCACAGCATCCCCTGCTCTGAGCCCGAGCCTGGGGAGAGGGAGCACCACTCAGGGCAGCTGCACAGCTGTGCTACCCCTGCTAAGTCTGTACCCATTGAAACTTTGTGAAAGAGACCCTTAAATCCCTCAGTCTGCTTCTCTGAGTATCAGCTCTCAATTTTGTTCACCCTCAGCTTTTTCCCCCACCTTTGTTTACAGGCTATCTCATTGTTCATGTTTGTCTATTTTGGCCGCGGCTCAAGGCCAGAATTGAGGCTTCCTTTTGCCTCTCTGCAATATGTTGTATAAATCTATGCTGTATAAACATCAGTTGGGATAACTGCCATCTCCTTAGAATTTTCCTTTTTTCCCAGCTGAATATATTAGGAAAAAATCACCAAATGTTCCTATATCAGACTAATTTCTGATTCTTTTTAGAGGTGTGATTGGGATAGATAGATAGACAGACAGATAGATAATTTCTTGGTGAGCAGACCACCAAATACAGAGTAGAGAGGAGTTTAATTAACTAGTGTGGAGAAACTGCAGGAGAACATATATCTTGTGGTGGGTAGAAAGTGAGCAAGATCGATTTGTTTGTACTGGCAGTATCACCCACAGAGTATCACTGCTAACAGGGAAAAGGGCCTCACTCACAGATCCATAAAAGAGACCAGGAGACATGGATAGCACAAAGAACAATGTTCACTTAGGGCTGAGATGTTTCTGTGACCTTTAACCAAATCTCAAGGCATTCTGAGATTTTTATATCCCAGGTGATGGTTTTAGGATGGTTTAAAAAAAAAAAAGTAGGAGCAAAAAAAACCCCCTCAGAATAGAATGTCTCATTCATATGAAAATTTATAAAATCATTTAAAAAGAAGGTGCTGGGAAGGCTAAATAAAAAATGAGCAATAATGGACTAAATAAATTCAGGAAAAGAGGTAATGATTATCATTTTACAAAGTGATTCTATGCTGTAAAAGTCAGCTGCTTAAGTAGTTTTTTGATAAGAGACTTTGTTCTATTTATCAGTATCCTTGTAAAATGTGCAATGGAGACCTTCATCCAGTGCAAAATTGCAGTGTTTCGGGGTTTTTTTCCAGCTTCTGGTAGTTCTGGAGCAGAGCATCTCTTTACTCACTAGCATTAATATTAAAGATGTGAAACATATTAAGCTGTCTATGTAGGTGTTTTTAATTAGGTAGATAACTGGTTAAAATTTGACCGGAGAAGGCTTTTATTTGGGGAACTTCCTGAGCTGCTCTCCATTCCCTGTTCAATAGCTAAACTTTATGTCTAGTAATAAGAGTTGCAGTTTAAATATTCTGAGGAAAGAGAGAAAAATCCAAACCAATTTTTAGCATTTTCAGCCAGTTCCTAGCAGCCAGTAGATGTCATTCTATGTCTATTTTAATGCCAGTTTCTACTGTTCTCATGATGTTTTTCTAAATAACAAATTGCAGACAGGAATGGGGGGAAACATTTATGTTTAACTTTTTTTTCTGATTAATGCACAAGTCTTTATCTTTCTTTTCAGTAATGTAAGGTGTCAGAGTGTGAAATTGGTACTTGATGCAACGGCGGCTGATAAGCTTCTGTCTTTCCGTCACTCATCTATTAGTACTATTAAATTTATTTATATGTTTGTACGAGGGATTTGTCAGCTTTGCACTGTGCAGGGTTTTTCTTTCTTTTCTATTTTTCTTTACAAATTCCTTTTCCTTTCTGAGTAGGTTTGCTTGATGCTGTTCCTGTAGCTTTTCTCCCATCACTTCTCGAGATGTCAAGGTCAAACACGAGGAGTTTTGTAACCCGGGGGGGACACACAGACTGCTGCCCGGAGTCACACAGAAGAAAGGTCTGAGAGCAAATGGAAAGAGAGGTTTGGTATTTCTTTTCTGAATAACCTTATTGTTAACGAAAACCCAAATGCAGAGCCCTGCTGGCAATTGTAGCAAACACACTTCTATCTTCAGTAAGGATTTTGCAGTCTTGCTAAGATAAGCAATTTGTAATTAGTCATTTCATTCCTGTCCAAAGATACATAGTGACTGTCTTGAGAATAGTGTGGGCCGAGGGCCAAAACCATGAGGCTGTGAGGAGACTGAATTGCATGTGCTGCCTTTGTAATGCTCACACCAGCAAGGGCCGGTGAGAGTAGGAGGAAACCTGCTGTTCCTTCTAGGGCTGGAGTAACTCAGGTGCCAGCACTATCAAGCTGACATTTTTTAAATACTGAATTCTTATTTTTGCTTTTTGGCAGCCATTGTTTCACCTGGTCCTGCTCTGTCACATAGAGACCTCCTGTGTTTTGTTAGCCCCTGAGCTGAGGTAGATGCTCTCCAAGGTACCTTTACTCTGCTCCAGCACAGAATTTGCAATCCATGGTCCTGGAGAAGCCCTTGCTGTGCCAGAGCAGAAATACCCCATTTTCTGCAGAATCAATCACAAACACAGGAACACAGGAAACGCAGGCCTTAATGTGAATTTTCAGATAGGAGAATCTCACCTGGTTTTACAAAAGTAAGGTTTTAAATGAGACTGGAAGAATAAAAAAAGGATTACAGAATTACATTCTATAAAGGGTTTACAATATACATTACCTTTGAACCCACAAGGGTTAGGCAGAATGGCAAACGTGGTATCTCGGTTTGGGTCATACCAATGCCACTGCAGATTCTCTCCTTGCAGTCACTGAAGTGTAATCAGGTGGGCAGTAGTGCCATAAACTGCTCTGCAGGTGCTCAGAAGGAATCTAATCTCTGTGTGTGTGCTGGGTAATACATGCAGAGAATTAGTTACAAACTGCTGGCAAGGGTCAGGCTGCTCCTGCTGCACTTGGGGCTGTGTGACAGCTCAGGCTGGTTTCCCACATAACCACACTAATATCACACCAGTGCCACACAGTCACTGGAAAGAATCTGACACAGGAGCATTGCATTTCCTCTGGATCTTGGAGCTGTGATCTTAGATAATTTTTTATCATAGAGAGCTACCATCTCAAGTAAAGCAGGAAATAAAGCTAATTGGAATAGTTACACAAAGTGTTCGTGGTACCATGTGTCCCATTAGCATATTAATATTTATGGCAAAAAGTCACAATAAAGAGATGCTGCAGTCACAAAAGGAAAAAGAGTAACAAATCCATCATCAAGTGATACAAAAATAAGGAGAAGAGAGACTGAAAGTGTCTTTATACTTTGTAGATACCTACAGGCAAAATGTCTGTCTGCTGAAGGATATCACAATCTTGGTACTGTTTGCATAGCTGAGGAAATCAGTTCTATGAACAAGCAAAATAACCACTACTGCCTGTGTAAAGAGGAACAAAATAAATAAAGGAAATAAGTGTGATGGGGCTTAAAAGAACTGAGGAATATAAAGACACTCTGAATCGAGGGGATCAAGTGCTAATCAGTTTAAATGTCTTGTACCACTACAAGGAAGAGTGTGGAAACAAATCTCTTTCAACCAGACAAGGAAATAAGAAAAAGGCTCAGGAAATGCGTTGTGGCAGAGGGTCTAAAAGACCAAAGATGTTAAAGCTCAGTTGGTTGGACAGAGGACAAAGCTTTTGTTGTCTGGCAGTGTGCATCTGAATACCTTTTGCTGAATTCTGCACATTTTTACTCACAGCACCAAAAATAATGAAATTGCTTTCTACCTTTTAAGCTGTGAGTCACTTTGCTGGAGCGTCATTGCCCAGACAGTCTGAATGTGCCCAGCAGACAGAGAATACCAAAAGGGAGTTGAAATTTACATCATGTCTGTGTCGTGACAAAGGAAAATGTAAAGATAGCAACTTCTCGGGGGGTTGTTATTAGGATCCTTTCAATCTGTGCCAAAAGAACATTATTCAGAATTCATACTGGGATGTGACTTGTGACTGACAAAATCTTTAGTCCTGAGTGTGTCTACTCATCATCTAGAAGACGCTGTATCCCATTGTTGCATGCCTCTATAAAAAGGCTGAAAGAGGAAAAAGTTGAGAAGAGCATGGAAAGGTCTGCAAGGTGCAAAGGAAAGAAGGGAAGCCTCTAATAATTTCCACACTTCTTCCTATTTTCACCCGCATGAATCATGCCATGCAATGCTGAGTCTGTGTGCACTCAGGGGAAGGGAAGGGAGGACAGGCAGGAATTTCTGCTTTAATCTGTCACCTAGCCCCATTAAAAAGGCTGGATGAATTGCCTTCAGAGATTGGCACAGTCTGACTGGGATGGCATCAGAGCAGTGAAAAATAGGTGCTTGGAGAGAGGTGAAAAATAGGTGCTTTAACTGTTCAGCTGCTTTTTCATGAAACTGTGAGCTTGGCAGCACAGCAGGCCTCATCCTTCTCACCTTGCACCTCTTGCATTGCCCCGCTCCTGTAAGGACCATGAGGACATCAGCATTAGAGGTGTGTCTGCTCCACATACCTGGGGGCCAGCTCAGTCTGAAACACTGGAAGAGAAAAGCCCTGCAGTGGGTTTCCTCAGAAAGCTGTGTCCCTGCAGAATCAGATGCACAAGGAGTAGTTTTGTTTCTTAGGACAGGCCATAGCTGTGGAAGGAGGCTGACTAGAGGGGCTGCTGCTCCTCTTACCCCTTTCTTCGCATTTCATTGAGCTCACACTGAAATGACCTCACAGGTTTTCAGATATGCCCAATTTGTTCTCGTCTGTACCTGTGGGTAAGTACGTAATGTATTATAATCCGGAGACGATAACGACCTATTAATGCATCCCACTATGTACTTCAGTAATTGTATCCAGTGATTCTGCCGAAGGAAAAAATTGAGTTAGTGCCTTCGTTTGTGCTGTGAATACGATCCATCTTTTCTCCTGTGTCCAGGGCTCTAACTGCAATAATTAGTTGGCACAGACCATTTGCAAATTTGAAGTGACTATATTATGTGATTCTTTCTTTGCTTTATCTTTCTGCCTATTTAGACAGGAAACATATGTCATCAGCTGTGGATTCGGCTTTTACAAATAGATGATTCTGTCTTTCTGGGGACTGTGGTGCAGAGATATCTCAGTTACAGATGCTTTGTGGTTTGCAGGGCCTACTCTTCCAAAACTGGTGCTTTCTAAAAGCAGAGAATTAACCTTTGCTTACCACTATTCTCTTTCTGACTGTGGCATGTATATATAAATGCCTTGACGTAGGAATTTAATTATTTTATGTACATCACAAGGCCAAAGCAAGCCTTCTGTTCACCTCACCTTCCTTCTTTTCACTTCTCTCTTTTTTATGGTAAAACTGATATGATAAGGCTTATGCTATGGAAACATTTAAGTGATCTTGTTCTTTTTAGGCATTTGTTTTCAGTTCCAGATAGAAGTGATATCTTGTACTTCTTCCTGTGAAAATTTCTTGTTCACATCAATAAGCCTGAATCCCAGTTGTATGTCTCCAGTGGTACATTGGTGTTAATTACTGCTGGATTTGATTGTTTCTTTCTTTCTTTCTTTTGCTTTTCAAAGGTGATGGCTTTGGGATCAGCATCTGCCCAATACCAGCTGGTCTGATGCAGTGTTTTACCAAATACACAAAAAAAGGATCTACTAATATTTTAATATTTTACTACTTACATTATTATTCATTCTCACTAGTCAAGGAACCGATATATGCTTTTCTTTGTTTGTTTGTTTGTTTGTTTGGTTTTACCTTTTTATTATGTAATAGAATTATAATTTCAATAGGCAGAAATTATATTATTTTGGGGGTAAATAACTTGCCATTTTTTTAGGTAGAGTTTAAAAGTTTTGAAATAAGTAATTTTTGAATACTTCTAAAGTGTACTTAATTTATTAGGAATATATGAAAAATAAGCATTTGAGACTCTGATTTTGTCTGTTTCCTAAATTTCAAAGCTAAATGGCTGTCTATTAGTCATAATGTACATAATTTATATCTAAATGTCAACTGTAACAATTAGGCTTTGTTTTCCTCATTTCTTTAATGGAGATAAATACAGTAGCCTTCTGAGGTTCTTGAATTTTTAGCTGTTTCTTTCTACTGCGTATAAGTAACCTGAAGAAGTTACACTGTTTATCTGCTCAGTTAAAAAAAAAACCAAAACAAATAAAAGACCTTTAAATTTAGCAGTCTTCTAGCTTTGGTCACAGGCTAGTTGTAGATATAGGAATATTCTGTATATAATGAAATACCTGGAAAGTACCAGTTGCTATTCAAAATGACTCTGCCTGAAATAAGCAACACAAAGGTCATACTTAAGATAATAAATATTCATGTAATTAGGTTATATGTAGCTACACAGAACACAATAGCACCAATCATCACAAGTGATTGAAATATTTTTATCAAATTCAGTGATGATTGAGAGATGAAGAACACTGCCTAGTGGAACGTGTTCTTAGAATACTCCATGGGAGTTAAGAGTTCAACTGTTCAAAACATTGGGATAATTTCAATATCTTTACCAAACCCCTGCTTTTTTTCTCTTTTTATGGTGCAGTGTTCTGTGGCAAAGTCTGGGTCAAATTGCTCCCATTCAGCAGCTTTTCACATCCTTTTTGTGTCACAAAAATTGTCTGTACATGACACAATGAAATGCAGAACTGTTCTGCTCTTACAGTTTTCATTACAGAAATAATACATAAATTAGTCACAACTTTCCTTGTACACAGTGGCACTACCTGTGTTCCTCCCTTTCCCTGTTTTAAAAGCTAAGGCATTAGTGCAAGTATCTTTTCTAAGTTCCGCTTAAAATTATTACTTCCTGCTTCTGAATTCCATCTGAAATTTGAGCAGGATTCAGCACTCATCACCTCCAGTCTTAAACTGTCTTGTGTAACAGTGCACAGCAACATCTGTCCAAAAGATCTCTGGTTTGTCGCGGTGCCTGTTTCTGAGCCATAAGTTGCAAACCACAACATTATCATTCCCCACATGGATTCATTCATCCTGCACTGCACGGCAGCAGCTGGAGCTGCAGGCGCAGCTCTGCACAAGGTACCCTGCAGGGAGAAGGGCAGACCCGCGGGGCTCTCCCTGCACTTGCATGGAGGGAGAGCCTGATGTTCAGCACTTGGAGCAACAGAGGTTTGGCCCAACCCAGCTAGTTTGCCTATCAGCTTGCAGTGCAAAATCACCAGTATTTTATGGAAGAACAAATTCTAAACAAGAAGGAATAAGGCTCTCGGTGGCGTGAAAACCAAAGCCCTCTGGAATGGCCTTACTCAGGCAGTTGAAGGCTGTTTCCAGTGATCAAACAGATAAAAAATCCTCCAGGGTCCGGGTGGCACAAAGGAGGTTCATATGTAGCCTTTCAGACACATTACAACTGAGATGTGGCACTTGTTCCGCAAAGCACAGGGAGCTGAGGTGCTCCGAGTAGCAGAGTGAAGGACTTGGTAAGAGAGTGCAATGGTTACTCCTGTGCCTGCTCAGGCAGAGCTGCCATCATAGCAGGGAGCAGGGGATCAAAGAACCTTGGAAAGGCTCCAAGAGAGAAGGTCTGTGACTGGTTGTGATTGTCTTAACATATGGCATTAATTAAAAGAAAAAATGTTATATTGAACTTTAATAAGCTCAATTTAATAGGTTTCTCATCAGAGACAATGAAAAACATTAACTGAGATAGAAAAATTTTCATATTTACCCACCTAGAGACTGTAATGTCTTCCAATTTCATGTTGTTCACAGAGTTGGAATGTGACAAAATTCTAGTTTGTGCTTCAAGGTGAGAGACTGTTGACTTGGATGGAATAGTGAGCTATTCTTATAGAGAGATATCCATCTGTAACTGTGAATTTCAGTTAAAATCAGTTTATAGTTCATTTCATCATTTTATGCTTTCAGAAGTGTGACCCAGTGATTATTTCTTCTTGTCTAGTCCTTGTTTGGTTTCTTAAAAGCAAAACAAAATAAGAAACCATGCAGTACATCAATGTGTATATTTAATTCAAAGACTGCTTCTGCTTGGCCAAAGCTACTAGAGCACAAAATATACTAAGAAAAGATGTCTTTCTGTATTGTTCTTATGTTGAATCTTCATTAAGATTTCATCAAAAATCCATTAGAAACTTCCTTGCTTAGTAACTGCAACAAGAGCTGTTCTTCCAGGGGCCCAGAAAGTCTGAGGTTCTCAAGGAGCTCAAATTCAACCTACTAAGTAAAAGCTGATCTATGTTTACTCTCTTTTTTCTTTTTTTCTCCATTTTTCTTGAATGACCTGACAAGGTACTTCTTACATTTTAGCTTGTACTTTGTTTGCAATATATATGTGCAATTATTTTTTTTAAGCTCTCTTGAAAATGAGGAAACTAAGATCTCGGGCATGGAGTTTGATTTTGTGATGGAAACCTTGACATTAGTTTTTACTTAATGATAATGCATAATTATGGAATGCAGTTTACAGAGAAAAGCAGGATGTTGAGAGTTTGGAAATATTTCTTATATTCTGTATGGTAACCTTTACAGTAGTATATGTAGTTAGTAAACCCACCAGGACATGTGAAGCTAGCACCATCAGATTTGGTTAGAGAATGAATAAAACACAAATAATTAAGGTGAATATATTGGGAATTTTCATCTCCGAGACAGGTATGAAATAAATGTCTTTCCAAAGCTGGAAAAAAAAAGTAGATGTATTTGAGAACTGAAATATGGTGTGGCTGAGATCTCCCATTCTTCATCCCGTCTGTGTTGTGGATCCTAGACTCTGGTCTCTAACTGGAGGCATGAGAATAAGAAATTTGGGCCTTTAACCCAGCAGCTAAAAAAACTGTCTGATTTTGAGAGCTATTGGTGGTCCTCTGGGCTATTTTGAAGCCATATTCTTTATGCCAGTTTGCAAATTGTTCATCTGTATCTAACTTATCTCACTTGTCTGCCAGGCTGTCATGATGTCTTAATGTAGCCCAATAATTTAAGATTCACATAGGTGGATGACAGCAGTGTGTAAGCAGGCAAGAATTTAGGTTGTTAGGAAAGGAAAGTGTTGTTGGACACAATAAAATGATGTCAAATGGAAAGAAGAGGTTGGTTGTCCATGAATAGGCAAATCTTTCAGCACTGTTTCTGACTATATATGGCTATCTCTTTCAAAAGGAATTAAATAATCTACTGTTTTTAATGCACTGTTTGTTTTCTAAAGAAAACATCGAGAAGGCAAACATTTGCAGAGACAAAAAAATATTTTACCTCTTCTACAGGGAAGAAGACTTTGTCCTCTGAAGGGAAGTTTAATTCAGACAGAGGCACCAGCTAATAGCACAAATAATTAAAGAATGTTCTCCTGTAGGTGTTCAGTAACCAGTCTATGAACGTCTCTTTAAGTAGATCTCTGCTTTGTTGAAAACTTGGAGGGCTTTTGCTTTTTGATGGTGGTGGTGTGTTAATGAGAGCTAGCTGCAGGGAACTGTTCTGAGGGAAGGAAGGGTATTGGGGAACACACAGTTTATTCTGTCTGCAGCAATTAAAACTGCTTTAGTCCGCAGGTTAACAAGAAGAAAAAATCTCTCAAAACCTTCCACTTGCCATCATATTTCAAGGGGTCCAAGAGAAAAAAAGGCTCCTCCTATTTCACATGAAGGTTCTAAATCCAGTCCTTTGGGGTTTGAACAGTCTGAGCTGCTATGAAGTAAAAACCCAGTGCTTTTACTGCAGAAGAGGTAAACAATATTGGGGCAGCTATTAATATCCTGTGACTCGAGTGCAAAATGACTTCTGGTTTTGGCATGTTTAGATATGGCAGACACATTTAAGAAATAAGCACTGCACTGCCAAGGTCTAATTATTGCAAACTAATTACAGCTGTTGAAGTTGAAGCTCAGGAAGTGTGAAGTGCCTTCAAGAACTGCAATTCCCTGGAGAAGTGATTAGCTCAGAATCACCACCCTGCTAGTTCTGTTTGGAGCCTTCTTGTGTAAGAAAAGCAGACAGAATTGACAGACAAACCTTGGTTTTATCTGAGTTTCAAATTTTCACAGGCTGATTCACCTGAGTAGAAAACTGATGAACCAGCACAAGAATGGGGTTCTTGTGTAGAAAGCTGTAGAGAAATTTTAGCTATTTACCTGGAAAGTGGGATACAGTATTCTACAGTGCTGTATACAGAAATGCGCATCAGTGATTGTGTTCACTCTTTGGCTGATAGAACACAAGAGCAGAAGCCTTTTAGTGCAAGCCTGTGCTTCTGCCTGTGCAAACTAAGTACTGACCTACCTGAGCATAATACTCTCGTGTAGATCCTGGTTATACCTGCGGACTGGTGCAAGCACTTGCCCTGGGGTTTTATATCTGTGTGGGGTTTTTTTGTCTGATTTTTAAGTTTCAGTCTTTTAGCATACAGTAAAAGAACATTCAGGGTGAGGACAGAACAGAACTATGCTATTTTACCTGTCAAACTTACTCTTCAAACTGTTACAGGGAAAGGAAGGTTCTGCGTTGAAGGCCTCCTCATATGGGGCACTGCCTGCACGTTTGAATTACTGATCATAAAGCCTCTGCATACTGATTCAAATTTACCCCAGCACAGTTACTAAGCATGTGCAGACTCTTCTAATCTTCTGCCTGGAAGAAGGAGATATTTGCAATGAAGCAAATTACTAGTGTTCCATATAGAAGGAATAAAAATGAAGCATGAGAGGAAGCTAGGGGATGTCAGAGAATGGAGTTTCACTTTGAGTCATTGCACTAGGAGCTCACTGAATTTTTTTCTCCTTGTTGCCAGCCTTGGAAATAGGTGGGATTTACCATGAGCTTAGGAAAGCTTGAGAGTTCAGCAGGAAATACCCAGCAGTCAGAGGCTGCAGGTGAAGCCTACAGCAGGAGCTTGCTGCAGCCAGGGTCAGTGAATGGCTGGAGTCAGGATGGCTGAGCTGTAAAGAGGAATAAACCAGGGCCCTTTTCATGCTGTGATAGGCTAGAAACCTGTGTCTCGGCTCATTTCTACCCCCTAACAAGAGGGCTGCTGCATCATTTTACCTTCCTGGAATTTAGACTCTCTGGTGGCTGAGTTGGAAGACACTGTGTGGGAACAGAATGGGTCCATGGTTAGAGAGAAATAAAGAGGACTGTGGATAAAAATAACACTCTCCCTATCTGGCTTTTCATTTTTTTCAATACGTTTTCTACTGACTAAGCAAGACAACCTATCAGACTTCAAAACTTATTAGAAAAATCCTTCTGGGCTTTTTGCTTGCTGCATAGTACTAATGTGTTTTAGAGCTATTAACCATCCTGGTTTTGAGTTATACTGGGACTCTGTAGTAGCCTGTATTCCCTGTGTGCAAGGTGTTAAATAAACCCTTGTGCAAATGAAGAGTTTACAAATAAGGTGACTCAGGATTAGGTTCTACCCTAAGCTTTCTGCTCTGGGTGAGCATTAGTGCAAAGCACACAACAAAGCTGGTAGTAAAGGACATCTCTGGCCATTTAGCTGAATAAAAAATGAAAACACAGAAGGATTGTTTTAATACCAAGAGCTGAGCCAAAGTTTGACTGCTCTTTTAACCATGTCTGAAGATGAGAATAGGACTAATTGCCGGAAATACTATTTTGCTAACACAGGCTTAGCCCTTTTTGAGTCTACAGAAACATCATCTTACTCTGAGTACCGAAAATAATTATATCTATAACTTTCTGTAAATAGTATCTAAAATCTAGCCTTGTCTAAAAAGGCCACTTTTGGTGTGCTGAGCTCAATAAAATATATATTTAACAAAATATTGACTGTAATCTGAATATGTTAGGTAAAACTGGGCTATCAATATTTTTTTTTCCCCTAGTTTGATTAGGTGATAGAGGTCTAAAGCCAGAAGCTTCAGCAATGTTTGATTTGTATTGGCAGTGTTATTTCTGCATGAAGGAGGTGGCTGCATTCTCTAGGGACTGAGGTGCTGTGTTTGTGATGCAACAGATGCATGCTCGGTGTTAAGGCTCCTAGCTCTGTACTGTGCTTCTGGAAGAAGCTTATTAGGAAACAAGGACTGGAAAAAGCTTCTTGGATCAACAAATCATGCTGGTATTGCTGTTTCATAAACTTCAAATCAAACTTTACATTAGTTAGGATTTTTGTCTTAGCTGCTGTTCTTGGAAAACTATTCAGGAATGTCAAAGGCTAGAAACCTAGTTTCAGTCTGAGAGAATTCAGTTTATATGCATTTTTTCATCTACCTACTTTAACCTTTAGCTTAAATTATTCTTTTAAATACCTAATCTTTACCCTGAAGTGCATTTATAGAGAACAGTCACATCCTCTGATGAGCTGTTCTTTCTTCTCATGTAATAGCCTCTTAATTCTTCTGCCAGTAGCTTTTTTTCTTTTGCATGTTTCAATCTCACTTAACTTTTAAAAGTATGAATAACATAATAATGACAAAGATTAATGTTTTTCAGTCTCTCCTGGAAATGCCTGTTTTGATTCTCTTTAGCTGCTCATTTACTTTTTTTTCACTTTTATCCCATTGGTGGCTCATCCTGTGACTGGTGACTAATATGCCCGGGTTTCTTTGTGACAGCTGCAATTGATGAGCTTACAGCTTCCAGCAAAATTCCCTGGTTTCAGTCCTCTGGTGAGCTGAAAGATATCGAGAACTGAATGTATAAGAGTTGGCCCTGTCATCATGTTCCTAATTTTGCTTGCAGCAACTTTGTAGGACTTCTCAGTCACTTTATTTGTAAATCTGGGGGGAAGAAAAGGATCACAGCTGTCTGTTTTCTTAGCTATGGATGAGGTTAGTGAGTTGCATTGTAAAGAGGTAAATCACAAAGTCAGGACCTCCAGAGCTGCAGCATCTTTAAAGTGAATTACTGCAGAGGTATCACACCTCCATATGCCTGATAATTTGTATGAGGCTCGTAACAACCTCAGAGATGCTACAAAGGAGGAATTGAAGGCATCTGAGGCCTCCCACTGAGGTGGCCACTTTGAATCTCTTTTACAACCAAGTCTGAACATCTTCTAAACGTCAAGGAAATTTGAAGGTTTTAATTTCCACAGTTTATGAGGTTTGTGACTAAGGACAAACTATTTTGTCCTCATTTTGTGTCTATCTTCATTCATTTTGTGTCTATCTTCCAATGAAACATGAAGATAAATAGTGATACTAGCTTCTGGGTATAGCCCTCAGTTCCAGTATCCTCTGAACTTGGGAAGAACGGGAGAAAATGTGAACCGATGAATATTAATGAGTTTGGCCTATGTTCCTCTTGAACACTGGGAGGCACAGCAACTGGAGTAGGAAAAAAGAAGCATCTGATGGGCAAGAAAAATGATAAAGGCATTGAAAAAGTGAGACCTGTGAAAAAGTCCCTGTATATTTAAATTAGTTTTTCTGCGATGTATTAGCAGGTCCTTACCTACATAACCTTCAGCGGGGGCAGCAGTGCAAATGCAGTCATGTTTCCACAAACTCCACCTAAGGCCTTTGTGAATTTTTATTAGCTGAGAATTCCCTGTGCTCTGCTGCACTAATGACTGTATCTGCCCTATAACTTATGAACACAAGGGACGACAATGATTGAACATTGTTTGTTTAACTTATTATTGGTAGCTACCAAAATTCCCCAGGATATTACATCCCACTACTTAGCAGGCTTTTGTGCACTGCTGTATATTTAACAGACCTTCAGGTTATAATTTCAGCAATAAGGTGCACAGCTGGGTGGCAGAGGGAAGGAAGTGATTGCCAACTAGGGTATGATTCAAGTGTTTGTTGGTTTGGTTTTTAATAAAATATTCAAGGTCAGAACCATTTTATTTCTTAAAAGAGTAGCAGAGTATCTAAGGACACCAGGTTCTGTAGGGACAAAGATGTAGAAGAGGGAGATCAGGCATTTCTAAAGACTGAACCTGGAAATTAACCATTTTTTATGCTAATGCCATTTGTCTCAGTTTGCAGACAAGTTTAGGAGAAGCACACTTTGGAATGAGTGTCTCCCCTAACAAAAAAA